>SOPF01028296.1:302905-374051 GCA_012979155.1 Hypericum perforatum | reverse complement strand
AATAATAATAATAATAATAATAATAATAATAATAATAATAATAATAAAGAAGAAAAATAGAAAAGAAGAAGCCGTGCTTGGTGAAAACACTTGGTGGTGACCTAGGCCTCTCTATATTTATACCATACGTGTGTTTCTCTCTTCATGCATGGACCCTTTTATCATATCATCAATTTTGTTATTATTTTCTTATTTTCATGATCTTTTTCTACATTATATATACGGAGACAGTGTACACCCAGCTGCGTATGTGTCCATTTATAAGGAAAGGGTTTCCTGGAGTGGAAAAAAAGATATATAGAGTTTTAGAGTATTGTTAGAATTAACATACGCGAGCGCGAGAGAAGCCGCCATGGAACAAGATATGGCGGATATGGAGTCCCAGAGGATCGCAGACGAAGGGGAAGAGCCGGCTTCCATCTTCAAGAAGGCCAATGCGCCGATAACTCTCAAGGTAATTTTTCTCGTGAATCTCTCGTATTCAGATTTCGAAAGATGATGTCTTTTCTTAAACCAAGATCTCCTAAAAATAATCAAAGTCTTCTAAATTAGTGTCTGCAAAAATAATTTAATTTTCTCCGCACTAATTTTCTCTGTCATTAAATTGTTTGGCCTTTTGTACCCCTTCTTGGGTAATTTTTCTTGTTTGGCCTTTTGTTACTGCAATTTTGTTTGGCCTTTTGTACCCCTTCTTGGGTAATTTTGAAATGCAATGTTTTTTAGTTGAATTTATACAGGCACCACAACTTGTAAGGATGAAAAAAAGTACTATTCTAATTTATTTCTTTCACTTTGGTTTTGATATGAAATTCTTCTTGGAATCTTCATGTATGCAAATAACTATTACCTAATTTTAATGAATTATTGCAGTTCGTAGACGTCGTTTATAAAGTTAAGTTACCAAGCACAAAATCATTTACAGTATGTGGAAAGGGGTCCAAAGGGGAAGAGAAGGTTATCCTAAAGGGGGTCACTGGCCTAGTCAAGCCCGGAGAAATGCTGGCCATGCTTGGCCCTTCCGGCAGCGGCAAGACCACCCTTCTGACCGCACTCGGAGGCAAACTCGGCGGCCGCCTCACCGGAACCATAACCTACAACGGGAAGCCCTTCTCGAACTTGATCAACCGGAAAACCGGGTTCGTCACGCAGGATGACGTCCTCTACCCGCACCTAACTGTAACGGAGACGCTCGTATTCACCGCCCTTCTTAGGTTGCCTAACAGTCTGACCAAGGATGAGAAGGCCGCGCATGCCGAGGCTGTGATCGCGCAGCTCGGCCTTACCAAGTGCAAGAACAGCATCATTGGGTCGCACTTCGTGAGAGGGGTTTCGGGTGGTGAGAGGAAAAGGGTCAGCATAGGGCAGGAAATGCTTATAAACCCTAGCTTGCTTTTCTTGGACGAGCCAACCTCGGGGCTGGATTCGACCACGGCACAGAGGATTGTGTCCACATTGTGGGAGCTCGCGAAGGGAGGGAGAACGGTTGTGATGACGATACACCAGCCTTCGAGTAGGCTCTTTTACATGTTTGACAAGGTGATGCTTCTGTCCGAAGGCAATCCGGTGTACTTCGGGGAAGGAGCAATGGCTATGGACTACTTTTCCAGTGTTGGCTACGCTCCATCTATGTTGATGAACCCCGCAGACTTCTTTCTCGACTTGGCAAATGGTACGTAGTACTTTGTCGAATTTTCGTATCGTATTGATAAATTTAACTAATCATTTTCATTAATTTGTTGCTTAATATTGGTTCTTATGAATTAGATTTTGCATATCAGCATAGTTTTAGTGGATCTGTAATACTCAAGTAATGTCTGGTCACTGGGAGAAAGTTAATTAAAGGCGTTGAACAATGACCGAGGTGACTGGAACTCTGGTAACGAGGTTACTTCTTCGGAATTATATTATTAAAGAAGATTGATTCAAGTATTGACAAACTTGAATTCTTTCAAGTATTTTTTGACTTTAAGCGTGGAAAAAATAACAATGTGTGAGTCACTTCTGAATAGCAACCTATCGGTAAGTCGTCTCATAAATAGATCCCGACATTATTATCGAATGTGGTATACAACAATAAATAATCTGAACTTTTATTTATCTTTGAATTCATCAAGTCACGGAGTAAGTCTTACATTGCATAAATTCTTCGGTACTCTAGTCGTCACCAGACGTTACACATTTTCTGTGCAAAAATTGATTTCAGTCTGCCACATGGTCGGCTCACAAAATACCAAGAGAAGATCATAATGCACCTATTATCAATAGCTAACTGGTAGCTTTAATTTTATTTAACAAAAGGGATCATAAAACATAAATCAATATCTGAGTTTAGTGTCATATCTGGTTTGCTGCTGTTTTGAGACAACAATAGCCAACTTTCGCAGGTATATCGACCAATAACAATTCGCAGGAGAGCCCTGCAATGGTTAAACAGAATCTCACTAGTGCTTATAAGGCCAACATTGATGAGACATTGAAGAAAGACATTCATTCGATCAGTGATTACCTGAACGATAAATCACATGACAAGGAATGTGCAAGGTGGCCAACAACATGGTGGCAGCAGTTCACTGTGTTATCTAGAAGGGGAGTCAAAGAGCGCAAGTACGAGTCGTTCTCCGGCCTTAAGATCGCTCAGGTGCTCGTAGTGGCCTTCATCGCAGGGCTTTTATGGTGGCAATCGACTAATCTCCAAGACCAGGTAAAGTTTTCCTGGTCCCATTGGACATTTGTTTGAAGATTGTTTGAGTGACGGGACTAATAGTTCGAAACACCATTGCAGATTGGGATGTTCTTCTTCTACTCAGGGTTTTGGGGCTTCTTTCCTTTGTTCGAAGCGATCTTCACCTTCCCACAGGAGCGCAGAATGCTTGCGAAAGAACGATCGGCTGGCATGTACCGGCTATCCTCATTCTTCATGTCGAGGTTGGCCACAGACCTGCCAATGGAGCTGGTCCTCCCGACTATTTTCGTCACTATAACCTATTGGATGGCAGGGTTCAAACCCACGGCTGGACATTTCTTGCACACATTGGCCATCACCCTATACAGCGTCCTCGTCTCCCAAGGGCTCGGACTCGCAATTGGTGCACTTGTCATGGACCAAAAGAAAGCCACCATACTCGGGTCGGTTCTCATGTTAACCTTCACCCTAGCCAGTGGCTACTACGTCCAACATGTCCCTTCGTTCATCGCATGGATCAAATACGTCTCGATAAGTCAGTATACGTACAAGCTCTTGATAGGGTCTCAGTTTGCGCCCGGTGACATGTACCGTTGCGGAAACGACGGGAAGAGCGTTTGCTATGTTGAGGATTACCCAGCAATCAAGCTGATTGGCCTCGACGGGCAGGCTGTGGCTTGCGTTGCTGTCGCTATCATGCTCGTGGGTTACCGATTGATTGCTTATTTGGCTCTGATGAGGGTTGGGGTCACCAAGAAATAAGGAGGAAGAATGAATGTGGAAGTTGTTGTCCCTGGTTTTTGTTTCCATCATATTATATGTTGCTGTGGACATTTTTCTGGGGATATATGAATGCCAAGCTCGAGAAGACAAAATAAGATTAAAAAAAAGCAGAAAACTTGTACTGCTTGCTGATAGATCACTGCAAAGACACCGACATTAATTTAGTTCATTAAGATTGCAAATCAATGATTTGAGATTTTTTTTGCTTCGTGGCCGGGGTCGTTACATTGTGGCCGGGATTTGTATGTCTTGAGCTCTGACTTTTTTTATACTGTAAATGTGATTTTATCTCGAATCTACATTTGTTGGTAACTTTCAACCACCAATTGATGTTTAGTTTCTTAGGTAGCTATGAGGATTGAGGAGGTATATATATGCTTTGCAAACTAATTTACAAGTTTCTGTATCAGACATTTCCTGAACTATGTAATTTTTTTGAACAAGTAAATTATGCTTCAATATAATGCGTGGATAAAATGTAATTGGAATAATTAGAATGCTTCAATATATAGGGGTAGCTGTATAGAGATTAATTTTGGCAGAAATATTCCTATATGCAATACAATAGACTTCTTTATATTATTAAGTAGAATACAAAAGCCTAGGACACGCATTCTTCCTCCACTTCTCGGTGGCCTCATCCCTCATAAGGAACCAAACAATACCAACAGCAACATTTGCTGCAGGTTACCAATCAAGGCCATTCAGCTTAATTTTCGAGCAATCCCCGACATAACACCGAGACATCACCAAGGTGGCTAAGGCATTGTATACAGTGGCGGGTGACAGTAGGTTACCGTGACGAAATTGGTGGGGAGGACCAGCTCCATTGGCATGAAGTACGAGGATATCAAAAATGGTATGTGTCACTCGGCATCGTTTGTGAGTCTTATAACCACGGGCGTTCCTCCGAATCGTTATTCGTTGAAACACCCGAAATATGTTGAATATTTTTGTCTCAAAAGCCTTTGATCCTTTCAAAGGACAATGGTTTGCATCCCAAAACAGAATAATCATAGCATCTGCCAGCGTGGTCTTCTCGTCCTTGACGAGGCTGTTTCGCAACCTAAGAAGCGAGGTTCAGGATTAGGATGTTTGTTGTAGGTGACCAATAGTTAGTTATCCTTTGATTTCTCCCCCGTCCCGACCCCCGCTACCAGCCCTCCCCCGCCCCAACCACTGCTACTAGTCCTCCTCCCGCTCCAACCACTGCCACTGGCCCATCCCCCGCTCCAACTACCACTTATGAACCCTCCGCCTCTCCAAACCCTTCCCTTCTCTAAACCACCTCCTGCTATTATCTGTAGGCCCAAAAATTATGCGCAGGCCCATCCGAAGGCCCAATCCAAATATGTGATTATCCCTAGCTCCATTGTTTTGGGCCCAGGCCCATCGTTATGTCCTAGGCTCTTCCTGACGTCCAAAAGCTAAATTTTTTTTTTCTATCTATAAGTATTACAATTTAAACCCTAGAAACCCAAACCTCCATTAACTCTAGAACCCTAGAAGCCGTAGACATTATATTAATTCACTCCACTTCCGAAGCTTACTCGAAAAGACCATTGCATAGGAAGTGGAGTGAAGTGACTTGGATGCAAGCTTATCCATGATGAAGCATTAGAAGGAATGCAAGCTTATCCATGATGTTTCCTTATTTGTGGGTCTTTCCTTGTCTACTTTGTTTCAGGAAGGCGACATAAATGTTCAGGCAGCAGGCGACGAAAATGTTCAAGCGGCAGGCGACGGAATTGTTCCATGCATCAACATTGATTAATTTAAAATATTTAAAGATGATCATGCCTCAAAAGATCATTCTACAAAAATTTCAATCAACAAAATTAGATAATAAATTATGTCATCAATATTTAACACAAATTTGACAACAAATTATAAATTACAAATTAGACACTAGATACTCTTTCATCCATCTTTTATAATTGTATATTCTTAATTTCTTTTTAGCCTCTCTTCAATATAAAATATTTAAAGATGGCCATGCCTCAAAAGATCATTCCACAACATATAATTATAAGTAATTGTTAAGAAAAGTATAAATATTTAATGAACTATATTCATCATTATCTCCATCATTTTCCTCTAGGTGGAGAAATCTGTCATCAAATTTGTTATTATTAGCCTGTTTAAAATCTTTGTATATACATTCTTGAACAACTTTGAGCAATGTGGAGACACTTGATATCGATCATCCTAGAAGAACTAATACTCTGAAATAACAAAACAACTAATATGCTCTAAACAAAATATCAAGAACTCATATATCCGAGCAAACCTTTCAACATGCTT
Organism: Hypericum perforatum; assembly: GCA_012979155.1. Taxonomy (NCBI): domain Eukaryota; kingdom Viridiplantae; phylum Streptophyta; class Magnoliopsida; order Malpighiales; family Hypericaceae; genus Hypericum; species Hypericum perforatum. The sequence goes on along the minus strand of SOPF01028296.1, from coordinate 368,281 downwards.
AAAATTATTCCAAAAATTCAACAACAAAGAAGCTGTATATAAATCAAACTTATCTACTCTGTGAAAATCAATATGTTCGATCTCTTTAATTTCATAATCTTGAGCAACCTGAGGAAAATGCATATTCAACAACTCACGAACAACATCTTCTTCCTCATCAAGGTAGGAGTCAAAATTTTGTTCATCAATTAAGTCATTAATAGATTCACCAATTTCTTCAAACTCATCATCCACATAATCAAAGTAAGCATCATAATTTTTTTTTGAAAACAAGCATCATAAATTGGTGCATCATTATAAGATAAGTCACAGTTCTCATTAAAATTTTGTCCATCAAATAATCCACCATCAAACTCACCAAACTGTTCCCTAATTTAAACACTTTATCTTGTTCAAGTTGGATAATTTCTTGAGTACTCAATGTTATAGCCATCCGCTGCAAAAAATCTTCCAATTTAGCTTGTACCTTTTCCAACTTCTGGATAAATAATTCACTATTATATTATTCTAAAAAAGATGATGCTCACTACCAACAATATTCTAGATTTTTGAGCAAATTGTCCATAAGTCTCCAATCTTTGCTTGAATCACTATTTTTGTGTCCCTGTTTCCAATAAGAAATTTTAGTCCCCCTATCCTACTGAAATATCATTTTAAGGTCCCTAGTATCGGAATCGGAAAATTTTTCCGATAATAAAAGACCTGAAATGACTCTTATGGCCTTAAGTAAAAAAAATGGGTAAAAAGAGTGGTCCTATTATATATTTCATTTCTCCCAAAGTCGAGGCCATCTTCCTCTTCAAAAATTCCTAATTCATCATTGCGAATGGCAGACTTCTAGTGCAAAAACTATCTCTGTTTCACGATTTAAGGATTTCTCACAATTTAGGAATTTCTCAAAATTTAAGGAATTTTTCAGAATTTGGGATGTCTTAGAATTTGGGGTTTCTCGGAATTTGGGGTTTTGTGATAGAAAAGTTAAGGTCGATGGTTGTCGATGATGGACGACGTTGTTTATGTTTTGTCGGGAAAAGAAAAGTCAGGGTGCTGGGTGAATTAAATGTACCATGCCATTTTAACTTTTGACTTAAGGGCATCAGTCATTACAGACTTCTTGTTATCGAATTTTTTTTACGATTCTGATATCAATGACATTAGAGTGACATTTAAGCAAAGTAAGGGGATTAAATTTTTTTAGGAATAAGAGGGATAAAAATAGTGATTTAAGCAAAGACCATGGACTTGAAGGCAATTTGCTCTAGATTTTTTAAGCATATTGAGGAAACAAAGCATAAATCAAGTTTTCTTTCGTCTTTCACCATTGAATGATTTTTTTTTCTTTCCACATTGTTTTTGTCACAGATTTAAGTTTGACCACCAATGTATGAGATCATCTTCCAATCCGTGTTTGACAAATCTGACTTTATGTAGTTTTGCAAATTATGATGAACCTCACCATCAACCATATTGTGACGACCAACACCATCAATATCTTGCTGAACTACCTCATCGTTAGACATTTCCTCTGTTGCTTCTAGGCTTAACTCCCTCAAGTGTAGGTAGGTTAGGAACCCATGATGGCACTCCCTCCGAACCTAACTCTTCCTCCCACTTAGGTATATAAAGAATCCATGACAGCTCCAATAGCTCCACCTCATGGTCCTCATTATCCTTCATTGTGCTACTAGGAGGTGACGGTACACGTATAGTACCATGGTAGGGTATTATGCAAAATGATTTGGAATGACGCAAGATGGCTAAGCTCGATGGTGGTATACAAAGCTCATCGTTATCCATGGTCAATCACCCCCAATTTTAGTAATCTTAGATTTTAGGGTTAGGGTTCGAATTGGAAATTTTAAAAATTTGGGGGAATTTTTGGGAGAAGGAGAATGAAGGTGTTGAATTCGTGGTTTTAAAGGGATTTCGAGGGCAATTTATATCAGAATTTTTGGATTTAGACAAAATTTTAGATGAAAGGGTAAAAGCATCAAACCAACTCAGGTTTTAGCTGGAAAAAAGTTCGGCACCGGAATGGAGGACTAAACTTCTATGTTATTTTGCATAGTATGGATTAAAGAGTAGTTTTTAAACAGTAGGGATGAAAAACAGTTGAATCCCCAAAGTATAAGGACTTTAGCTTAATTTTCCAAAAAATATTTGTTAATCATGTTGTTGCAGTTCAAAAATTTAGTCGCCGTACAATTCCAAGAGGAAAGAAAAGATTGGCAAGCAGAAAAAAAGGCTGAAGAATACCGAGCTAACGTATCGATGTTGAAATTTTGATTGAAAGAAAAAAAAATTAAGTGCATGTTAATGTTGTAATTATTTAGATAAGTTAATTTTTTATTTTTAGTTAGCGTACTGATATCTTATTTTTAATTAATCATTTAATATGTTTTTTACTTAATATAAATTTTGTATTTTGTAAAATATTATTTTTGTTAATTCAAAATAAATTTTCATTTTTAATTTACTTAAAATTATATTTAGGTTAACTGTATTAAAAAAAACATAAATTACTTGAAGTTGATGTAAAAATAACTACACTGATTTGACTTAGATGAGTACATTCCCCCGACTTCTGCTGGTGCTCTAGTAACTACCTTTCCGATGACTTCTGCAAGAGTGTCAATTATGCACTCCCAAGTTCTTGACTCAACAAACAGAAATTGGACATCTTGATTTTAAATTTTAAAATATATTAATTTTACGTTTGATAGTAAAAAACTTGTCAAATTTAATGTTCAACGAAAATCTCCATCAATAGCTTGATAACTATCTTGAAAGGAGTTGGTGATTGTTAGCTCAGATAAGATTAGACTACAGGGAGAAGCTTACAATTGCGTACACGGATGTATATGTACGTATCCCTTGAAAAAGATGTATACGTACGTGTATAAGCAATCACTTTGTAACTTTTGATATGTAAGTTTGCGATAGATTTTGGTTCTCGTGTATACGACAACAGGTTAATACACAACGTACATATATAATAAAACTAGTGTGAACTCCTGTATTCTGAATGTAAACCTTAATTATTTGGTACCTACATTTTACGTAATTAATTTCGAAGAATATAAAATATTTTTATGTACTAATTTTGAAAATATAGAATTACATAGGTATATTTTGAATTGAAAGTTGAAAATTAATAATTTAATCACTTTTAGTTACAAATTTAAAAAGATATATTTTTCCAAGAAAAATATTTGTTGGGCAATTTGATAGGCACATCTAATCAGGTGAACTGACTGATATGTTTAGTTGAATTGGTTGTCAATGGTATATTATGGATTGAAACGAGAGAGCATTGATTGAAAGTTGTGCCGACGTGATATTATTTTGAAGTCATCGGCGGAGATAAACGTTGGGTCAATTATATGTCGTGTGAAAGTGCATGACAAAGCGTTTCAAGCACAGCTCTTCACGTAGGCGTGACATCTTGCAATTTTGAAGAAAAAAATTGTGAGGAAGATACTTCAAAAAAAAATCTAAATAATCAAAGATCTGACACGAGATCGTGTGTTATGGTTTTGCTCTAGATCGGTGTATATTCAGTTTTTATTTTATTTATTTAGTTTTGCTCTTGATATGTGACTACCAGAGGTCTATCATGATGGTACGTACATGTTGATAGACTATCTGATATTTTTTTTTGGTAGGTTAGACTATCTGATATTATTTATGTAAATTTGGTGGCTATTTTGATAAACTACATCATTTTATTACCCAAATAGTATCAAGAGGAATTATATTATATTTGCGCATTTTTTACCTATGAGCATTTTATGAACACAAAAAAACTAACAATTATTTGGATGAAATTGTTATTCTATCGCAAATTTGAACAGAGAAAATATAGCTTAAGTTATATATGAAAATGTTTCTTTATTTAAGATCATGTTCCGCCAAATGGTTGGATCGGGAAAAAGTATTCGAAAAGATATCGAGGCGAAGGCCCAAAATTGGGCCAGAAGAAATGCCTATTCATTTGGGCCAGAAGAAATGCCTATTCACTCCTCCCATTAAGAAACTTGGATCAAGAAGTATCAATCGGATGACCTCTTGCATTTGATAGAACCCTCCCTAAATTTTTGTCAGTATGATCTTAAATGGCCAGTCGACTGTCCAAACCGGTCGGCCCAACCAGTTAGACCAACTGTCGGCAGCATATCCTCCCTGGTCTGTACCACATTTAACATGTAGTCTAACCTATGTTGGGTGCAGGGAATAGGATTTTATAATTCTCTGTGGATCAATATCTCAATTGCAACACATTTCCATCCCATAATATGTATATTTTGGAGTCTTTTAGTATTTTACCAAATTTACCGACCTAACATTTAATCTTAAACTAGTAAAATTTGAAGTTGCGTTATTCAATTGAAAGCAAAAAACAAATAATTCGGCGGGATCCCACTAAGCGCATCGACGAGACCAGAAGGATTTAGAGATTTGGATAAAATTTATTGATCCTCTTTTGGAATTTACTTGACTACATCCGTAGAATTGAGCTTATCTACACAAAAGCATAAACCTGACTCCTACCTAAAATCCTAGCCGGTTTCATTTCACTGCCTAAATCCGTATCTGCTATCCGGTTGGGCCGGGAACCGCAACCTGTACGGTTCAACCAAGTTGGAGAAATTGTGAGTTAGATCACCCTGGTTACGCTGAAAATAGTTTCCCGGGTTACTGACCCGTTGGGTACGCAACCCAGATTGCATCTCTTCCTCAACCGAACTGCCATGGTTCATTATCGAGATCGGCGAGTTGGATGGCACGCAGCGGTCAATGGCGTTGTCGACAAATCCGAAAAGCCCTTGGTTCGGCTGAACCGGATCGAGTTCGGGCACCGAGCATAGCCCGGCCAGGGTGGCCCAATCCAAACTAGTGGAGCCCATTAGCTGGTTGTTGACATTAGGCCGGTCGTCTATTTTTGGTACCGAGTGGATTACGTCATCAAGTTGGTCGGTTTGAGATGAGGATGACGCAGACGAGAAATTGGTGACGTGTTCCTTGGTCGACGTGGGCTTTTGGCCTCCATAATTCTTCTTGTAAATCCGACAAAGTACCCACTCGTCCAACTGCAATACACAAATCATAAAGAAGATCCAAATTTAAATAAATCAGTTTAAATAAATATTTTTACGACAATTAGTTTAACATTTTCAAAAATGAAGGAAATATTAGCACAACTTCATACTGATTGTTTTTGTTGAGGAGGGTTCGTTAGGCGGAAAATTTGTTTATTATGTCGGACTCATTAACTTATAAAATTCTTCATGTTTAGCTAGTTAAAATACAAATTATTCATTTCAAATTTCTTTCTTGTTAGATAATTTCTTTCGCTATTCTTTCGCAATCTCATCATCAAAATTGTTAAGCTTCATGAAAAACTACATTTTCTAAATAGATTATCGTAAACAAATTAAATTTCTCATTTAATTGAAAATGCAATGAATTTCTAATCATTTGCAACCAAACATAGGATAAGCATCATAATTACATGAATTGAGGTTTTTAAGTATATCGATTCCATGGAGCTTCATTAATTTGAGAATATATACATCAGTTTTTATTCTTTGATACTTATCACATATCAATGGTTGAAAAAATATTTGATAAAATCGGTAAAACAGACAGCATTCAAGAGATAGTAAAAGTATAAGATTGAAAACACAAAAACAAAATCGATAAATTATAAGCTAACTAACAATATTGTAACAAGCTAAGCTAGCCCAAATTGGCAACAAATGTTTTTTATAAATTGGCATGATAACGATGATTATAAACGGGTTCAGATAATAATAAAACTTAATTGATTTAGCGAGACTCGTTACCTTTGAGCTTCCGCTTTTGCGAGTAGAATCCAAGAGACGATATTCGTGCATGATCCAATTGGTTTTGGTGCCCTTAGGAGCCTTCCCAACGTAAAACACCAAAGCCTTCTTGATTCCAACTTTACGCCCCTCCGTGGTTACAATCTTGTCCGTACCCGTAGCCTTCCAGTAACCCGACCCAGCGACCCGATTTGGTCTCGACCCGTTTGGGTACTTCCTATCCCTTGGGCTAAAGAAGTACCACTCTTTCTCCCCAAACATCGCCTTACCTGAACAAACAATTAAACAAAATTCAATAACTTAATCCGATATTACTAAATCGGATTCGAATTCGAGACGAATTAGATTATTACTTGGTAAGACCCACGGGTCATACTTGTAGAGATCAACTTCTCCAATGATTTCGGAAGAGAATGGCCGGCCGGCCACCTTTTTGCAGAGGTATTGCACCAGGAGCTCCTCGTCGGTCGGGTAGAACCGGAAACCCGGTGGCAAGCTCAATTGGGCTAACGGGTCGGTCATCGGAACTACCATAATTCTGAATTCTAGAATATAATTAATGATCACCCACAAACTTGGAAAAGATGTAGTGATTTGATTTAGAAGGGAGCTAGCCACGTAGAATTCTCTAAAATCTCCCACTTCTTTTCTATTTTCTATTTCAAAGAATTGATGGTGCGGCGTTTATATATATAGCCAAGTAAAGTAAGGAATGCAGAAAATGTTTGTATCAACTCGTAAAAATAGTAGTTCGATTTCAATTAAGATGCTGTTCAATTTTAAAAACATATTTAATTTAAATTCAAATTAATTCGGTAAAATATCCTAAGAGAAAGAAGGCCACGTGCCTCCAATCAGACGGACGTCCTTATCCTGGCAGCCTGGAGGGGATTAAACAGGTCGGCGGCCTTTTACTTTCTACTTTCGTCCGTCTCTCTCCGGTGCATGAACCCCGCAAAAAATGGTGTTTGGTCTTCCGGACGCAACAGACACGTGTCCAGTCCAACTCCACATTATTCCTCACTTTCCTCAATCAATAACATATATTTTTTTTGTGGGCTTGTATTAGATGCTCGATTTTGCCCAAATTAGACTGATAAGAGAGAAAAAAAGTATGGATTCAATTGAAATCATTTTACTCAATCAAATACTTTGGATATGAAATTTATGAGTATAGTTAAGTTAAACTATGGTGTAGAAAATCATATGCGGTGATGTGATTTCACTTGTTTTTAATTTAAAAAAACCTTGTGTTGTGATATTCTATTGTGGTGATGGACTATTTCAAGTTTTACACTTTCTGGTACAAACTCCAGAAGATAATACTTAATTAGAAATGTGTGAAATTAATGGTACTAAAGTGAACTTATTTAAAAATGATACTAGCTCTTTTTTGTGTGAAAACTTTGATTTTGTCGAGCACTACGGACCTTGTTTTAGGGACAATATTTGTAATAGCATCTTTTGTTTCTTAAATTAGTCACTTATTACTGAATTTTGCCGTGAAAACACACACTAGCGGAAACACGTAGAACCTGGGAGACTTTTTGCCCCACAACATTTTACTCGTGCCGACGGCACGTGTACGTAAATATCGACACATAAGGGTAGGCTGGATGTTATTTTATCACAAAAAAAAAAGCGGCGAAAGGGAAAGAAGAGGAAAAGTTTCTGCAAAATGGATGCCTTAATAATTTGACACGTTAACAATTTAGGAGGACCACTTATACTTTTTGTCTTCGCTAGGAATTAAAAAAAAAAGGATCTCACCAAAAAAAAAATTGTAATTGTGCTTTAACGTTTAAGGTTTCTCTTACTCTGGAACTTGCTTGAGTTCTAGCTTTAGAGTACAATGCATATCTTTAAGTTGTGTTCGGATCTTCCGGTCGCTTTCTTATAACATTGAATATTTTAGCATCGAGTTAATCAAAATATTAAATTATGTTCAAATTATTTTAACAAATACTTGATAATATTGTATTATGAATAATTTTGAACTCTATTTTTTATTAAAGTGGAGCAAATGTGTTGTCAACTGATTTAAAAGGTTTATTGGTAGCTTCGTCGTTTTCTGGGAATAAGCGAATAGAATTGCATTTTTTTTCTTTGTATTTGGTAGGAAGAGAATTTGGATTTTGGGTAATGGGTTTGGTCAAAGGTGTAGGAGAGAAAAGTAGCTTTTTCAGATAGCAACCCACGGCTTCTTTGCAACAATTTGCTATTAGCGAAATACTGTTTTGAAGGATTTGTACTACGTCAACTACATCATCTAAGTGATAACGTGGAAATTTTGCAACTTAGATCATTCGTTATTAGACAGTCCATATGACATATTTTTTATTATACATCCTCGTAAATAAGTTTTAAGAATATTGTATTTCAATGCATCAGTCAATAATCTCGCACGACTACAGCTAAAACTCAGACCACCTTGTACTTGCGAACCCATTTTTCCTACCAACTCTTTACAAGAACCATAACACACTTCAATTTAATTATTATTTTAATCTTTGTACAAACCAACGTGATACTATAAGTCGAAATTTCTCTTTAAAACATCATTTTCTCTTATTATTTGCATTATAGTATCTAAACTTAAATTCTAGTCATTTTCTAGCGAACGATAAGTTCATGATGTGTGCATATATTATTCAAATATATATTGTTATGAGATTTATAATTAGTTATGAAAATTCTAATGAAATGTGCACGAAAAACTGGGGCAATTATACGATGCTTCGTAGCAACTTCATAAAAAACCACATGATTCCTCAAATAAAGGTTCTGTGACTTGGTATTGAGGAATATTGATGGCGGGTGGACCATTATGAAGGTTGAATAGTTTTCATTTTGTTTGGAAAGTCAAAAGGACACGTGGAGAACGCTCGAGTGCCACAATTTAAGATTTCTACACGTAACAGTATCGTTGTCCCTTTTTATGTTCCCTACAATATTTCTTTGTATTATTATGAGGGGTTAATTACCCTCAGGTCCCTGAACTATTGACGATTTTGTAATAGGGTCTCTGTGTAATTTGAATAAGATTTAAGGTCCCTGTGTTATAACGAAATATTACTCTCAGGTCCTTGGCTTAACCTTCGCTGACATCATCAATTTTTTTAATTTTTTTAACACTGAATTGACTAAAATACCCTTAAACCAAAAATAAAAAAATCCAAAAAACAAAATAAAAATTAGGGAAAAGTACAAAAAAAGTCCTGTGGTTTCACTTTTAGTCCTCCGAACCTAAATTCGTCCCGAACCTATGAAAAATTTCTTTTTCATCCCGTTTTTTTTACATTTTAGTCCCAAATCTCAAATTTTTTTCAATTATTTTTATTATATCATAAATTCATCCCGAACCTATAGAATTCCGGAAATACCCCTCCCCGCTTCCGAATTTCACCAAACACTCAACATCGAAGTCGTAGATCTAGATCTTACGGATCCTCTCGTTTTGGAATCGCTCGATTCGGAGTATGTATGCGAAAGTTATGATTTTTCTACCGAAAGTTGACGAACTAAGCCTATCAATCATAACACGTCACCTTTTGGGGAAATATGTGTAACTTTTTCGTGTGAACTCCGATTTAGATGATTTCAAGTCGGGTAGGTTTGAAACACATTCGTCTACGACTTTTGTGTTGTGAGTTTTGTGATTTGAGCCTTGCGTTTTTGAGTTTCATGTGATTTCGGTTAGTATTAGCATTGATAGGCTTAGTTCGTCAACTTTCGATAGAAACATCATAACTTTCGCATACATACTCCGAATCGAGCGATTCCAAAACGAGAGGATCCGTAAGATCTAGATCTACGACTTTGATGTTGAGCGTTTGGTGAAATTCGGAAGCGGATGAGGGGTATTTCCGGAATTCCATAGGTTCGGGACGAATTTATGATATAATAAAAAAAATTGAAAACAATTTGAGATTTGGAACTAAAATGTAAAAAAAGGGATAAAAAGAAATTTTTCATAGGTTCGGACGAATTTAGGTTTGGAGGACTAAAAGTGAAACCACATGACTTTTTTTGTACTTTTCCCTAATTTTTATTTTTATTTTGTTTTTTGGATTTTTTTATTTTTGGCTTAAGGGTATTTTGGTCAATTCAGTGTTAAAAAAATAAAAAAAAAATTGATGATGTCAGCGAAGGTTAAGCCAGGGACCTGAGAGTAATATTTCGTTATAACACAGGGACCTTAAATCTTATTCAAATTACACAGGGACCCTATTACAAAATTGTCAATAATTCAGGGACCTGAGGGTAATTAACCCTATTATGAGTTGGAGTTTAGCTAGCTACTAAGCAGTTGCAATATCTTCACAAAACAAATTGTTGCGCCAAATAAAGCACAAGGAAAAAATTACATTCTTTTCTTACATTTTAAATTACATAATTTTACATTAACAAGATTTATAAGGAGATCTTCAATTAATTTAAAATAATTTTCTATAAGATAGTTTAAAAGTTTAGTAATCGGAGTTACCCTATTAAATTCGGAGAACAAATGATAATTAACTTGGTTTGATTGAATTTTTCAGAATCGATAGAGGGGAAAATTAATAACATCTGTTCACCCCATCTTTTGTTTGTCTAATTATCAAACGAAAAAATACACAGAAAAATGAAAATATATTTATTAGAAGCCTAGAAGTTTATATAACTAAAACCATAAGAAACGTAATTTCTTCTTTTTCCGTTCCAACCCAGTTACATGGATGAACAGAAAAAGATATAAAGCTATATCAACATTTGAGATATACAGAGTGACGTGACGTTTGAGATATAATGTTACAGGAAATCATGATGTAATCATTGAAGCATTCGAATAATTGCACTACCAATATCAGAAACTAAAATCACCTTAAAAATATCAGACAATTAAACCGAAGAGAGTTGTTCAAAGCGAGTTAAAGATTTTTAGTTGAAGTGCCACATAATGACCAGTGATGCCAATTAGATTCCGGATCGTGACGATCAACCTTGTCATGGAAGGGAAATGTCTAATATTTATTAATTTTGATTGGCTTTAATACTCAAATCCTAATTAAATGATTATTTTTTAAAAGAATCTGGATATGGACCTATATAATCGTCTGTCCTAGTTAGGATTCGCGAAAACATTTAGCCTCGTTTGAAAAAGACCCACAACAAAATTTTGATTTTATTAATGGTTTTTGCAACTATAATTCGTGCAACTGGTGTTCTAAATTTCTCTCTGTGTCAATCCGTTATTTGTTTCTTTATATTCTGTTGAATAAGTAGAACAAGTAAAGATTTTTCTTTGGATGAGAAAACTAAAAAGTAAATATTTTATGTATGAGAGATCTAGTATGATTGTGGAGAACTTTTAACTGGTTCAACATAGACAAACAATTCTGATAAAAAAATCTCCTTTTCCATTTTTTTTAACGCACGTACAATATAAATTTTTTATGTATCACATCTTATAGAGAACGATATAGCAGAAAATACATTGCTCATTATTTTTATAAATCGATTGGAGATCGTTATATTATATTTCATACAGATAGAATTTAACATACATACAGGTACCTAACATGACTAAGAATCAACAACTAAGATTACAAACAAATTATATCTCAATCATATTTCCAATACTCCTCCTTCAAGTTAGAGGTTAGAGCATGAAAGTTGACAATACCCAACTCGTGAACAAAAGTTTCAAATCGATTTTAACCAAGGATTTTGGTAAATAAATCAACCAACTAAAGAGACGTTGAAATCTTGTGAGCAGCAATCTCTCACGAGTCAATAGGCTCACGAACAAAATAGTAGTCCATCTTATCGTGTTTGGTCCGCTCATGATAAATTAGGTTCATCGTGATGTGTAACACAGCTTGATTATCACAAAATAGTGGAGTAACTTGCATGAAACAAATGCCATCTCAGAGAGTAATCACCGCAACCATAAAATCTTGTTAATAATGATCGACATAGCTCGATATTTAGCTTCAACAGAAGAATAAGCAACAACAGAGTAGCTGGCCACTTCCTTACACGTCGTAGGCCAAAAGAAGCGACGCAACAGTAGCTCAGTGTCTGATCCCGACCAAAATGGCCTATCACATGGACATCGATGATGAGTTTCACGCAATGGCTGCACAGTGGCACACATAACTGATTTCCTTTAAACAAAAAACCATTGACACATGTGTAATCTTGATGGTCTCTGGCGGTGGCGGCAAGATAAAGAGTAGCAAAAAAGGGGTCAATAGGATATAACTTTGAAAAGCTATTGAAGCCTATAATAGTCACTCACATATTAGATAATAAACAAGTGCAACGACTTAAAGTATATTCCACTCTATTAGAAGCACCAGACTGGTGTTTGATGACAAATGTAAATTGTTGTAGAAAAGAGCACCATTTGGTATGGCGAGCAGATAATGTGTGCTGGGAGGCCAGATGTTTTAATGCTTCATGGTTGGAGTATAGGATAAACTCATATTGAAATAGATAGTGACGCCAATGGTGGACAGCTCGCACGACAATGTAGAACTCCACATCATATGTGTTGTATCTTGTTCGGGCTCCTCTTAATTTCTCACTGAAATATGCAACTAGAAGTCCAACTTGGCTTATTATAGCCCCAATACCCACCTTATATGCATCACAATGTAGCTCAAAAAGGACATCAAAGTTAGGGAGAACCAGTATAGGAGCATGGGTGAGTTTGTGCTTGATAAGATTGAAAGTTGTATATGCATCTGAGTTCCAAGTGAAAGATTTGCCATGCATCGTATCTGTTATTGGCGCCATGATCGAGCTAAAGTAGGGAATGAAACGTTGATAAAAGGATGCCAACCCATGAAAACTCTGTGCTTCAGTCATTGTACGTGGGTGGGCCAATCACGAACTGCTCTTATTTTGGAATCATCCAAAGTGATGTCAAATGATGGAGACAAGGACGAAGATAATTTATTAGTTATCTATAAATTTATTAATTATATTTATGTTTTGGATTATCATTAGACGTTTGATTTTTAGTAGGATTTTAGTTAATAGGTTTCTTATATATAGGATCTCTAGTATATTATTTTGGATAGTTGAATTTGATAATAAATTGAGGATTTTCTCTAGTTCATATTGTTATCTTGTGTTTCTGTTGAAATTTTCAAGTCCAAGGCTATATCGTTGTGGTATTACGTTTCCGTCTGCATCACAATCTATAGAGATAAGCATTTGTTTTTCATCTTTGAGACAAGATAATAACCAATGCAAATACTCAAAACTAGTTATGTGCTAAGATTTGTATCTTGATAGTTGCAAAAAACTCATCCAATCCTATAAGGAGATCATATAGATATTCCTTTTATTGAATCTCCATTACCTATTTCTTCAGATTATAGGTACAACCATTGCAAACAAAAAAATAGGTAGAGAGTGATGTCTCAAACTTCATCTTAAAAACTTTTCAGTTTGGTATAATATGCAGACACAGATAACTTATCTTGTTGGAGTGTTGCAATCACCCATCTGATCTCGAAGTGCCATGGAACACTATTCTTCTCAAACCTTTAAGCCAGATTGGTCCAAAGTTGTGTACGGTTCATGCACTACCCACACTACCACGTGCATCCTTCTCCATGGATGACTTCAACCATTCCCAGACCATTGCATCAATCTAATATTTGAGATCATTTGAAGTGGTCTCTAGTTTGGGGAGTATTCTATCGACGAACCCTAACTTGTTCTTTTCATAGAGAATGATGTTCATGTCATTAGCCCACTCGCCATAATTTCCTTTGGTTAGACGATCCACGACATGAACTTAACTAGGTCCATCAGAGTGGATGTAATACGACATGGTGTCCATACCGCTAATGACAGAATTATCGTTGCCAGCGCGGATGGCAACGTCGACAATCGCTCGGATCGATCATTTCTAAAACTCTTGTCTGTGTAGAAAATATCATATAGAAAGCCGAAAAGACTTTGATTTGTTTATCTTTATTAACTGATCGGAGATTTATATATTACAATACATACAGCTAGAGTTTAGTAAATATAAAGATACCTAATGTGAGCTAGAGTTTAGTAAATATACAGATACCTAATGTGACTAGAAATCAACAACTAACTTTCTTAATCATACGAGGATCATAATTACAAACAAATCATATCTCAATCATATTTTCAATACGTCTATTACTAAGGGTAAGTTTGAACATGGATAACCAGTTCAGTAAATGAGTTGACCAAATGTGTTCTCTTGCATTGTCAATAAAATTTCTATAAAAAAATCAGAGAATTCACGCACTTGGTCTTGCAATTAACGGGAACGGAGTTGTCGTAGGCACGAAGTCGAGCAAGTGTTTTTCTCATTAATGAGAGCCTAAGCGTTAATCCAGGGTAGTTTCTTTTGCTAAATATAATCCAAGGTAGTTAATTGCCAATCATCAGTGTATGCAGAAGCATACACTGCAGTTTCATATTAAATATAAAATTTTCATCATGTGAACAAAATATTTTGTCATTTATATATATTTGATTGATACTTTTCATTTCTGTTGTAAAATTTTCAAAATGTATGCTCAAACCAATCCAGATTCACCTAGGACCAAATTTAACCAGTAGTAAATCAGTCCAAAAGTATGGTCGGTTTCAACTCCGACCGTGTAAATAAGTAATAAACGAAACAAATTCCTATTTAGAATTTGTAGTTCCTGCATCTTAAAACGACGGCGGGCAGGGGCATTGTGACTGCTTTTTCACTTGCGACAAGGATGGTTTGTCAAATTATGCAAGTTAACTTCGCACGTGATATATCTGACCGTTTGGATTCCCCTATTGACATATTCTAGCAAGATGTTAAGTAGAAGACTCGTTTCCGATAGCACATATTTTGCGATAATAAGTAAATGATTTTTATTGTCTAAAATGATTAATTAATTTTATTAATTTTATCATACTAATAAAGTGTACATTGTAGATCTTCAAAAAAGTTCAAAGTTAAATTTATATGATCGGAAGTAGGATAAAGATAGGTAATCTCTTGAGAAATTTTTTAGGATACATACAACGGAGAACAATGTTAAAAAATTTACCAACAGGGTAACAATACTTACAAAGAACGCGAATATAAGATATAATGTAGTTCATCCTAATGCATATTTCCATGGTGAAAAAAGAAATTTTTTATTAATGGATATGAATCACAAAGATATACACAATTCTATGTAACATGTCTTTATATTATAGAAAATACATAGGACCCAAAAAAACATATTTAAATTGAATTAAAAGTCTAAAACAAGAGTCAAAATTGAATAGAAAAACTGTATACGAGGGCCTAGTGGCCGACCGCCAATAGGCTAGCACTCGCCAGCTCTCACTTTTGTACCCCCTTCCGCGTGCACGAGTGGGCTGGCGTATATTAGCATCCTCAAAATTTTTACTATGCCATATTCAACAATCTCCACCTTGGTTTGAAATTATCACTTGCAAATAACGATGAAACTCTACTAGAACTTCAATAAACTTTACCATAATGAAGCACTATCTATGAAGAACCATGAGATCTTGTAAAATCAAGCCACTTTATAACTCCTTGATGGAGATAAGGATGAATATAGTTTTATTAATTATTTATAGTTTTTTAATAATTATCTATAGTTTTGAATTATTTTTAGGTGTTAAAGTTATTTAGAATTCTATGTAGTAGGTTTGTTTTGGTTTTCAACAAAATAGAACCCGATGTCTCTTATTTAGTTGTTGATTAATTAATGAAAAAATTAAGTATTTCTTATTTCTAGTCTCTTTTTGATATCTTGTTAGATCGAGCATCGAGACTTTGTTGTATTTTTCAGGTATTCTTAGAATCAATAAATTGTCAATTACCTATCTACGAGCTTCCACTGCATCAGTTAGTATCAAGAGTTACGTTTTTTTTTCATGTGGTATTTGACCCTTGTTGTGTTCAATCATTCTTGATCCAATTAGTTGGAGTAAGTTTGTTATATAAAAAATTTTGAAAAAAAAACGAGAGACATGATCGAGTAAATTCGTGCTTGGTCCAATTTCTTGCTTAATTTTTCTAATCTTAATTGAGAAATTGTTTGGTTAGTGAATATTGAAGTATATTTTGATGTTGTCGAGGGCGAGAAGATAAAGTTTGAGGTTAGATACTGGTTTAGGAATGCAATTGAGGTTAGGACTATAGTGAGAGATTATTCTGTCAATGGTAGTTACAAGTTAAGATTTTTTAAGAATGATAGTAAGAGAATTATAGTGGTTTGTTCTGGTTCATGTCCATGGAGGATGTATACTTTTGTGTTAAGTAGACAAAACAAATCCATGGTGAAAATCCTTAATGATATGCACACTTGCATGAAGAATAAGTCAGGGTACTGGGTTACTCCAAAATGGATTACGAGATAAATTGATAATCTACTATAGACCAACCAAAATTTGGATAATGAGACTTTGAAGCTACATTGAAGAATTTTGGATGCACTCCTAAAGACGGGAAGCTTTATAAGGCCAAAGTAATGCACAAGTTAAATACATATGGCACACACGTGGAGTTAGATGCCAAGCTTGCAGTATACTGTAAGAAACTTATAGCTGTAAATCTAGGATCAGGTGTGGTAATACAAGGATTGCCAAGAGCGAACAATACAGATAGGCTTTCATTTGAAAGAGTTTTTGTTTGTGTGAGAGGAGTAAAGGAAGGTTTCATTAATGGTTGCAAACCATTTATAGGACTAGATAGATGTCACTTGAAGGGACCTTTTGGTGGTACCTTGTTGGCTATGGTATATTTACATTAAAAGTACATCATATGATCTCATTTAAGAGAATTGTATAATATTATATTTTTATGCTTTGAACTCATGGGATAAAATTCTTTTAGAAAAAAACTCAAAGGGGTGATTCTGTACAAGAAAAATATGACATTAAGAAAGAGTACATTTTATTTGTTTCTGGCGGCTGGCAAATGAAGTCCGGAATTAGTAGCTGGTTGCAAAATATGGAAAGCAATTAAATTTGAAGCAATGGATATCTTGGATAAAGCATAATTCATAACTTCACCCTTCCTATATTAATTGAATTCGAATGAAACTCAGCCCAATCATTTACTAAAAGGATTAAGCCAAATAAAAAAAATTAATCAAAAGATACTTCTCTAGTTCTTTTGAATCAATTTATACTTAGCTAGATACACAAGATTCAAAAGAATTCAAATAGAAAGAAGACCACCACCTAGGATCTAATCTAATCTGTAGAGTGTATGAATATTTTGACTTATAAAGAGTGTGAATGGATATTTTGCCTTCTCACAGTGATTACTTTATACTTTTACCTCTAGAAAGAGGTCGGAATGAAAGGTAGTTTGGGATTTTCCCAAGCACTTTGCCTCGAGGGAGGTATCATATTGAAACTTTGCCTTTTAAATGTGGCTTGATCGAGTATAGAACTTTATGAAGTACTTTACCATACGTGAGTGACTATAAAATAATTTTTCCTTTTGGAAGATGGTCCACATACTATAGTGGATATTTTTCCTTCAAAGTGTGGCTTATTTGATACTCTCTCTGGAAAGGGAGAAATAAGTGACTTTTTGAAGTACTTTGTCTTTTGGGAATGACTGAAATTCAATTTTTCTTTCTAAGAGTAACTAAAATATAATTTTGCCTTCCATAAGAGATTAATGGCTTTCCGAAGCACGACCTTGGAAAAGGGGGATTTGCTTGGTAACCTTACATTTCGGGTAAGGATCCTACTCGAGTATCAGATGACCCAAGTTAGAGAAGGGTAAAAGTACCAAAGTAAGGGAGGGCCTTGTCCCTTCTCTTAGTGTAAGTTTACAGATTGGTTTTGTCTAGCCAGTAGGTCACTATGCAATAACTAGTTTAGGTATTGAAAGACACAAAGTTTAAGGGGTAATGTTAAGAGACCGTACATAATCAGACTTTCAAGGAGCAAAAATAAACTCGGGCTCTGTGTTAATCAGAGAGGGGATAAGTATTCTAGATCAGGATAAGGATAGACATCCCTAAAATAGGCATTAAAAGAGTTTGAATACAAGAAGAAGATAGAGTATTGTGCCTATATAAGTGACACTCAAAGAAGACGAAAGGGATTCAATCATACACACACATACACACACCTATCATCTCAAGTTTTCACAAGCTCCAGCTTTACTCTAGGTAGTAGTTAGGTAGAAGTAGTTTAGCTCTGGCCACTTTTGCTACTCATAGTTATGACAACTGTGGGACGAGCACTCCAAGCCGTCATGAGATTGATCTTGATAGTCATGGCCCCTTTAGACCAAAAGTTTGTCTTTTCTTTTTCCCATCCAATCTACCCTTTTTTTAATCCAGTTTTCTAAAGGTAAATTTCTAACAACAATTAGAATTTATATCGTATAGCTTATCTCAAACAATCTTACATCTTATATCATCTCGTCAAATGAAATATTGATTTTTCTGTTTTACTTATACGGGCTATAATCTGCTGCCACACTCATTCCAAGGCTAGATTAAATCTAGAGTGAGGGTTAATTCCCCGCATTATTATGTTTTTTTACATTTTCATATTTGTCTATTATATTGAAATATTTTATATAGCAATATTAAGATGTATAGGAGAGAGATTGACCTTGGATTTGGGAGGGGAGAAATTGGTTGACTCTTTGCCGCCTCGCGATGGATGGAGAAGCTACGCTAGCACCCCTTGCTATAAGAGAGTGGCATTGTAGGCTGCATCAAGCTTACGACGATCATCATTCCTTCATTTTCCTATCTTTCCCCACTGTCGGCGACAAGAACTCACATTTTATCGGCATTCGCTAGCTAGACTTCTTCCCACCAAGCTCGGTTTCTTTTACTCTACTATTGAATTCCAGAATCCTAAAAGAGAAAGGGAAGAGTTGAAGAGATTTAAGAGACTTCCAAAAATAAACAATAACATACGAGATATATTCAACAAAAGATTTATACATGTCAATATTGACATACTCGAAATGTCAATATTGAAAACAAAAATATATTAAGAAGATCATTTCTTTTAGTTTGGAGTAATTTCCATAGTTTTTAAAATAGCGGTCCGACTAGTCAGACCACGAATCAGACAGCAAAGTGGGTCAAAAACACTAATCAGTACGCTGACCAACGAACTAAAATCTTTACGGTTCAACTGGCTCGATGAACTGGAAAATCAAACTCTGATATTTTGGCCCATTAGGTTTTTACCATTTTTAATTTTTCTTACTTCCCCGTCCTTTTTAACCCCCCTCATTTTTAAATTATTTCTCTCTCTCTCCCCCTCTTTTTTCCGCGGTTGTTTCTTCTTTTCCTCACTTTTTTTAAAAAAATTATTTTGTTACACCCTTAACAATAATATATTTATATTTTCTTAAAAAGTATGAAATCTGATACAATCAGTCAACCTAAAAATTATCCAAAAAATTGGGTCAATCTTCCGGTCGTTTTCGGAAACATTGGTAATTCCCTTTTGTATCTAATCCATTCCTCACTCTTCCACCACGTTTCGCCCTCTCACCCTTTTTTGGGGAATTACACGTTTCGCCCCTCCAATGGCTCCGATGTCCACCTCAGGGTGGAGTCCTTTTCAATGACCCATCACTCACAGGTATCAAATTCAGCCTTAAAGTCAGCCGCGGTGTTAAAACTTTTGGTGGTAAAAAAATTGTCACTATTTGAAGTATAGTCATGTTCAAACTTATTCACTCGAATTAGTGAATATTAAAACATTAGAAAATTGAGATAAAAAATTATTGTAAATCATGTATTTATCCATGTTAAAATTACCATCTTACTAGTTAACAACTGTATTAATTTTCTTTTTGTGAATAAATTTTTTTATATAGTATTTTAATATCTTGAGTTATCTAATGACACAATTATTCATTATTAATATACCCACATTGGTTGTTTATTTTTTTTAAATATTAATATTACCCACCCTCTCTCCAAATCCCATTGCTAGTGCAAAGTAAATTTTTTGAGCTCCGAGGTACTTCAAAAGAACTGCCTTGCCACATGTACACAACATTAAAACCAACTTCAAACAAAAAAAAAATAACACAGAATTGTAACATGTTCATCACTTCTTGTATATATACCTCCAAACACCCATCTAAAGTTGAATTCAAACTCTCTATTTTATGGAGAGCACCGATTCTTCCACCGGCGGCGGATCGCAGCATCCGAACCTCCCGCCGGGGTTCCGGTTCCACCCGACCGACGAGGAGCTGGTCGTCCACTATTTGAAGAAAAAGGCAGACTCTGCTCCTCTACCCATTGCCATTATTGCTGAGGTTGACCTTTACAAGTTTGACCCATGGGAGCTACCAGGTAGCGAGACAATTTTTTTTGCCAAATTCATATTTATTTTCGGAGACGAATTGTCCAAAAAATTCTTTGACCAACAATCCTCGATAGAAATTCTGAGTTTATATCGAAATGTTGATTCAGAGTCTACCTTTATTTTAGTACAATTTATCAATTATTTACTAGACGAGACTGTAATATTTTGATATAATATGTTGTTACCTAGATGTATATTTTTCAGATATACGTCTGAATAAAGTCTCAAGTCTTTGGTCGGGATGATTTGTTGTTTTAACTTTTGGTTATGGCTATGATCAGCTAAGGCGACGTTTGGCGAGCAGGAATGGTACTTCTTCACTCCGAGGGACAGGAAGTACCCGAACGGGGCGAGGCCAAACAGGGCGGCAACTTCGGGGTATTGGAAGGCCACCGGAACAGATAAGCCGGTGTTGACTTCGGAAGGTACACAAAAAGTTGGAGTGAAGAAAGCACTTGTTTTCTATGGAGGGAAGCCTCCAAAAGGGATGAAGACCAATTGGATCATGCACGAGTACCGATTAGTCGATAACAAGTTCAACAACAGGCATCCAAGCTATGTCTTGGGCAACAAGAAGAACTCCTTACGGGTAAGACTACGAGCTCTAATCGTTTGCCACTCGAGTCATATCTCGAGATATATCATTATTGGTTTTTTCGATTTTTCGCAGCTCGATGATTGGGTGTTGTGTCGAATATACAAGAAGAATAATTCGCAAAGGCTGACGGATCACGACGAGCATAATTCGATAGAGGATATGTTAGGGCCGATCCTACCGTCCATGTCGGACATGAGCCACAACCAGATTGCTCGGCTTCAACTCGGATTAGGAGGCAGCTTCGGATCGATGATCCCGAGCGAGCAGAATTTATTCGAAGGGGTGATGAACAATCATGGGGGTGTCCATAGTACAAATACCATGTCCCAGTTTGTCTCACCGGACTCGAAGTCTGATCATGTGTCTGTGTTTTCATTTAAAAGGGGTCTATCGTCTCTTTATTGGTCCGACAAGGACCCTTCGATGAGCTCCCCGTCAAGTAAGAGATTCGACGGTGGTGGTGGCGACGATGATGGTAATGGCTCGATGGCCACAATTCTATGCCAGCTAACTCAAACCCCTTCTCTTGGCGATGTATGTACGTTAGGCCACCTTACCAACTTCACGGATTAACTTGGTACACTTGATTTAAACCATGGTGAGTACAATGGACCACATAGAATGCTGCATATATTTAAGGATTAATGCCCTTTCTTGGACTAGGAGTCGAGAAATTCTCATTTCCTCATCTGAATTTCAGGTACCAAAGGTTTGTATGATGCTAGAAAGGATTGGAATATAGTTTTTTTTTATAACGCTTATAGGTGAATATGTAAAACTAAATGCATGATGTATTGTTGTATTGATAAAGATTAGGATATACCAAGAACCATGTATAGAAGCAGAAACTGATATAATCTGATTATGAGAATTGTAGAAACTATGAAGCTTGGAGCCAATATTAGCATCTATTATGAGAATAAGGGCACCATTCCCGTTCTGTTTTTGAAGGTAAGTATCATTACCATATGAGGTTTAGTACTTGATCAATTGACGAGAGAGATCAAGGAGCGATTTAGAAATCTTGATGGGGATTTCATTGCGGCCACATGCAAAATTATCTGTGTTATGTCAATTGGATTCTTCAAATGATATCTATTCATCTCTTACAAATAAAGGATATATAATTACGAGAATTACTTATAGAAAGTCTATCAAAATATGAGGTAAAAAAAACTCTATTATCCAGATGCATTAAATGTAAATTTTGTTGACATAGTTACCTGATATGACTAATATTTCTTATATATATTGTTGACATAGTTACCTGATATGACTAATATTTCTTAAAGTTAATTAAGAATAGTACAAGACCCTGCATTTTTTCCATCAAATTTTGATACAACTATATTTTCGAATTTTGGACTTCAAACCTCTGGTTAAATTTGTTGGTAGTTTCATTTTGCAATCTCACTCGCTAAGTAAGGCATTTTGCATTACACCAAAAAAAAAAAGTAAGGCATTTTGCACGTTTTTTTTCATATGTCAAAGTTGCCATGTGATCGTTGGTACCAGAAAGGAAAGCATGGGGTTTTTGGTTTATTACCCTCATATTTGACCCATCTAGATTTAAACTAGATATTATATTTGAAAATGACAAAAATATTTTTTTAAAAATAAATATTGTTATTTTTTCAAAGCTTTGAACTTAAGACTTAACTAAATATACAATAACACAATTGTTCTAATTATTTATTTACAATAAAAATACAGGTTTACTAACCTACTTCAATTTTTTCCATATTATAAAAAGTGGGATATACGTCACATATTCGTTAGAATTTTTATGAATCAAATGTAGTAAATAATGAACTTGAACGTTGTCAAAATAATAAATGGTAGCTAGAGGTTTCTCTAGATTTGTTATAATGATTATGTGACGGATAAGATCATTTGTCTATTGGTACAATGCTTTCAGGATTTCATGAAGATAAAATATTCAGTTCTATTGTAAAAAATTATTTTAAAAACTGTGATTATCTAGAACTTTTTGTACAGTATTCAAATAATTTTGTGATTATTAAAAGTTGAGTGTTTTCTGACGATTTGTAATTTGCAAACTAAATATAATTATTGGGTTTATTCTACATATAAATTGCCATTTTCGACGTTTAAATTCCAGATTTTCTACAACTTCTTACATTTAAAGCTCAAAAATAGTCATCACGTTTATGTTTATATATTTATTCTTCATTTTTGACATTTAAAGAATTCTTAATTATGGGATCCAGCTTTTGAAAGGATTCATTGGAAAGCTTATTTCCAAGGTTTTGAATACCGACCCGGAGGTCGACCCGAAAATGGGTCCGTATCCTGGGTTGACCAGTCGGATCGGCCGTATCTCTAGTCCGACCAAATTTTTTTTTCTTATTTTAGTGTAATTTATTGAAATATATAGATAAATATGTTATTTGGATTAAAAAATATATATATAAACAAAATTCCGGTTGGACTGCCCAGTTTAACCGGAATTTTGACAAAAATTTCCAGTCCGACCAAAAAATCCTCCAGTTGAACCAAAGTCCGGTTTTTAGCCTAAAAACGACCCGGACTTGTGCCCGAAACGCAGTCCGACCAGTCGGACCGCGTATTTAAAAACCTTGCTTATTTCCCATTATTTGTTCCACTAAATAACCTATCTATCATCTTCAATTCACGAAATGACTGCTAAGATATTTACCTGTCAATGATCATCATTAAAGCCTCAATTTTGATTGATACGACATGGCCAAGTGTATACCATGGCACAATGATAAAATTTTAACGGACTAAAATTTATATCAGCTGATTTAATAAATATATAAATAAATTCGCATCAACCAACAAAGTTGACTAAGACAGGCCAGGATTATAATTGGGGCAATTTCTCTTTCGCCGTCTATAAAGGACCATCGTCTCTTTCTATCCTCTTAAAGGAATCATTATCTTTAAAAACCACACAGATTAAAAGCTCATTAAAGAAAGCGCTTCCCTTCAGGTGAAAGAGTACACAACTACTTTATAGATCTTTTATGTCATTCGTGCTTAAATTTGGAAATCTGATATTGATTTGATGAAATTCGATAATATGCCAAGTGACCACTTATTCCATGGTGGATATTAAATCTTGGAAGCTGTTGGTAGCATTAACAATTAATGGTGGTGCTGGACTCATTATCTTCAGGTCAAGTGTTAACTTCAGATGTATTAACCCCATTTTTCTAGACTTGGTGTCCACTATGTGACTAATCTAGGTGATCCGATTGAACTTGGAAGGTAATAAATTTTTCGAATAAATATTTAATATAAATGTCTTCTAAAAACTCCTAATCTAGACCTATTGTTCAAGATAAACTAACCTTTTGGATAATTGATTTAATGTATTAGTGCCATTAAGGAATTTACTCTACCTTAATCTATTTTTTTTCACTGAAAAAGAAAAAATTTTATTGATAAAATAAAAGAAAAGTTAGATAATGATTCCATGGAGGATAAAGGAGGAATTATTGATCGATATTGAGTTTAGGCTGATTTCTTCTTTCCGCCTACAAGGAATCATTAACTTTAAAAACTACGCAGATTAAAACCTTTTGGATAAAATAAAATAAAATAAGGATGAGAAGCGAAAAACAGGAGGTGAGAAGAGAGAAAATATCTAACAGTAAACAGAAAATTACTTCTTTCCTACCCGAAAAGTCCACTTTTTTCTTCTTGAAACGAGTGTTTCTTGTAGGTGGGAAGAAGAAATCATCATAAACTCAATATCAATATCATACAATTCCTCCTTTATCCCCTGCACCATATGTGCTATCTTTCTCATAAACTACAATATGGGGTCGTTATTGGGAGATACCATCTCACATTATTACCTTTTTGACCCTGTATAGACATGAGATTTGTACAAGGCGCGACACAGGCGCTTCTCAAAATTGATGGAGAAGTACTCTACAGATTCAAAATTCCCTTGCTAAGGAAGCCTGGCTTCAAACCTTTTTATATTTGGATCCCTCAGAATCTTATTTTTCTCTAATTCATTGTGATATTGGGGACCCCTATAAGACAACTTCCCAAAGAGCTCATTATTTTCTATCGATCGTGGATAATTATGGTCATGGTGTATGGGTGTATATGATGAATTACAAATCTCAAGTTGAAAATTTTCTAACAATGTTCTAGAATATAGTTAAGAATAAGTTTGGCAAAAGAGTATAAACGATACGGAAAGACAATGGCTTGCAGTTCAAGTCATTATCAATGATGGACTATTACAGACAAAAGGGCATAATTTTGCAAACTTCTAGCCCATACGCACTTCAACAAGATGGCATTGTGGAGTATAAGCATTGCTATATATTAGAGATAGCAAGATCATTACTTCTTCATTCACCATTACTGATTTATTTTTGGGAAGAAAGTATGCTCATGGCTACATATTTGATCAACAGACTACCATCTAATGTAATAAGAAATAAGACAATATACAAAGTATTATTTGGTAAGGAGCCCACTTCTGCACATCTACAGTCGTGCATGCATATGTCTCAGCCGTACATCGAGATAAATTCCAGGAGCAAAGAAGACAATGTATCTTTGTTGGATATCCTAAATGTCAAAAAGGATATCTAGTGTATAACCTCTAATATAGGTGCATATGTCATATACAGATGTAACTTGTATGGAAAATGTTTGTCATTTTAAAGAAGTTTCCATAAAAAGTGCTTCCTTGCCATCTTATCAGGAGTTGATTAAATATAGTGATCCACTAATTTATGAAAGCTCACCAACTTTGGATCTGTTGGATTTTAATGCATAAATAACAAATATTATGCAATAAATCGTATTATCAATTTAAACCAAAATTGAGATTTATAAATTGAAATTACCTCTAGTTTCTTGACCAAGGAATGTCCGAGATGTTGTTGGCGAGGCACCGGTCGGAACTCGATCACGAACGTATCGGATCTAGGGTTCGGACTTCACGAATGTCCTTTGTTATATATCTCTCGAAATTATCAGTACTAAACTGAAAATCCCGTTTTCTGAGTGTTATTTCTGGGTGGCTTATTCCGAAATGGTCACAGGGGTTCCCTTTTATAGGGGAAAAAATACCTGTTCATTTAGGCCAACTCATCCCTACTTTTTACTTTATGTCAATTTAGTCCAAAACAATTTTCACCTAATTTCCAACCAAATAATTCTTTTTACTAATTTAATCCAACTTTCTTATCACCTCAATTTGTATTTAGTGAAGGTGGAAAGTTAATTTTGCAAGGTGTAAAGTAAAAATTGGATTTTTATGGAGGTGGAAAGTTAATTGAATTATTGGTACTATTTGGTAGATTGACCATTTTGGACCAAAATAGGTTTTTGGGCCATTGGGCCTTTTGGGCCTAACAGGATCAATCACGGGACAAAAGTGTACAAAAGGCTCTCATTCTGTTAGAACAGATTGAAGATGAACCTCAATTGCTTGTAGAGCAATTGATTCCAACAGAGGGAATTGAGAATGTCTTAGACTTACAACAAAGCAAACAATCTAAGCAGGCCCCTCATTACTTGCAAGAATACGAAACATGCTTACCCTTCTCTGTCGACCATGCACATTTTACCCCTCCATCATCCGAGAACTGAGTAGTAAATTCTCTAACTCATTTTGTTCTGTATACAAAATTTTTAGGGTAAATTACATCTGGACCCCTGTAGTTTGGCATATTTAAAGTTCGTCCCCCCGTTTTTTGCAAACCGATTATAAAACCCCTACTGTGCAAACTAATTGTACAATTTCCCCCCTCTCGCCGGAATCGGTATTTTTTCCGGCGAGAAGGCACGAGAAAAGACTAAAATGTCCCTTGACTAAAAACAAAAAAAAATTCTAACAAAAAAAATAAAGAGGAAACAAAAACAACAAAAAAATCATCCTATTAAAACCCGACCCAAGGGTTTCAATTCTTCATAAAACCCAAGAGAAAAATAAAATAAAATTTTAAAAACATAATTCAGAGATGAAGGCGTCGGTGAAGTTCTGGGAGGACGAACAGAAGAAGCCGCTGCTCCGAGCGAAGGTTCCCCTGACCGTACTAGGGATGCCGTTCCAGTCCGGTGTCATCGCCCGCGAGTCCAAGAAGCTCGCTCTCTGTCTCTCCACCTTCTTCGAATCTGGACCATCCATCAACATGGCCTACCGCCCCAACGACAAGTGGAACCCCTTCTCCCTTGTCGTCCGCACCAGAATCGGCCCTAGGTTTATGCTTCACTTCAAGCCGTAGTTCAGGGACTTCTCGGTAAAGAAGTCTCAATCATCGGAGAGGAGGATCGGTGGTATTGGAGCTGGGTCAGGTTTGAGTTCGGACGAGGATGGGTCTATTAAGGTTGTGGATGCGCCCGAGGTGGAGACGGGGTTCTACGGCCGGAAGATTATGGTTTTGCCCCCGGCTGCTACAGGGGCAATTGCTGGGGTGTTGTCGGGTATGGAGGTTGCTGCGAGGACAAATCTGCCCGTTAGGAGTCGTGCCGTGGTGAACTTTCGTTGGGGGTTAAGGTTTCCGGGTGGGGGAGGTGTGGGCGGGGGTGGGGATTTGATTGGTGGGATTGATTTGAGGAAGATTCCATTTTTGGTGATGAACAACGTCGGGATTGAGCATGTGGGGGCGGTGGGGGGAGTGATTCAAAGGGGAAGGAGGCGGCGGGATTGCTGAATGAGAAGGGGCATTTTAGTCTCTTCCCGTACCTTGTCGCCGGAAAAAACACCAATTCCGGCTAGAGGGGGGAAATTGTACAATTAGTTTGCACAGTAGGGGTTTTATAATCAGTTTGCAAAAAACGGGGGGACGAGCCTTAAATATGCCAAACTACAGGGGGCCAGATGTAATTTACCCAAATTTTTATACACACAAAAAAACCCTTTCTTGTAGCCATCAGACATTGTGATGGGTCCGAGACTTACTTTCAGACAATTAAACACATGGAATGGTGATATGCAATGACCAAGGAATTTCAAAACCCTTAAAGCTAGTAGAATCTGGACACTTCAGTACACTTAAGTATAGGCAATGATAAAATTAAGAGCTATAAAGCACAATTAGTCACAAAAGGCTACACTCAAATTAAAGGTATCAATTTTTATGACACTTTTGCCCCAGTTGTGAAGGTGGTATCTAACTATGCATTATTTGCTAGCACTTGCCATCCAACAAAATTGGTTCAGAACCCAATTATATAATGCACTCTTGCATGGAGAGTTACAATTGGCTGTTTATAAGAAATTATCAATGGGCTACTCAGCGTTGGTTAATTTGTGAGTTTGTCGTCTTTGGAAGTCGCTCTATGGGCTTTGCTAAGCTTCGCAAAAATTAGTATCACAAGTTTACGAAAGTCGTACTCGGTCGTACTCGGTGTTGGATTTATTATTTGCTATTCTGACACATCTTTGTTTTGTTTTGCCAAGGCGTCTACTCTCGTATTTACCTAATTTACATGAATGATATTATCTTTGTTGATTATCCTTGTTGAACGCAAAATCGGTCAAATCACAAGTAGTTAAAATGTAATTTTTCTGATCTAATATTTTTGTTTGCAATTTTTTTTATTACATTTGTATATTCATGTCAAGAAAGACAATGTATTTCTAATACTATTCGGGGTTGGTTAAATTATAATTTTGGTTATGCATACTTTAGTAATTGGAGTTCAGAGTACAAATTTTGTATCTTGGTGGGATGGAAAAAAATATCCAAGAGTAAAATGAAAGTATGCATCTCTCCAATCACCAAGAACCTTACCCTAAGATTTCGCAGTTAACAAACAAAAATTATCCGTGGTCTAAACTTAGCATCCAGGCTCATCTTGCAAGAAAAGAAGACAGTGACCTCTAGAATCTTTGGGGCATCTTCTTAATGTTTTGGAATTTTAGGTTTATTTTTGGAAATTTATTTCTTTAATTGACATGAATTTAATTAGTTATTTTAAGATCTTATTGTTGTTTTATCTTATAACTTACCTATATAAGGGTTTATAATCATAAGATATAATCTGATTCAGTTAATATCAAGATATAAAAAAATAAATCCCCACCTAATTCCAGAACTTTTGAACTTCAAAGCGATTCTTCTGTAAAAGTTGACAAGTCCACTGTATTAAAAAATTAGTTTGAAGTGTAGAATTTGTTTACAAGTAGAGAGAAGGATTGAGTAGAGGGATTTGATCCAAATCCTCCGCCTTCTAAGGGAGGATCTTAGCGAAAGTCTGCTAACCCAAATTAGTATGCGTCATGATTCATGATTTCACATGATGCTTCAGAATTCATTTACAAAGTTTTGTCTTATTATTTACTCTGAATCTGCCAAATGTACCTACATAAATACATGTATAGTTGGATGAAATTTGCCCTACAATAAAATCAAACTTTGAATTTAAATTAAGTGAGAAAAAAATGATTCAAATGTTTAATGATTTTGATATTCAATTACATCTTGCCAGTCAATTTCGACCTTTGTTTAAAGTCAGAATCATGTTTTCATGCATATGTATGCTATATGAAAATGTTTTAAACTCATAACCAACTTAGATTTCTTACAATACTATGGATACAATAAAGCCAAACATGAAAATTGCCGCCACATAAGAAATGAGAATTGTTTCATATGGCGAGTTTATATTCACTTACGAAAATATTGGATCCAAGATATACAAATATAAAAAATCGTTGTGGGAAGAGTCATCTCTAAACAAAATCTAGCTCTGCTTACTTCTGATTACGACAAATTCAAAAAAATTGCAAGCCGCCTGGTAATTGGGTAAAAAAACGTTCCATCTTGAAGTTTGGGAATCCAATACGCGTTTTCAGAGCTCCGGAGGAAATAATTTAACGTAAGAAGACTTTGGTTTGCTCTATTGTTTTCCAGTAGGATAGGTTTAGAAAATTGAGTTTTATATTTAACTTTATCCTCAACATGGCTTGCAACCTCAATCAAAAGCCAAGTTGGTCTTATATCTATTAGCTGTAGGCTTGTTTCAGATTACTAGACTATTCAAACAGAGTCGAATAAAAAAAATTAAAATAAAACAGGAAAACATAGTTTTCCGATGGTGACAGAAAATTCAAGGGTTTTCTATTGAAACTAATTGCTACGGAGATACTCACTGGGATGACTTGCTGTGATGACTCATCTAAGTTTCAGTAAAAAGAACACAAATATAACAAAATTATTTTGGTAATTTATCACATCTGTATTTACAGAATTTGGGATTAAAATAATGTCTCTTACCGTAGATAATCTTCTCGCATTGCATGGTAAAATAAACTAGAATGGTATCTTGCTAGTTGAAAAACCAAATAATAATTATTTTTTGAGGGAAAACCTAATAAAATAATTATTTGATGGTACAAAAAGTCTTGCCGATTGGGTCAACAACAGAAAGTCAATTTAATCTCGAGGTAAAAGTAATAAATGGGTTGCGTCGAATTTGTTAATTCTCGGATACGAAGATATCAAATGGGCTACATCCAATTGTATTAGTTGTCTTGAGATATGTGTAGGATAAAGAGGATAAAAGGTCCCCATTTCTATATATAGAGGAGAGTAGGCACAAGTGTCTAAGAAGCAGAACCAGAGAGTAGGCACAAGTGTCTAAGAAGCAGAACCAGAGACAAACACATTGTAGTGAAGTTCGGGGATAATGGGAAGCCCAATAATGGCGTCCCTGGTTGCCACTATACTAGTAACAATCTCTGTAATCCTTTCTACACAAACATCAGCAACTTATCCTTACTTTTCTCCTCCAACACCTCATCCTTACTACCACGAATCTCCGCCCCCAGTACCCAAGTACCCTCCCCTTCCTTGTGTCCATAAGTCCCCTCCCCCAACCCCACGTCACCCTCCCCCAGCTTACCCTCCCCCAACCCCACCTTACATTCACAAGAAACCATAGCTACGGTAAGGACACATGCATATAGCATGGGAAAAAATCAACATTTTTCTGATAATCCTATCCAACATCATATAAGTTTACACCCTGCACGCAAAAATATTTTCAGTTTATAATTTTCTTTAAACTTCGTTGTGCACAGTTAGGTTTTTGTTACAACAAGGTGCCTAGATGATACTGCAATATATTATTAAAAGGTGATGCTGTGTTTCCGCTTACTTACGCAATATAAAATTCGCATGCTCTCATTATTCCTTCATAAAATCGTGCTTTCCTACCGAAGACATTGTTCCTTACAAATTTTTTCTTTTTAGTTTTTTGATACGCAACAATTAGTATATATCAGCTATATGTTGGGTTTTATTCAATTTTCGATGTTCCAAACAAAATCATTGAAAAATCATTGATGTCATTGACGTGGGTTCCTAATCATATATTTATTTGTATGTTATTGCAGGAGAGAGAGAATAAAGTAAGTAAATGATTACTTTCGCTGCAGCGACAAAGAGGGAGGGAACGTAGTCGAAATTACGCTTTTGTTTCATTCGGAAATCATTTATAATTTTAGTAGCGGTGCAAGATAAATAACTGGTGTTAACCTTATGTATCAAGTGAAGTCTGTATTCCGTGATAAACAAAGAAGAAGAAAGCTAATAGCGTTGACTCGAGTCAAAACGGTTGAGAAATAGGGAAGATTCTGTTTTGAGCCAAAAACAGAATAACCGTCATTACTCGGGAATTGAGAAAAGAAGGATTTTATTATGAGCTTATGATTGGATAAAATAACCAATCATTTTACAGTTTTATACAAAAAGACACGTGTATCCAATATTACACTTTAATCCCCTGAAGTCTCACGCGTGCTTTTATTGCTCCTTCCTGGCGTGTGGCTTATTGCAATTGAATCCCGTGGTTCTTGGACTTTGTCTGAACGATCCAAGAGACCTGTAATTTTGTTAACAGATATGTTAACCATTGGATTTCACGTGTAACTGTTGCAAGGGCACGATATTCAGCTTCCGAAGAGGAGGAGGAAACTGTATTTTGCTTCTTTGCCTTCCAGGATATGAGTGAATTACCAAGAAAAATACAATAACCCGTAACACAACGCCGAGAATCAGAGCAAGTCGCATAATCACTGTCAGCGAAGCCTTTGAGTTGCATGGGAGAAGAAGCTGAGTAGAAAAGACCCTTCCCTGGACAGGATTTCAGATAACGAAGAACATTATACGCAGCAGTAAGATGATGTTCTTGAGGAGCATTTATGAATTGGCTGAGTTATTGGACAACATACGCAATATCTGGTCTCGTGCCTGAGAGATATAACAATTTGCCAACAAGGCATCTATAATGAGAAGAATCTGCAACAACCTTAGTACCATCAGCAGTGGTAGTCAGAACAGGGGACGAAGATATAGCAGGATGAACAATATCATCAAGAAGGCAGCCCCCGTGCTTGACACTAAGGTGCGTGTGAGCATCCATAGGAGTGGATCGAGGCTTGCACGCAAGAAAACCAGCATCACGAAGAAGATCAAGCACATACTTCTTCTGACAGATGAGAATACCACGATGATTACGGGCTATTTCTAGACCCAAAAAATATCGCAGAGAACCAAGATCCTTAAGTTTTAAAGTGTTTTCCAAGTGTTGTTTGGTAGATGCAATAATAGCTTCAGAATTGCCTGCCAAATCGTGATAGAACCAGATTGAGTCAGAACAAATATGGAGTGATCATGTTGGGACTTGTGAAAACCAAAAGAGAGAAGAATAGAAGTTAGTTTGGCAAACCATTGACGACTTGCTTGCTTGAGGCCATACAAAGAGCGTTGTAATTTGCATACTTTACCACTGTCAGAAGCAGCTACTATCAATCCTGGAGGAAGGTGCATGTAAACATCTTCATGAAGATCACCATAAAGAAAGGTGTTGTTGACATCTAATTGATGTAAAAACCAATTGTAATGTGCTGCAAGAGCCAATACGAGGCGAATAGTAGACATTTTGACAACTGGACTAAAGGTCTCAAAGTAGTCAACTCCTAGTGTTTGAGTGAAACCCTTTGCAACAAGGCGTGCCTTGAAGCGCTCAATACTCCCATCTAACTTCAGTTTAACTTTATAAACCCATCGACAATGATTGGTTTGTCGATGGGTTTGTCAGATGGAGGATCAACCAATGTTCAGGTATTATTAGATGCAAGGGCATCAAGTTCAAGTTGCATAGCACGTACCCAACAATCCTCCTGGACAGCCCGTTCATAAGACTCTGGTTCTACTTGGTGAACTAATTACACACTAAAGGCTCTATAAGAAGGACTGATATGATCTAAACTAAAAAAATCTCGAAGTGGAAAACGAAGATGAGAAGGAGACTAACCTAAAGAAGTTGCAGGAGTCAGGGCGCGCTGTAGAGTTGAAGCCATGGCATAATCATGTAGGTGTTGAGGTATGTGTTTGATACGAGTGGAGTGACGAGTAGGGGAAGGTTTAATAGGGTCATCAAAGCAAAGGTGGGATTCCTTGCTAGGCATCTGGTGTAATGAAGCACCAGGAATGAAAATTTTATGGGAAGTTGACTCATCAAAGCTAGGTTGGTTATACCTGCTAGGCATCTGAAAACCAGAGGTGGCTTCAGGAAAGGGTGGTTTGGACAAGGTTGAGGTGGACTTGAATGGAAAGATGGTCTCATAGAACACCACATCACGTGAGACAACAACTTCATGTATTGCAAGATTGTAGAGTTTGTACCCTTTTACACCAGGAGGAATTCCCAAGAGAACAAATTGTTGTGCTCGATGATCAAACTTTCCACGATGTGCTACAGGTACTGCATTATAGCATAAACATCCAAAAACTCGGAGATGATTAAATGAGGGTACTCGTCCATAGAGAACAGAATATGGTGTCTGACGACGAGGCAGACTTGAAGTGGGAAGTCGATTCATAATGTAGACAGCATGAAGAACACTATCACTCCAGAAGGAAATGGGAATGCCAGATTGAAAAAGAAGTGTTCTGGCAATATTGAGAATATCTTGATGTTTCCTTTCGACTCGACCATTTTGTTCAGGTGTATATGCACAACTTTGTTCATGAATGACACCTTTGGTTTTGTAAAATTCTGGCATGGTAAACTCTTTGCCTTGATCTGAGCGAATCCTTTTAACTTGTTTATTGAACTGAGTTTCCATGAGTTGTAAAAACTGTTGCAGGTGTGGTCGTACATATGACTTATCCTTGAGCAAATATATCCATGTGTATCGAGAACAATCATCCACTATTGTCAAGAAATACGAATATTCATCGTAGGAAGAATCAGCATATTTTCCCCAGATGTCAACATGTATCAAATCAAAAACAGCATCAGATGTAGAAGTACTGAGTGGAAAGGAAAGTCTTTTATGACAAGCATAGTGACAAGCTTCACAATGATCTACTGCACTGGCTTGAACTGACTGATCCATCTTAGCTACCTCTTGTATACGAGGAAGAGACACATGACCAAGGCGACAATGCCAAATATCTGTATCAGAATTTATTGAAGAGGGAGTTGCTGTAGCTGCTGCAGATGTGGAGGAAGGTTTGTTGGTTTTTGTGTTTGTGGTTAATGGGGTATGGTTAAGTGTGTAAAGGCCTTCAGACTCTGCAACTTCACCAATCATCCTCCCAGTGACCAGGTCCTGAATTAGACAGACATTATGACGAAAAGAAAATTGAAAAGGAAAGCAAGAGGTTAGCTTACTAACTGATAAAAGGTTGAAGCCAAAGGTGGGTACTAACAGAACATTGAACAAAAACAAGTTTGACCCTAGATGAACTGTTCCTATATGTGTGGCATGAATTTGTTGTTGATTTGGCAATGTGATGACAGCATTGTGTATAGGACGACACTCTATATAGAACTTGGACGAACATGATATGTGATCAGATGCGCCAGAATCTAGTATCCAAGTGTCTGAGTTTCTAATGACTGAGGAAATTCTAGAAGAAAGCAAGAAATGGTTACCAGAAGGAGTGTGCTGCTGCACAGAGTTAACTTGTGCATATTCAGCAGGGGGAGAAATCTTAGAAGCTAAACTCTTAGGAATCTTGGAAGACTGTTGGACAAGTGCTATCAAATGATTGAACTGCTCTGCAGTAAGTCCAACTTTATCAGCATCAAAATTAGTCGACTCAACTTCATGTGGTGACTGAGTTGACACTGTAGCAGTTGTAGATGTTGATCCTGCAAAAGAGCCTGCACTCTTGTTATTAGTAAACTTGAAATTTGGAGAAAAACCATGTTTCCTATAACATTTGTCTATAGTGTGTCCTTCTTTTCCACAGTACGTGCAGATTGGCCTCTTTGAATCACTCCAATTCTTCTTGAAACCAGGTCGACCACCAGATTGTGGTTTAACGCCTCCTGCAGCCAAAGCAATTGAACTTTCTAGTGTTGAACTTGATGATCCAATCAATTGTTGCTCATGTTGTAAAGCTAAATATAGAGTTCTGCTCATGCTAGGAAGTGGATCGACCAGCATAATTTGCGATCGCACATTATCATAATTATTATTCAAACCAATCAGGAACTTGATCACTTGATCTCTCTGCATGTACTCTCTACTAGATTTCACAGAATCACAATTAGAAGAGCCACGGATGGCATCCACGCAGCGACACAAAGTAGCTGGCCTATATTATACGAATTGATCCCAAAGAGTTCTAAATGTGGTGAAATATTCATTCACAGATGAAGCTCCCTGCTTCAAAGTACACAAAAGCATCTGCAATCGTGCCACTTGAATAGAATCTCCAGTTCCAAAACATTCCCTTAGATCATTCCAAATATCAGCTGCAGTTTCTAAGCCATTCAAGCTTTGACTAATCGAAGATTTAATCGAAGACATGAGCCAACTAACAACTATGCTATTGCAAGTTTCCCAATCACTATACTCTGCATCTCCGAACTCAGGTAAAGAGATGGATCCATCAATTAAACACCATTTCCTTTTTGACTTAAGAACTCTTGCCATACTTTTGCTCCAAGCATGGTAATTAAGATTGTTGAGGAGAGGAGTTACCAGAACTGCAGTAGGACTTTCGCTAGGGTGCAGGTAGAACACGGACCTTTCTCCTCCTCCTCCAGCAGATCCGGATGAACCAGAAGGTTGAGATGAGACGCCATCAACAACAGGGGGTGGCGGAACACGATCTTCACGAGCCTGTTGCTGCTAGTTGCCTCCACGCGCCATTAAAGCTTCAAGAAAGCTTCTCGAAGAAGCAGGTGAACCGGAATCCAGGATCACAACTACTCGAGCTCGTGCTCGAGCTCTGATACCATGATAAACGAAGAAGAAGAAAGCTAATAGCGTTGACTCGAGTCAAAACGGTTGAGAAATAGGGAAGATTCTGTTTTGAGCTAAAAACGGAATAACCGTCATTACTCGGGAATTGAGAAAAGAAGGATTTTATTATGAGCTTATGATTGGATAAAACTAACCAATCATTTTACAGTTTTATACAAAAAGACACGTGTATCCAACATTATACTTTAATCCCCTGAAGTCTCACGCGTGCTTTTATTGCTCCTTCCTGGCATGTGGCTTATTGCAATTAAATCCCGTGGTTCTTGGACTTTGTCTGAACGATCCCTGCAAGTTAACATTCCGTGGTTTGTAATGTTGTTTCCCTTTCTTAATGAATAACGTTTCGGTCTTATTTCCCCAACTTATTTACCAAGAGTTGCTTGTAATACGTATTGCTCGTTTCTTAAGTGCCGAGCTAGCTAATTCTTTGAAATAAATTGCATAAACAATTATCGAAGCTTTGAGGGATCCGTTCCTGGCATGTGAGGAAACCTATTAGCAATGAGCTAGGCGATTCAAGACAATTTATCTTTCACATGTGAGTTGACACACTCTTCAAAGATGGCTAGGTTATTTCTAATTAAATGAAAAAATGTTATTGAAAAATTATTCGTACGACAGTACTGAACTCGAAATAATGTAAATAGTTTTTTTAAAAACATTAAAACTTTTTTACCAACTATGTGAAGATATTCGAAGTTTAAACGTGATGCATCGCTTTTTTGTACGTGATTTTTTCTAATTTTTTTTCAATGATTGAAATGTTTACTTATGCAGGCGATTGAAATTGAAGAGTTTTTTTTTTCGATCTCTCGGTGTAGTCTATTTTGGTGGTTTCTTGGGATAGTTTCTAGGCGATGGTGTTCTCTCGATTGTGGTTGTACAACAATTTTCTTATCCTGGAGTCTTGTGTACTTTGGTGCACTTCTATTTTGTTTGGAGTAATAATATATACGGTTTAACGAAAGGAAAACATTAAATACAAACAGTGTCATACTCATAAAGAATAAATCAAAACATGTATTGATGTATAACTAATCTAATAAAAGTATGCCAATAATAACGGAATTTCAAAGAGAATCCAAACTCTAAAATGGAAAATTTTTATGAAAACATTGTAATTAACGCCAATAAATCAACAATATAGGAAACTTGGAGCTTTTAAAGAAGTTGGTGCATTAATCTGTTTAAGGGGGCAAGCTGAAAACAAACCTAAATCCAAGTGATAATTTATTAAAATATGTCTACAGATCTTCTAATAAATTTTCTTTAGTCTACTCTACGCGTCTTTGAAAAGTCATGGATCAATTTTCCGAAAAATTGATCTCAATTACTATTTTATGAAATCTGGTCACCGTTTCCGACAATTTTCCATCCCAATCACTGGACCGGGTAGAACGCGAACAGTACGAAAAAGAAAATTCAACTATTGACATTATTGTTATCTCTCTGTAGTTCCAACGAATGGCATGCAGCTGCCCTAATCAACATGTCACAGGTCGGTGATGACTTGACTTAGAGTCAACCAAGAAATATTGTGTTAAATATTGTGTGAAAACCCCATATGTAGTTGATATTAATGTATAAATTAATTCATATGCCATATGGTATATGGTACATGGTACTTTTCTACCTAGCCATTATGTTACTAGTGACCGACGACTATACGTGCACCACAAATGTGGTGTGAAAAGACACAGGAAATTTCAGGGGACGTTCACCTTATAAAATTTACTAACTTAACTAATATGTCAAAACTTCCACCCTTTGATAACTGAAAAGTTCTACTACTATTAAAAAATTTACGAAACTTGAATTTTAATTAGTTGTCACAATAAATATTCAAATACGAGATAATTTCAACCAAAAATTAAATGAAAGCCCACCTTTAAACTCTCTTTTTAATCATCTAGCAGCTCCTACTATCAATATAAACTTGAAACACTAAAAACTACACACATCTCTCACCATGTCTCCACCATTTCCGGAAGTATCACCAATACCAACACTACTTTGTCTGCTCTTCATTGCCTTTGCTTCCATTGCAACACCTCAAAATAATTCAGCTGCATCCAACATCAACATTGGAATAGAATCCAAGGCTCTCTTAGATTGGAAAGCCAGTCTCGGCAACCAAAACAAATCTCCCATTCTGTCTACTTGGAGGGGAAGCAATCCATGTTCGAACTGGTCAGGAATCGCTTGCAATGAAGCTGGAAGTGTCACCAACATTAGCATATCCAATTCCAGCTTAGGTGGTACACTTCATGGCCTCAACTTCTCTTCCTTGCCGAGTCTGATCGAGCTTCGCCTCGTCAACAACTCCATCAACGGAACTATTCCTCCTCAATTTTGGAAGCTTTCCAAGCTCGAAGTCATAGAGTTCGTCGACAACAACATCTCTGGGACTATTCCGTCAGCATTTGCTTCGTCGATGAGAAGTCTTCGGAAGTTTAACTTTCTTCGTAGCCTTATCCATGGTCCCATTCCTCAGGACATTGGAGACCTTACTGAACTCGAATCGCTCAATCTGCGTGGAAGCCATTTTAGTGGGGCAATCCCTGCTTCCATAGGAAAATTGGGCAAGTTAGGTTATTTGGACATCAGCAACAACTTTCTGTCTGGTCCAATACCTCCTGAAATTGGCAAGGCATCATCTATTTGGGAGCTTGATTTGTCAGACAATTTCCTGAATGGTTCAATTCCAACGTCTTTGGGGAACTTAAGAAGCATGCAGTATGTTTATTTATATGACAACAGCCTGTCTGGCTCCATACCGAAGGAGCTAGGGATGCTTCAACGCCTTGTCCATCTGCGGTTTTCCGGAAACAATCTCATCGGCTCGATCCCTGCTTCATTAGGTATTTCTGAAATTTATACTCAATTTTCTAAGGTAAAAGTTTAATTCCATTCGATCAAAGCAAAATAAGAGATCATCAACACAACGCCGATTGTTTCAGACTAGAAATAAAAATATATTGAACAACACTTCACTACATTGTGGTTTCTTGCTTTCTTTTACCACTTTATTACCAATATAATTGTTATGTATTCACCCAAAAAAAATTGTTATGTAACAATGTTTTAATAAACAAATCAGCGGACAAACCGGGATTCTTTCTCTTCTACCAGTCAGACTTGAGATTTTAAATAAAAAATACAAATTTAGTATTCAAATATCAATTAAAAAATAATACTTCTTAAGTTTTTTTGCTAAATTTATAATGTTAAAATATTAATATCATATTATAATTTCTTTCGACATTATTTTTTGACAAATTGGTCTGGACTAAATGGCCCAACCGGGTAAAGCGATCAGGCCGATTATTTTTTTCGTAGAAATCAGGCCGATTAGTTAAACGGATGGCCATTGTCATTATCGTTAACCAAGAATTAAACCACCTTATAGTTTATGAGCAAAAATAACCTAGGATTGGCCCACGCCGCAACTCACTCACACGATCGAGCCGTGAATTTTAAAATATTATCACCTGAAATGACAACCAACTAACTTAGAAAAAAATTCACACCTACTAATTCTAATTAGTTGAGTACTTATAGAAAAAATTAAGTATCATGTAATTTTGCAAAAAATAATTGTAGTACTTTATACTAAAAAAATTATCAATCAAGTCAAATTTCAACAAATTAATCTTACAAGACAACTGGTAGACTTTTTTTTTGGTCAGAAGAAAAATTGACTTTGAGTCTAAGTTGTTTCACAGAAACAATATTTGATTTCATGTGGTGTCGTAAATAACTTAACAGCTAGCTTTTACAGGAAATCTGATAAACTTGCAATCACTTCTTCTCCACGAAAATCAACTTACAGGATCAATTCCCGGGGAAATTGGGATGCTTAGTTCTCTAAGTATTCTAGGTTTGAGCAATAATTCTCTGTCGGGATTCATACCTCGCAGAATAGGGAACCTAACTTCCCTTTCGGAACTAGAGCTCAACCAGAATAGACTTTCTGGCCCTATACCACAGGAACTTGGGATGCTTAGTTCTCTTCAGTACCTGAATCTTATAGAGAACCAGCTCTCAGGTTCTATACCACAGGAACTTGGGATGCTGAGTTCTCTTCAGTACCTGGGTCTTACGGATAACCAGCTCTCAGGTTCTATACCTCCCAGAATAGGGAATCTAACTTCCCTTTCATCGCTAGCTCTGGATCAAAATAGACTCTCTGGCCCTATGCCACAGCAACTTGGGATGCTGAGTTCTCTTCAGCACCTGAGTCTTACGGATAACCAGCTCTCAGGTTCTATACCTCCCAGAATAGGGAATCTAACTTCCCTTTCGATGCTAGCTCTGGATCAAAACAGAATCTCTGGCCCTATACCACAGGAACTTGGGATGCTGAGTTCTCTTCAGTACCTGAGTCTTATGGATAACCAGCTCTCGGGTTTCGTACCTAAGCTCAATAACTTCAGTCAGTTAAATACATTTCAGATCAGTAACAACAGCCTGCATGGATCTTTACCAGATGGTATATTCTCGAGTGGGTTCTTATTGGAATATGTTGCAGTCGACCATAATTATATTTCAGGTCACATCCCGATTGACTTGAAAAATTGCAGTAGCTTGTTAAGATTAAGTCTTGAAATGAATCAATTTCAAGGAGATGTATCCCAGGTGTTAGGAGCACATCCACATCTGAATTATGTGGATCTAGGTGAGAACAAGTTCCATGGGGAGCTCTCTCTGCAATGGGACAGCTTTCAAAATCTGGCTTTCTTCGGAATCTCAGGGAACAATGTCTCTGGTCAAGTGCCTCCCCGAATTGCAGAGGCGCAGAACTTGAAGTCACTTGACCTTTCATTCAACAGTCTTGTAGGAGACATTCCTAAAGTATTGCTGAAGTTGAAGTTTATCACACTCAGGCTCAACAACAATAAGCTTGCAGGTCTTGTTCCAACGGAAATCGGGACCATATCCGATCTTGCAGATCTTAACTTGGCTGCAAATAGCCTAGTTGGATCCATCCCCCAAGCTGTTGGGAGCTGCTCGAACCTTTTGAAGTTGAATCTTAGCATGAACAAGTTCACTGGAGGTATACCTCCCGAAATGGGTAATCTGCAATTCTTACAGAGCCTTGATCTAAGCTGCAACTTGTTGGGACAAGACATACCATCTGCATTAGGGAAGCTCAAAGTCTTGGAGGTGTTGAACCTTTCTCATAATTCACTCTCTGGGTCGATTTCATCAACTTTCGATGACTTGACAAGCTTGACAATTGTAGATATCTCTTACAACAATCTCCAAGGTTCTGTCCCAGATACCAAGGCCTTCCTAAATGCACCATTTGATTCATTGACAAACAACAAGGATCTATGTGGGAATGCCACTGGTCTGAAGCTTTGCCACTCCGCAACGGATGGAAGAAAAGGAGGAAACAAGATTGCAGTCTTAGTTGTTCTTCCTGTGCTGGCTGGTTTATTCATTCTTGGTGTCTTCATCACTATTTGTTGCATTCTTCGCCGGCCTGTTAGTCGCGGTAATATCGAGTCGCGGGAGGATCGACAAGGAGACTTGTTTATGATATTGAGTCATGACGGGAAAGTAATCTACCAGGAAGTTATTGATGCAGTTGAAGATTTTGATTCCAAATACTGCATTGGTCAGGGAGGATACGGAGCTGTATACGAAGCAGCACTGTCAACAGGTCAAGTATTTGCAGTGAAAAAACTTCACCATTCACAAGAAGATGGGCCAACTAACCTGAAAGCTTTTGAGAGCGAGATTCGTGCACTGACAAACGTCAGGCACCGAAACATCGTGAAGTTGTATGGTTTTTGTTCACATCCACGCCACTCGTTCTTAGTCTACGAGTTCGTGGAAAAGGGGAGCTTGAGAGAAGTTCTTAGCAGCGAGGATCAAGCTGTAGAGTTTGATTGGACAAAAAGGATAAATACTGCCAAAGGAGTGGCTAATGCATTATCATACATGCACCATAATTGCTCTCCTCGAATTATTCACCGCGACATTAGCAGCGGAAATGTGCTTTTGGATTCAGAATATGAAGCCCACGTCTCAGATTTTGGCACTGCGAGGATCCTAAAGCCTGACTCTTCCAACTGGACTTCATTTGCAGGAACCTTCGGCTACACTGCTCCTGGTATTTATATGCAATTTACATATTATAATTAAACATTGTTTTTTATGACTAATCCTAAATTTGTCTTTCTGCAGAGTTAGCATACGCAATGAAAGTAAGCGAAAAATGTGATACCTTCAGCTTTGGGGTGGTGGTACTTGAAGTACTAATGGGAAGGCACCCAAGTGATCTCGTCTCCTTAGCTTCAATCTCAAATGTATCGACATCTTCATCAGTCCCATTCTCTTCACCGGACACATTGTTGAAGGACGTGCTCGATCAGCGGCTTCCCATTCCTAGGAGACAAGCTGCAATTGGGGTGTTTATCCTTGGGAAAGTTGCTTTTTCCTGCCTAAATGCCAACCCAGAGTCGCGGCCAACCATGGAGCAAGTTGTCTGGAAGCTGACAAAGAAATGGACTCCACTGCCGAAGCCATTCGCTGAGATCAAGTTGGATGAGATAATTAGTCCTTGAACTGTTGTTTGGGGTTCTTGCTTTTCTAATAAGATGTTGTAAGATAGTTACATTCTGCAGATGCAAACTTTCTTACATTCTAAATTATTTTGAACGCAGTGGGTTGAGCAGCATAGAATTAGACATGAATACGATGATGTTCAGGAAAGATAAATTCGAAGTCTTCAAAGCTATTCTTAACATGGATACAAATGCTATACAAGCAAGGATAGGTATATAAAGAACAAGCCGAACCAAAGGACTAAAAATGAAGATTCCCAAATCACCAAAATTCTAAACAAGGATAAGGAAACAATCTAAATAACTCATGAATTCCATTATCTCGAGGCATCAGACTCATAAAGCCATTATCTCCTCATACAAACATGGGTGGATAAAACAAGTACCAACAAGAGTTGGTAGTGTTACGGGAACAGTATCGAATGTAAACGATACTCGTATCATCCTTAAATAATGTCCGGCAATAAAATTCACCAAAAAATTAAACATGGATGAAACAAGCTCAACCAAACAACAGTGACACAATTCCTTCCTCCCAAAACAAATTCCCTGATCTCAAAAGTAACCAGCACTACACAAATCCACAAATATATGGCGATTATTTTTTTAACAAATAAAAATTTACTTATTAAAAAAAACAAATAAAGATGGAGACTTTCTCCAAACAGTTAGCCGCCACAACTACAAGCCAGAAAGTATCAAAACAACACCTACAAAAGTTGAAGCCAGTGAGTGAATAAATCAGACAGAAAGTGGGCTTGCCAACTCCATTGTGACATTTTCAGGCGATATCAAAACAGAGATGAAGGAAAGTTGGATACCGGGCTTACCAGCGAATGCGAATGCTATGATGTGTTTGTTAGTGTAAGTGTGACAGAGTGATGTGATTATTAATAAATGTGAAAGACCCATATTCTTCAAACTTTTGAGTGTAGATTTTGAGATGATATGATATCAAAACTAATTATACAAACAATGTTATCCGATCCACTATTACCTGCGAATGCTGCTGCTCTAGCTCAAACTAATGTTTTGGCTGAGGATAATTTGTGTACTGACTTACTACAGTTTCCTTATGGTTAATATGAATTGCTCGAGTATTCTTAAATACAAACTATGACTCATTCTACTCCCATTGTTCCTTTCAGAATACATACGAGAGACAATATATAATTCTCTTATAAATTTTATGCCTACCGGTTTCACTTATATTGATTCTAATATTATCACTATTTCAAAAATTATTTTATCAGATCTATGAATGAGCAGAACAAAAGTAACAACACCCAACATGCAAGAAAAAGATAATATGAAATTCTTCGAGTTGTGTCCTCCTAATTCCCTAATCTCACATCAGGTGACCTCTATTAATCTTACTCAGTTTGATCTTCTCCGTAGTTATTTTGTATAGATGGCAGAAATACCTGTAATTTGTGGGTCAGACCTCTATCTTTATTTTGTGGGTTGAAAATTTATTGAGTTTGAGTAGTTTTAGGGTCTAGGATGTGATATAAATCTTACAAATTTTTATTCTGTCTTTACTCTTCGAAATAATTAAACTTTTTTATTATTTTTATTTATAAATTATATTATATTTCTTAAATATTATGCAATATATATTTTCACTCTTCTAATTTTTTTATTGACGAATAGATATTTCATGTTAAATTTTTATATATTCATTATGAATTTTTGATATTTTATATTAAA
Source organism: Hypericum perforatum (assembly GCA_012979155.1). NCBI lineage: Eukaryota > Viridiplantae > Streptophyta > Magnoliopsida > Malpighiales > Hypericaceae > Hypericum > Hypericum perforatum. The sequence goes on along the minus strand of SOPF01028296.1, from coordinate 323,938 downwards.
AAAATTTTGTATTTAATTTAAAGGTTGAATATATAGATCCTACTAATTTTGAGAATAAGAATATGCATCTAATTCTTCAAATTAAGAATGTTTAATATCTCACCAATAGCCTATATTACCCTACTAATCACCATCTTATTCAGACTTCAGTTCAGAGGTTATAAGCCCAGTGGGTTCGAAGAATCGCACATCTAATGACCATGGGCTCGTGACTTCGAAATCTAAGTTAAATCAAAGTATGTAACAAATATTACCAATAGCAGTCTCACGAATTTTTTTTTTTGGCAGAATAGCAGTCAGAGTAATGGTTGATCAGATAAACACTTGAATTTAATGTCTTTTTTCACCCAAAAAAAAAAAGAGAATCTCAGTTAGGAAAGGAAAATGAGAAAGAAAAAAAAAGAAGGGGAGGAAAGTTCTCTTTTTTGGTGAGATGAACAAATTAAAAAATGATTTGGACTCATGAGTAGAGTTCATCAATAATAATTAATATTTGAGTATTGCTAATCTAACCTTATTGATGAAAATTCAACTACAATGGTATACACAAGCCACATTGGATATCTATTTAAAATAAGAAATATAAATCAACAAATTCCAACTTTCTTTTAACAAAAAGTTTCTATTTAATTTCATTTTCGTTCATGATATTATATATGTTGTTAAATTATCCTTTCTTAATTTTTAAACTTTGTATGATCTAAATTTATGAAAATTAATAATGTTATTATATTTCATAATAAAAGTAACAATTCCAAATGATATTTTCTTCACTCATTCCTCCCTTACTACCCATTTTTTTACTTATATTTCCGAAATTTCAAATGAGATTATCGTGTTTAATTTTGAAGTTTTTCAAAATATTTGTTCAAAAAGAATATACATTAATTATATAGATACTTCAAATCAAATTACTTTAACTCTTTTAGAATATATCACTAATAGAATATTACATCTGATTTTCTTTAATTACTCGATGTCCTCGTCGCACTACAGTGAACAATCCCAGAATGTTTGAAAAAAAAATCGTTGACCAAGGACTCTCACGTTGGCGGTCATTCCCTTTCCTCTAGGTTATTGGCGTCATATGTCCATCAGCTTTAGCTTGGTTAGTTCCTAAACTACACTACTGTACTAGTAGATATTCTACTTTAATATTACCTGTAATGTTCACATACTGCTATCGGCATTTTTAGGGTGATTATCACTAATACTAAAAAAAATCAGGGCAAGTGTACTTACCTTGGAATATTTTAAGATGTTTATATTTTTTTACTAAATTGTTTTACACTTTATTGATATAAATAATCTAAATTAAATCATTTAAGCCTTTAAGATGTATTATTAACAATATATCACAATTTTATACTTGTATTTTTTATATGAATTTATGATATTTAAAATTAAATATTATTAAATTCTATTTAAAAATAAATTTACTAATATTGTCTAGTGATTCAATTTCGAGATATTTTCGAAAACATCCTATTTTTTTACCGCTTAAATTATCTTTATTCTACACCTTCAGTCACGTCTTGACCTATTGACCCATTTATGGCATGAAGAAGCGTTGTGTGATACGCCACATACAGTTCGAGAATCAATCACATTCCCAACGATCCATCCCGCACTTGACTTAAGTCCGCCACAAAAATATTATGTGAAAAATTCTGATAATGTTTTGTGTTAATTAATTCATATTCAATAAAAAATAATCATAACAAATACTGAAGTTTTCTTTATCAGGTTCGACATTTCGTCATGGTTCACACTCGAAAATTAAACTATAACAATCTCTTAAAAAATTTACCTTGAAACAAGTAAACAGTCCACATATATTTCATAACGAAGGTTGGATGTAACTATTCTATGAATTTTTACAATTAAAATTTTGAGTATTATTGAACTATATTTAGAAATTAATTTTCTGATATTGTGTGCTCTACTCACAACATTCATATTCGATAATTCAAGAAAATAAACATAATGTTTTACCTTTCAATCAATCAATCTTTTATCTACACATTCAATCAGATCTTGACCCATGAATGGTATGGAGAAGCCTTGTGTGATACGCCACCTACAGTTCGAAAAATCATCCACATTCCTATTATCCATCCCTCGTCACAGGTCGGTGATGACTTGACTTCAAGTCAACCAAGATATATTGTGTTAAATATTGTGTGAAAACCCCATATGTAGTTGATATTAATGTATAAACTAATTCATATGCCAGCAAAAATAATAGTAAAATATGGTACAGTACATATATCTTTGACAACGAAGGCTAGATGGTACATATATGGTCAGTGACTGACGACTATTAGTGCACCACTAATGTTGTATGAGAGTGAAATTCCATCGAACAACATTTATATCGACTTGTAAGAGTGTCGCACCTAATATGTATAACTACTAGATTGATGCTTGGGTGGCTAGAAAAGAAAATCTCAAGTGGGTGGGACAGCCTAGAGTCATTATGGTAGGCCGATTGATGCTTCTTTCTATTCGCGAAATAAAATACTGAGAAAAGTATATTTTAGTATTTTGTTACGGCAAAAAAATCACTTGAGTATTATGGTTTAGACAAATTAATTAAGTCAAATATATTTTAATTAAAATTACTTACAGTTTCGGACAGCTGTCAAGAGCTTGTTTGCTGTTGAGCCAGAATTGTATTAGAGCGAGAAGACGTGCAAGAGAAATGTTTTCATATTTGTGTTGTAGTTTTTTTTAATTATATAAAAAATCTATTACCAAATGAAAGGAAAAAACAGAAGGAGGTGAGAAAAGAGAAAAAAAAATACAAATTCCAAGGCCTAAACGAAAATCATAAAGGTTACCGTTGCCATACTACGACTCGACACGAGCAAAACCACAAGGGTTAACACGGTCGATACAAACAAACTCGACCAGACACACATCAACGCTAACTACGTTTCCGCCTCTCGTTCCTACTCGCGTAGCCGTAGCCCGGAGCAGGTCTCAGTAGCATACAACCCCCCCCCCTCCCCCGTCTTACGCATGAGCGGAGTCGTCCAAGACCCACTACCGACCATCCATTCCAAAATCATCCATCTGGACCTGGACGATATCTATGTCAACCAATCCAGGTATGGGACTAGCACCCTCCCGAAGGGACACTATGTCTGCTCTGACCTGCACAGTGTCTATGGAGGACAATCTCAGATCCTCCACGGCTGACGGAATGCATGATGGAATCTGCGTCACTGCTATGGAGACCTGAGGCCGCTCGCTCTCGGCATTCAATCTCACTTTAGAGTCAGGAAGTCGGTCAATCAAACGCTACTTTAGGTCTCGCATTTCGAACACCATATTCCGCTCTGGTATCACAAAATCTAGCTCTGTCACTATAAATGTGATGTCCTTAGAGGGATCCACATCAGTCATGTTGGTCATATAGAGAATAGGTGAAGCACACTCCCTGAAACTAACATGCTCAGCCTCAACCTGCATAGTATCTGAGGTAACTTGAGTCGAAACTAGAGCATGCACATCATGCAGCACCTCTTACACGACAACATCCTCACTAATCACCTTAACCATTGAAGTCGCATTGCAATCCGGAAATGGAGCATCATCCTGAAAGACAGAAATAATCACAGGCAAAGAGCCATGAGGAATATCAGTCATCTCAATATGATCTACTTAATCATCAGACACACCGCCTTACAACATATTTTCGAGGAGGGTGATAGTAGCTAACCCTTCGGTGGATTTGACAAAATCATCATCAGGAGGACTATCAGCCTGTTCGGCTTCATCTGTGACCTTGGCTTTCCTCTTACGATAATCAGTAGCAAGATGTCCAATAGTCGTACAATACACATAAAAATCAGGGAGATTCTGATAGACAACGTCTACCAAAACCTCGTGTGAGGTCAACTTGAGCATCACGTCTTTGACAACAGGTCTTGTCATATCCATCTCCACCAGAATTTGGGGAGAAGCACCATGAAATTTATTGAGAGAAGAAGAATCAAATCGGATGGGTTTCCTCACAATGGAAGCCAAGCTAAGCATAGTATCCCGAGCAACATACTCCATGCTTAAACCAACCAGATGAAGCCAAACTCGAGCATGTGTAGACAAGCTGCGAGAAGGATTGAAAAAGGAGTCCAAGCTTGCAAGTGTAAAGATCCTTGTGATAACTGTCATACGAGAAATTTTCATACCATATCACGATCCTTGGTGTTGTTAAAATGGAAGCCAAAGAATCCCTTAACTAGAGGAAGCATACGAAGAGTGGAAAGACCCAAAGCTTCATCAGTTCCTTCCGGAGAATGGAGGTTGTGTACGGGGTCATGCCTTTCCTCAATAACAGACGATCAATTAGAGCAACTTGTTTGAAATTCTCGCAGGCGGCAGATCGTGCCTCATCATACAACACCGCCATCCTATCACCGATTTGAACCGAAGGGATGAAATCACCTTCTGGGACCCAACCATCAGTCTGTGGGGCAACCACCATAGCGAAGGAGGGATGGGGAGAAGATTCAACCACCGAATCCGCAAGTAGAGCTACCGGGTCTGGTCGGAATGGCAGATCGTGCCTCATCTGGTCCCCGATATTTAGTCGAACACCTGGAGTGCGATTTCCTTCTTGTTCCACACCAGTACTCATAGCCAAAGCTGGGAAATCTGGGACATGGTCTTAGACTCGCCTTCATGGCGGGAAGACTCATTAGTGACCTGCAATTGCTTCTCAGACTCTTGATGGTTTTTCTCTTCAGCTGGATGTTCGCTTTGTTCCGCGTCGAGGCTACTGTAATAATCGGTCCATATTTGTGTTGTAGTTAGTATGTTTGTAATATGGATTATTCAATTTAGAGTGCCTGTTGGCTTTAAAGCATTTGTCTAATATTTGAAGAAATTGTTGGATAATATTCGGATACATTATAAACTTTGAACCAAGCATTCGACGATATGAGTTCATCATTAAAGTAAACTACATGATCCAAATGCTAGCTCACAACAAGCTACCATAGATATTCAAAATATTTGATCATAACTCCGATAGGGGGATTAGGTTTTTGAATGATGGATGCTATGTATATTTTTTAAAAAATATTAATACAATATCTTAACTTATCTGGAGAAAAACTTCAATAGGGGGAGCGGGAGAATCACGGGGAAGGACAAGGAGTGTGGGAGAGAGAAGGCGACGAGGGGGCACGAAGGAGATGAGGGGAAATTGGATTATACTCGGAATTCATAGGGGGATGTCTCCATATGGGGACTAAAATCTAGACCATCTGATTAGCATCTTTTTAAAAATATTCTGATCTAATGGTGTAAATAACTCAAGAGCATTTTTGACCTAATATCCAAACTTAAAAACCCATTAATTAATGACTTCCTCTTTTTTAGCATAATCATTATTAAATATCCCATTTTTAAAGGAAAAGTTAAAATTTAAATCTTCTAATTAAAACCCCTAATTTTATATCACCTATAACCATGTTTTCACCTAATTTTATGTCCCACGTTTTCACCCCTAATTTAAATTGATTTATTGATACTGGTTTATTAGTTTATTGATTTATTGGTTTATTAGTTTATTGATTTATTACTTTATTGATACTGGTTTATTGGTTTATTGATTTATTGGTTTACAGGTTTATTGATTTATTGGTTTATTGATACTGGTTTATTGATTTATTAGTTTATTGGTACTGGTTGCTGGTTTATTGATTTATTAGTTTATTGGTTTATTGATTTGTTAGTGCATTGATACTGGTTTATTAGTTTATTGGTTGATTGATTTATTGGTTTACTGGTTTATTGATTTATTGGTTTATTGATACTGGCTTATTGATTTATTGGTTTATTGGCATTGGTTGCTAGTTTATTGATTTATTGGTTTATTGGTTTATTAGTTTATTGATACTAGTTTATTGATTTATTAATTTATTAGTTTATTGATACTGGTTTATTGATTTATTGGTTTATTGATACTGGTTGCTGGTTTATTGATACTGGTTTATTGATTTATTGGTTTATTAGTTTATTGATACCGATTTATTGGTTTATTGGTTTACTGATTTATTTTATGCCAAATTAATGGCTAATTAGGTTTAATGGGAGAGAGAAATGGAAGAGAAATGGAAGAGCGAAATTGTTAATTAGGTAGGAGGTTAATTAATGGGAGAGAGAAACAAACCAATTCAAAAAAAATAGTAGTTGAAGAGATTATGGAGAGAGAATCCCATTAATAAGATTTTACCAAATTACCCTAATCCCCATATGGAGACTAATAAAGAATTTTCACCAAATCCACTCCCGAGATGAGGGTCCCAACAAGTGTTGATCACTCCTTTTAATCACAAAATATTTGATTCAATTGATGTATTATAAACTAGGTAATAAACATTTAGTTTTTTGTAATTCCACTTAATATTAAAAAAATGTACTTTATCTAAAATAATTGGTGCTTATTTCTTGAAAGAGAAATAGCAAAAGGTAAAGCATTGTGGAAATGGAGAGAATCATCCTCATTACACAAGGGAAAAAATAAATTAAAAATTATACATAATTATAAATGTGGTTTCACCGATTATCACTTGAGTACTATGGAGTTTTAAAATCACAAAATAAGTCCAACTTATTCCAATTTTTGTCATGTGTCGGTCCCAATCTCTGATCTACATTTTTTTTATGAAATAGTGCCTTTCGCATTCGCATGATAGTTCACATGCTGATGATGTGTTAGTAGATAAAATATTTATTTTAGTACTAAAACTTTTAATAATTTTTTAAAAACCTTATCCCCGCTCTCCTTCTCCTCCCTCCTCCTCCTCATGGCCTTCTTCTTCTTCCTTATCTGACCTCGTCCTCTTCCTTGTCCTCCTCGTCCTCCTCCATGTCCCCTCTCTCCTCCCTGTCCACTCTCTCCTCCTCCTCCTCCCTGTGGTCTCCCTCTTCCTCTTCGTCCAACCTCGTCCTCCTCTGATCTCGTTCTCCTCCTCTTTGTGGCCTCTCTCTCCTTCTCCTCCTCCTCCTCCCTCACCCTCCTCCCTTCTTCTCCCTGTGGTATCCCTCTTCCTCCTTGTCCGACCTCGTCCTCCTCTGACCTTGTCTTCCTCGTCCTCCTCCTTCTTCTCTCTCTCCTCCTCGTCTACACCATTTTTCTTTACAATATCCCAAAATTTGTAAAAGGGACGGAGAGGAGGACGAGGTCGGAGGAGGATAAGGAGGAGGAGAGAGGGGATAGGGTTTTGTAAAAATTATTAAAATATTTGATACTAAAATAGATATTTTACCTGCTAACATGGACTACCATGTCGGAGGCAGAATGATATCATTTTGCAAAAAAAAAGTCAAACCAGAGATCGAGACCAGCCTGTACAAAAATTACAATAAATTTGACCATTTTTATGGTTTTGAAACGATATGGTACCCAATAAATTTGACTTAAAGTCGACCACAAAAATATTGCATGCCCAAAATAATCTAGCATTAGCTCAATACTATATGGGTGCCACGGTCTAATCTTCTTTAAATTCGAACAAAAGATGAAAAAATTATCACTTTCTGTTGAAGATACGACACAATCCGAAGATCACAATCAAGCAGCTCAAGCAAATAAGGCAACTGCAATCTAGAAGATTCATCTTATTAAGTCGAGATCCGAGCAATCAAGTCCATCGAAGATGCAATCAAACTCAATTGGAAGGGAATCAACTCAATCAAGCAGTAATGGAAAGCAATTAAAGTAATTGAGGAAACAATCTAAATAGTTACGGCGCAAACTCACCAAATCAAAGAGAATCGTTTACATAAGGGAGGAACCCGCTCCCCCATTAGCTGTATCATCTTAGTAGATATGTAATTAGCTAATTAGGACCTAGATTACGATTCTTACTGCTGTAAGTAGAACCTCCAAGACTTGTATGTAAGTCTTACCACTGTAATTGAGTCTATATACTGAATACAATTATCAATTCCTTTAACTTTCATGGTATCAGAGCCCTTCCAAATGGAAGACTCCACCCAAAACCCAATTCCAGCCACCTCTTCACAATCTCAATCGATCAACCCCTCTAGAAAAAACACAACTGCTGAAAATGACAGTAACATAAGCCTGAAATTGACCCCAATTCTGCTCAACAGGTACAATTACCTATCTTGGGCACGAGCTGCATCAAGAAATCTAAATACCAAGGGGATGGCAGGCTACACCAATGGAAAAATCCTCAAACCAGAAGCTCTCAGTGATAAATTTAAAGACTGGGAACGTAATGACGAGCTGGTAACTACTTGGATTCTCAACTCTCTTGATCCTAAGTTGTATGACATGTTCTCGTTTACTAGTACTGCTAAAAACTTGTGGGAATCAATTAAGGATCTATATGGTCAACAAGATAATCTTTATAGAATATTCAAACTCAAAAAAAGCATTACTAAAACCAAACAAGGAGACCTGTCATTCACGAAATACCTTGGTAAGATGAAAAGTATGTGGGACGAACTCACTCTTTTTCATCCTCATTCAACTGACCCTGTCATATTGCAAAAGAGATTAGAACAAGACAGGATGTTCGAGCTGCTGTTCGGACTGAATCCAGAATATGAGGCTGTACAATCACAGCTGCTCCTCAATTCTGAAGCCCCCTCACTGGCCAATATTTGTGCAGAAATTATGCAAGAAGAGACCAGAAAGAAAGTCATGAATATGACAAAAAGGGAAGAAATCTCTGACTCCAATGCCTTTTTTGTCAAAACTGAGGCCAGGGACCATTTTCCTACCACTCGAAATTTCAATCAAGGAAGAGGAAGAAGCCGTCCTATTGGCAATCGAACCCAATTTACTTGTGATCAATGCAAGAAAACAGGACACACAAGGGATCACTACTGGTTCTTAAACCCGCATCTCAGACCCACAAAAGAAAGAAATCCTGAAGGAGAGGAAAGAAATCAATTTCAAGCCAACATGGCATCAACTATAGCTGCTAGACCCAAGAACCCCTCCGTAGAGACCCTGACTCAACAACTGCTTCAGCAGCTGAACAAGGGCGCAGCAGATAAGGCAAGCACAAGTCAACCACCACCTCCTTCCATCACTGGTCTGATGCATGGTATGACTCAATTCTCATCACTCTCTATAATTAATCATGATAATTTGAATTGGATAATTGACTCAGGCGCGAATCAACATATGACATTTGATGTTAATGAACTAGACAAATATTCTTGCTCTAAAGATGGTTTGTCAGTAGTCATAGCTAATGGAGATTGCACTAAAGTCACGGGAAAAGGGTTTAAAACATTTCTGAAAAATCAAACCCCATCTGAAGTGCTTGTTGTGTCCAATTTCAATGCCAAACTCATGTTAATTAGTAAAATCACTACACAACTCAATTGTCGTGTAGTATTTGAATTAGATAAGGTAATTTTTTAGGATTTGAACACCTTGAAGTTGATTAGTAAAGGGACTCAAAAAAATGGGCTCTATATTCTTGATGAATTTCCTATTATTTGTGCGAATAACTCCATATCTGTAGAACCAGATAAAGTTTGGCATTTCAGACTTGGACATCCAGCTGCTCCCGTACTCTAAGCTGCAATTGGATCAGATTTTAGCTTCAATAACACTAATTGTGAGAGTTGTCAATTGGCCAAACAATGTCGTAATCCTTTTCCTATTTTTGACTCTACTTATAATTACTTGTTTGAATTGGTTCATTCTATCTTTGGTCATCTCCTTTACTTTCACATGATGGATATAAATACTTTGTTAGCTTTATAGATCATTATTCTACAGTTACTTGGATCTACTTGCTAAAATCTAAATCTGATGTGGCTAGAACTTTCGTAGAATTCAAGAACCTAGTAAAAAACCAATTCAATAAGAAAATTAAGATAATTAGAACCGACAATGGAACGGAATACTTGAAAGAGTTCACAACCTGTGTAAAAGAATCTGGAATCATGCATCAAACTTCTTGCATTTACTCTCTCCAACAAAATGGGGTTGCGGAGCGTAAGAATATGCACTTATTTGAAATAACTCGCGCACTTAGGTTTCACATGAATGTTCCCAAAATCTATTGGTCTGATGCTATTTTGACTGTATGTTATTTGATTAATCGTACACCTACTAAAGTTCTTAGGATGAAAGCACCACTTGAGTTACTTCTAAATAAACCATTAAACCTGTCTCATTTGAGGGTATTTGGTTGCGTTTGCTACATCCTAATACTCGCTCAAAAAAGAGACAAACATGACCCCAAATCTGAAAGATGCCTATTCTTGGGTTACTCCAATTCAACTAAAGGCTACCGATGCTTGAATCCAAGAACCAAACAAAAATTTACCTCAAGAGACTTCCAATTCTTGGAGAATGTACCCTATTTTCCCAAGGAATTAGGAGATCAAACTCAGGGGGAGGCTGTCACTACAAGTGAAGGCATGCCACAAGAAAATCAACCATAATTACAAGCGCAATCCAGCCTTGGAAGAGTTCGATCCACTACAATCTAGGTACAATTGACTCCAATCCCATGTGAAAACGAAACAATTACACAGGTACTACCGGAAGAACAACTCAGCAGCAACAAATTCGAAGGCAACACGATAAATAGTCAACCTGAAGAAGTTGACTCAGCCAAAATCGAGAACTCAATCGAAGCCAAAGGAGACGAAGGAATCCAACTAAGGAGATCAAATCAAAGTCACAAACCACCAATCAAATTGAGCGACTACAAGGTATACTCTTCTCAATTATATCCAATCCAAAGGTATCTCTCATATCACTCAATCTCTCCCAATCATTACACTTATTTAAGTAAAATTGATTCTGTAAAAGAACCAAAGACTTTTGAAGAAGCTAAAGGAAATAAAAATTGGCAAATGGCCATGAAAGAAGAAATCGATGCACTTGCTAGAAATAAAACTTGGACTCTGACTTCACTTCCAAACAACAAGAGGTCCATTGGGTGTAAATGGGTATATAAAATTAAACATAATTGTGACGGGACTATAGAATGCTATAAGGCCCAATTAGTGGCAAAGGGATTCACTCAAGTTCCGAAAATTGACTACACTAAAACATTTGCTCTCATAGTAAAGATGAACATAATTTGGATCTTAATTAGTGTAGCTATTAATCTAAACTGGACCATCTTTCAAATGGACGTGAAAAACACATTTCTACAAGGAGATTTGGAGGAAGAAATTTACATGGACATCCCGCCTGGCTTCAAACAACGCTATTCTAGAAAGATATGTAAACTAAACAAACCCATTTATGGATTAAAACAATCGCCAAGGGCTTGGTATCATCGTTTAAGCAGGGAATTTGAGAGCCATGGCTTTCGGAAGAGCTATGCAGATCACACGCTATTCATCAAATCCAAACAAGATCAAAAGGTAATCATGTGCATATATGTAGATGACATCCTCATTACAGGTAATGATTCTGAAGGGATTGCCTCCTTAAAACGAATGCTAAGCATATGTTTTGATATCAAGGACCTTGGTAAGTTGAACTACTTTTTAGGAATTGAATTTGCCTACTCCAACCAAGGTTTGTTCTTATCTTAACGTAAATATGTGCTGAATTTACTAAATGAAACCAAGAGACTTAATTGTCGGCCAGTAGGAAGCCCCATAGACTGTGGTACTAAATTTTCTTTGAATGATGGTGAGCCCATTGCTGATATTCCTCGATTCCAAAGACTAGTAGGAAAGCTAATTTATTTAATAATTACGAGACGCGATATATCCTATACCGTGAGCTTAATTAGTCAAACTATGCACGATCCTAAGTCTAGCCATATTGCTTTAACTAATCGTGTCATGCAATACCTTAAGTGTAGCACTAGAATGGGGTTAATCTATCGCAATTACGGACATTTGAAAATCCAAGGCTACACTGATGCTGATTATGTAAGCTCGATTGATTGCCAAAGATCGACTACTGGTTTTTGTGTATTTGTAGGTGGGAACCCTATCACATGGCGCAACAAAAAACAAGATGTAGTCTCATGTTCAAGCGCGGAGTCTGAATACCAAGCTATGTCAATGGCTGCTCGTGAATTGATCTAGGTCAAAGCCGTCCTTACAGAGATGGGGTTCAATCCACAAGGAAGCATGGAATTATTCTGCGATAATCAAGCCGCAATCTACATAGCCGCGAACCCCGTATTCCATGAGCGCACCAAACACATTGAAGTCGATTGCCACTACGTACGAGAGAAGGTGCAAAAAAAGAAATTTGTACTCCATTTATGAACAGCAAAAACCAGATAGCCGACATGTTTACCAAGCCAATCCACCCGGGTCAGTTTAAGGTTCTATTGGGCAAGTTGGGCATGTTCGATCTCTACACGCCCAACTTGAGGGGGAGTACTGAAGATACGACACAATCCGAAGATCACAATCAAGCAGCTCAAGCAAACAAGGCAACCGCAATCCAGAAGATTCATCCAATTAAGTCGAGATCCGAGCAATCAATTCCATCGAAGATGCAATCAAACTCAATTGGAAGGGAATCAACTCAATCAAGCAGTAATGGAAAGCAATTAAAGCAATTGAGGAAACAATCCAAACAGTTACGACGCCAACTCACCAAATCAAAGAGAATCGTGTACATAAGGGAGGAACCCGCTCCCCCATTAGCTGTATCATCTCAGTAGATATATAATTAGCTAATTTGGACCTAGATTACGATTCTTATTGCTACAAGTAGAACCTCCAAGACTTGTATATAAGTCTAACCTCTGTAATTGAGTCTATATACTGAATACAATTATCAATTCCTTTAACTTTCACTTTCAAGTTTCAATACATCTACATTTTTGTCGATCACACGCAAAAATTAATTATAACAATATGTTGCATGATTATAAAAAAAATCTCTTGCATTATTTGGGAACTGTACCTAGAAACTGCAACATTTAAACAGTACACTGTTATAAGTTCATAACGAAGGCTAAATGGTTTTTTTCTACCTAGCCATTATGTTGGTAGTGACCGACGACTGTACGTGCACCACAAATGTTGTGCGAGAAAAAGGAAATTTCAGGGGATATTCATTATCCACCTTATAAAATTTTCTAACTTAACCAATATGTCAAAAACTCCAACGTTTGATAACTGAAGAAATATACTACTACTAAAAAAATTATAAAACTTGGAACCTTAATTAGTTGGTCCAATAAATGTTTAAACACTAGATAGTTTCAACCAAAAATTAAATGAAATCACACCTTTAAACTCTATTCAGTCATCTAACAGCTCCTACTATCAATATAAACTTGAAACACTCGAAAACTACACACATCTCTCACCATGTCTCCTCCATCTCCAAAAGTGTCACCGTTACCAACATTACTTTTTATGCTCTTCATTACCTTTGCTTCCATTGCAACACCTCAAAATAATTCAGCTGCAACCCACTTCAACATTGGAATAGAATCCAAGGCTCTGTTAGATTGGAAAGCCAGTCTCGGCAACCAAAACAAATCTCCCATCCTGTCTACTTGGAGGGGAAGCAATCCATGTTCGAACTGGTCAGGAATCGCTTGCAATGAAGCTGGAAGTGTCACCAACATTAGCATATCCGATTCCAACTTAAGTGGTACACTTCTTGGCCTCAACTTCTCTTCCTTGCCGAGTCTGATCGAGTTTCGCCTCGTCAACAACTCTATCAACGGAACCATTCCTCCTCAAGTTTGGAAGCTTTCCAAGCTCGAAGTCATAGAGTTCATCGACAACGACATCTCAGGGACTATTCCGTCAGGACTGGCTTCGTCGATGAGATGTCTTCGGAAGTTTAACTTTCTTGGTACCCTTATCCATGGTCCCATTCCTCAGGACATTGGAGACCTTAGTGAACTCGAATCACTTAATCTGCGTGGAAACCATTTCAGTGGGGCAATCCCTGCTTCCATAGGAAATTTGGGCAAGTTAGGCTATGTGGACATCAGCAACAACTTTCTGTCTGGTCCAATACCTCCTGAAATTGGCAATGCATCATCTATTTGGAGTCTTGAATTGACAGTAAATTTCCTGAATGGTTCAATTCCAACGTCCTTGGGAAATTTAAGAAGATTGCAATATGTTTATTTATATCATAACAGCCTGTCTGGCTCCATTCCGAAGGAGCTAGGGATGCTTCAACGCCTTGTCCATCTACAGTTATTCGGAAACAATCTCATCGGCCCGATCCCTGCTTCATTAGGTATTTCTGAAATTTATCCTCAATTTTTTAAGGTAAAAATTTAATTCCATTCGATCACCGCAAAATAAGAGATCATCAGCACAACGCCGATTGCTTCAGATTAGGAATAAAAATAATTGAACAACACTTTACTATATTGTGGTTTCTTGCTTTCTTTGACCACTTTATTGCCAATATACTTGTTATGTATTCACCCAAAAAAAATACATAATTGTTATGTAACAATAATGTTTTAACAAACAAATCGGTGGACAACCCGGGACTTCCCGTTCCACCAGTCAAACTTGATATTTTAAATAAAAATATATATATATTTAGCATTCAAATATCAAATAATAAATAATTGTTGTTAGATTTCTTATTGCTAAATTTATAACGTTTAAATATTAAAATCACAAAATAATTACTTTCAAAAATATTTTTTGACAAATTGGTCTCGACTAAATGGCCCAACCGGGTAAAGCGATCAGGCAGATTAGATAAACAGATGGACATTTCATTATGGTTGACCACCAAGTAAACCACATTATAGTTTATGAGCAAAAATAACCTAGGATTGACAGCCAAGTCGCACCTACTAACTTATAAAAAAAGTCACACCTACTAATTCTAATTAATTGAGTTACTTATCAAAACAAAATTAAGTATCATGTGATTTTCCAAAAATTCATTTTAGTACTTTATAATAAAAAACTCATCAATCAATTTCAATTTTAACAAATTAATATTAATTAGATCCACGTACAGTTAATAAAAAATCGACTTTAAGTAAAGTTGTTTTACAAACACAACATTTGATTTCATATGGTGTCTTATATAACTAACAGCTAGCTTTTACAGGAAATCTCACAAACTTGCAATCACTTTTTCTCCACGAAAATAAACTTACAGGATCAATTCCTGGGGAAATTGGGATGATGAGTTCTCTCGAGTTCTTGAGTCTTATGGATAACCGGCTCTCAGGTTCCATATCTAAGCTAAACAACTTCACTCGGTTAAGTTTGTTCCAGATCAGTAACAACAGCCTTCACGGATCTTTACCCGATGGTATATTCTCGAGTGGGCTATTAGGACAGTTTTCAGCCTCCCGAAATTATATTTCAGGTATCATCCCAAGTGGTTTGAAAAATTGCAGCAGCTTGTTCAGAGTATGGCTTGAAATGAATCAACTTGAAGGAGATGTATCTCAGGTGTTCGGAGCACATCCATATCTGAATTATGTGGATCTAGGAGAGAACAATTTCCACGGAGAGCTCACTCTGCAATGGGAGAGCTTTCAAAATCTGGCTTTCTTCGGAATCTCGGGTAATAATATCTCTGGTCAAGTGCCTCCCCGAATTGCAGAGGCGCAGAACTTGAAGTCACTTGACCTTTCATTCAATAATCTTCTAGGGGAGATTCCGAAAGAATTGCTGAAGTTGAAGTTTTTTACACTTAGGCTCAACAACAATAAGCTTTCAGGTCTTGTACCACCGGAAATCGGCACCATACCCGATCTTGCAGATCTTAACTTGGCTGAAAATAGCCTAGTTGGATCCATCCCCCAAGCTATTGGGAGCTGCTCGAACCTTTTTTCGTTGAATCTTAGCATGAACAAGTTCACTGGTGGCATACCTCCCGAAATGGGTAATCTACAATTCTTACAGAGCCTTGATCTAAGCTGCAACTTGTTGGGACAAGACATCCCAATTGCATTAGGGAAGCTCAAAGTCTTGGAGGTGTTAAACCTTTCTCATAATTCACTTTCTGGGTCGATTTCATCAACTTTCGATGACTTGACAAGCTTGACAATTGTAGATATCTCTTACAACAATCTCCAAGGTTGTGTCCCAGATACCAAGGCCTTCCAAAATGCACCATTTGATGCATTGAGAAACAACAAAGATCTATCTGGGAATGCCACTGGTCTGAAGCCTTGCCACTCCGCAACGGATGGAAGAAAAGGAGGAAACAAGATTGCAGTCTTAGTTGTTCTTCCTGTGCTGGCTGGTTTATTCATTCTTGGTGTCTTCATCACTATTTGTTGCATTCTTCGCCGGCCTGTTAGTCGCGGTAATATCGAGTCGCGAGAGGATCGACAAGGAGACTTGTTTATGATATTGAGTCATGACGGGAAAGTAATCTACCAGGAAGTTATTGATGCAGTTGAAGATTTTGATTCCAAATACTGCATTGGTCAGGGAGGATACGGAGCTGTATACGAAGCAGCACTGTCAACAGGTCAAGTATTTGCAGTGAAAAAACTTCACCATTCACAAGAAGATGGGCCAATTAACCTGAAACCTTTTGAGAGTGAGATTCGTGCACTGACAAATGTCAGGCACCGAAACATCGTGAAGTTGTATGGTTTTTGCTCACATCCACGCCACTCGTTCTTAGTCTATGAGTTCGTGGAAAAGGGGAGCTTGAGAGAAGTTCTTAGGAACGAGGATCAAGCTGTGGAGTTTGATTGGACAAAGAGGATAAATACTGCCAAAGGAGTGGCTAATGCATTATCATACATGCACCATAATTGCTCTCCTCCAATTATTCACCGCGACATTAGCAGTGGAAATGTACTTTTGGATTCGGAGTATGAAGCCCACGTCTCCGATTTTGGCACTGCGAGGATCCTAAAGCCTGACTCTTCCAACTGGACTTCATTTGCAGGAACCTTCGGCTACACTGCTCCTGGTATTTATATGCAATTTACATATTATAATCAGACATTGCTTGTGTTGACTAATCCTAAATTTGTCTTTCTGCAGAGTTAGCATACACAATGAAAGTAAGCGAAAAATGTGATAGCTTCAGCTTTGGGGTGGTGGTACTCGAAGTACTAATGGGAAGGCACCCATGTGATCTCGTCTCCATAGCTTCAATCTCAAATTTATCGACATCTTCATCAGTCCAATTCTCTTCACCGGACACATTGTTGAAGGACGTGCTCGATCAGCGGCTTCCCGTTCCTAAGGGACAAGATGCAATTGGGGTGTTCATCCTCGGGCAAGTTGCTTTTTCCTGCCTAAATGCCAACCCAGAGTCGCGGCCAACAATGGAACAAGTTGTGTGGAAGCTGACAAAGAAATGGTCTCCACTACCGAAGTCCTTCGCTGAGATCAAGTTGGATGAGATAATTAGTCCTTGAACTGTTGTTTAGTGTTATTGTTTTTCCAATAAGATGTTGTAAGATACTTACGTTTTGCAGTTGCATATTTTCTTGTATTCTAAATTAGGCATGAATAATATGTTATGGTTTTCAAGAAAGACATGTTCAAACTCTTCAAAGCTATTCTTAACTGGGAGATCAAAGGCTGTATAAGCTAGGACAGGCACAGAGAACAAGTCCAGTCAAGGGAACAAAAATGGAGGTTCCCAAATCACCAATCTTCTAAACAAGGAGGGTAACATTCTCATGAACCAAATAACTAAGGAATCCCATAATTTGCCGATGACTTTTAATGTGACATCGTCTAACTCATGTCGGTCCAAGATTGAACCAAGTGATCCCTAGTTTGTCCATGTGACTTCAAATGTGTGGAAATGACATGCAACACCTTTAAAATTAACGAAATAATATGATATGTCCGATAAAACTATTAACGTTTGTGATATAACTCAATTAACGATAGTACATATAACACTTATTATCAGTTAAATAAAATTCTATTGGATCAGCAAATATAAAGTGTGCATTGGACTGTTGACCCATTTATGGCATGAAGAAGCATTGTGTGATACGCCACATACAGTTTGGAAATCAATCACATTCCTAACGATCCATCCCGCACTTGACTTTAAGTCCGCCACAAAAATATTACGTGAAAAATTCTGATAATATTTTGTGTTAATTAATTCGTATTCAATAAAAAGTAATCATAAAATTACCGAGCCACTTGAAACAAGTAAACAGTGCACATATATTAATAACGAAGGCTGGATTTTACTTTTCTATGAATGTTTACTATTCATATTTGAGTATTATTGAACTATATTAAGAAATTAAATTGCTAATATTGTGTGCTCTATTCACAACATTCATATTCGATAAATTTTCAATAAAATAAACATAATGTTTTACGTTTCAATTTATCTTCTATCTACACATTCAATCAGATCTTGGTTCATGTATGGTATGGAGAAGCCAAGCCTTGTGTGATACGCCACCTACAGTTCGAAATATCATTCACATTCCTACTTTCCATCCCTCGTCACAGGTCGCTAATGACGTTGACTTTAAGTACAATCAAGAAATAGTGTGAAAGCCGAGAAGCCTTGTGTGATACGCCACCTTAAATTCAAAAAGTCGTTCACATTCTTACTTTCCATCGCTCGTCACAGGTCGCTAATGGCTTGACTTTAAGTCAACCAAGAAATATTATGTAAAAACCTCATATGTAGTTGATATTACTGTATAAACTAATTCATATGCCAGCAAAAATAATAGTAAAATATGGTACAGTACACATGTCCTTGACAACGAAGGCTAAATGGTACTTTTCTACGTGGCCATTGTTAGGTAAGATTTGCGACGTTGTAATTGGGCGGGAAATCCGTCACCTCGTAAAAGTCCAGCCGTCCAAACAAGTCATCAGTGACCGACGACTATTACTGCTTTTATTTTTCCAAAACGAATTAAATTAAAAAAACTAAAAAGTTAGGAAAATTAAAATATTTTTATTCAAAATTTCCTATTTTTTTCAAATTTTTTATTTTGGGAATCATGTGTACAAAATTTCAACTCAATCCTGATTTATATAACTCAATCCACGTCATATGTTACCTGGATTGAGTTGTGAAATTTCACGCATGATTTTCAAAATAAAAATTTTTAAAAAAAAAGAAATCTTAAATAAAATATTTTTACTTTTCCTAATGTTTCTAATTTTTTAAATTTTAAATTCTAATTTTTTATGAAAACCAAAATCACGAAAACAAATTCATGCCTTGATGAAAAACAGATTTGTTTCCGTGTCTTGGTCATGGAAATTTTTTCGTTACTTAGTAACGGTGTCCTACGTGGACACTAGTTGCATAATGAATTTATTTTATATTATATTTATGATTAACCATAAACAATAACACTTTTTGGAAGAAAAAAAAACGGGAGTGTGAAACACAGAAGTGACCAGGGGTCACCGGGGAGATGAGGGTCCCAACAAATGTTGATCACTCCTTTTAATCAGAAAATATTGATTCAATTGATGTATTATAAACTAGGTAATAGATTATTTTTTTTGTGATTCCACGCAATTAAAATGTACTTTATCTAAAATAATTGGTGCTTATCTCTTGAAAGAGAAAAAGTAAAAGGGAAAGCATTGTGGAAATGGAGAGAGAATCATTCTCATTACACAGTAGTGTGCATGTGTCCATATCATAGTTTTAAAACCCGGATTTTAGTACGACCAGGATTTTGTCCGTTTTCTGGGTTGACCGGTCGGACCGGTCCAACCACTGGTCCGACCAGAATATTTTTCCTTTTATTTTTTGTAATTTTTTAAAATATATATAGATATATATATATATATGTAAATAATTTATGTAATAAATTAATAATTATATATAAACATATCAGTTTTTATAAAATACAAAAAATAAAATATTTTTAAAAATGTGTGGTCTCGAATCAAAGATAAAATTTATTTTTTTTAATTTTTTGGTCAAACCGCCCCAGTCTAACTGGGATTTCCGGGCGAACCGGCCGATCCGACCAGAAAATGAGCGATTCAACCAGACTCCGGGTTTACCCATAAAAACGAACCGCTTTAATGAGCCATTTGCGGTCCGACCGGTCGAACCACCAGTCGGACCGCGGTTTTTAAAACTATGGTCCATATAGTCTAACAAACTTTGTACAATTATACTAAAAGACAAAAGGGGAAAAATATGTACGTGGTAAAACTCTGATGGCAGCCTCATCCTTTTTCTTTTTGCGTGGGCTGTGTTTCTTGTTCAACGTGGGCAGCGTATTCTTCCTTCTCAGCCACATTGTGTTCTTCTCTTCTCTTGAGAACTTCTTCATCAATAAACTCTGCAGATGTTTTTCCTTGATACAAATTGATCTTTGACATTTTCACCAAAAAAAAAATTTCACCAAAAAAAAAAATTGATCTTTGACATTTCTTGGGCTTGAATTCCTGTGGGTTCAAAATACACCCGGTCAAACGTTAAACGGGTTCGTGGCTACAAAATTAACACATTCTAACTTTCTTGCAACTATTTTTTTTAATTTTTCGTTTATGATTTTATTTAAGATGATAATTTATCATTTCTTACTTTTTAAAATAGGCATCATATACATTAACATCTTATTCAAAATGATATTTTTGTCATTCCTTCCTCCCGCCCGCTTTACGCAATTTTTCTTGACTTTGTTTTAAAAGTAATTCGTATTAAATACATCAAAAGATGATTACAAAAGTAATTACATGTAATTGTACGTTGATTACATAATCCGGAAACCTAACCAAAAGGATCTAGATAGAAATGCATTTGTCTTGACCTATGTTTCCTAGTTTTGAGATGAGTTGTGTCGCTTATCATAACATTGTCAATTGCTGATTAAAGATATGAAAAATTAATAGCCTACTCAAAATATTTTAAGGGAAAATCATAATTCCTTTCTACATTTTCAAGCGTTAAATCACATATGGACCATTATGGAATGGAGAAGCCTTATGTCATACGCCACATTCTGTAAGACAATCAATCACATTCCTAATGATCCGGCCCCCATCACAAGTCGCTGATGGCTTGAGTTAAATCGACCACAAAAATATTGCATGCCCAAAACAATCCTGATGCGGTGCATCTATCCGTGCAATGTACCCTGAATAAGGCTCTTT
>SOPF01028296.1:279080-297905 GCA_012979155.1 Hypericum perforatum | reverse complement strand
TTTAATCATCTGACAGCTCCTACTATCAATATAAACTTGAAACACTAAAAACTACACACATCTCTCACCATGTCTCCACCATTTCCAAAAGTGTCACCAATACCAACACTACTTTGTCTGCTCTTCATTGTCTTTGCTTCCATTGCAACACCTCATAATAATTCAGCTGCAACCCACATCAACATTGGAATAGAATCCAAGGCTCTCTTAGATTGGAAAGCCAGTCTCGGCAACCAAAACAAATCTCCCATCCTGTCTACTTGGAGGGGAAGCAATCCATGTTCGAACTGGTCAGGAATCGCTTGCAACGAAGCTGGAAGTGTCACCAACATTAGCATATCCGATTCCGACTTAAGTGGTACACTTCATGGCCTCAACTTCTCTTCCTTGCCGAGTCTGATCAAGTTTCGCCTCGTCAACAACTCTATCAACGGAACCATTCCTCCTCAATTTTGGAAGCTTTCCAAGCTCGAAGTCATAGAGTTCATCGACAACAACATCTCGGGGACTATTCCGTTAGGACTGGCTTCATCAATGATAAGTCTTCGGACGTTCCACTTTATTCGTACCCTTATCCATGGTCCCATTCCTCAGGACATTGGAGACCTTAGTGAACTCAAATCGCTTTATCTGCATGGAAGCCATTTCAGTGGTGCAATCCCTGCTTCCATAGGAAATTTGGGCAACGTAATTTATCTGGATATTGCCATGAACCAGTTATCTGGTAGAATCCCTGCTTCCATGGGAAATATGGGCAAGTTAGGTTATTTGGACATCAGCCAGAACTTTCTGTCAGGTCCAATACCTCCTGAAATTGGCAATGCATCATCTATTTGGGATCTTGATTTGGCAAACAATTTCCTGAATGGTTCAATTCCAACATCCTTGGGAAATTTAAGAAGCTTGCAGTTTGTTTATTTATTTGGCAACAGCCTGTCTGGCTCCATACCGAAGGAGCTAGGGATGCTTCAACGCCTTATCCATCTACAGTTTCTCGGAAACAATCTCACCGGCCCGATCCCTGCTTCATTAGGTATTTCTGAAATTTATCCTCATTTTTAAGATAAAAGTTTAATGAGCAAATTGTCCTCAGGTCCCTAACTTTTGCTAAAATCATTATTTTTGTCCATGCTATTTCGGAAAAGATACTTTCGTCCCCCATCTTTGCTTAGTTATCACTCTTAGGTCCCTCGTTCCGGTTTCGGAAAATTTATCCGGTACCTAGGAACCTAAAATGACTATTTTGCCCTTTAGTTAAAAATTAAAATAATATAAAAAAATATTTTTTTCTGTTTGATTCAAGTCGAGGAGATGGAGGACTCTTTTGCTAAATGATTCTTTTGTCCTTTAGTCCTTTTGCCCCTTATTTTTTATCTTATTTTTTAAATTTTTATATAAAGGACAAATTGGTCTCGACTAAGTAGCCAATTAATTAAACCACCTTATAGTTTATGAGCAAAAATAACCTAGGATTGGCCCACGCGGTAGCTCACACGATCGAGCCATGAATTTTAAGATATTATCACCTGAAATGACAATCAAGTCGTACCTACTAACTTATAAAAAAAAGTCACACCTACTAATTCTAACTAGTTAATTACTTTAAAAAAGTTGAAGTATCATGTGACTTTCCAAAAATTTAATTTTTTTGGTCAGATTAAAATTGTGAGTTTAAATTATTTCCACAATTCCGGTTCTTGGAAGGGGCTTACAGAGCTCGAACTTCCCACCTCATGCTTAAGGCCATACCCCATTGACCGCTAGGCCATGCATGCGGTGGTTCCAAAAATTTACTTTGGTGTTTTATAATAAAACACTTATCAATCGAATCAAATTTTAACTAATTAATTTCAATTAGGTTCATAAACAGTTGCTAGGAAAATCGTATGCTCCAACCCAGCCCGGACATCTGAACCACCATATCAACGAATCCTAATGACGTGCACTATGTGGAAGCCTTCAAGTTATTTTACAAACACTATATTTGATTTCACATGGTGTCCTACATAACTAACAGCTTGCTTTTACAGGAAATTTGACAAACTTGAAATCACTTCTTCTCAGCGAAAATCAACTTACAGGATTCATACCTCGCAGAATAGGGAACCTAACTTCCCTTTCGGTTCTAGACCTCAGTCAGAACGGACTCTCTGGCCCTATACCACAGGAACTTGGGATGCTGAGTTCTCTTCAGTACATGGTTCTTAATGATAACCAGCTCTCAGGTTCCGTACCTAAGCTCAATAACTTCAGTCAGTTAATTTTATTTCAGATCAGTAACAACAGCCTGCATGGATCTTTACCAAATGGTATATTCTCGAGTGGGTTGTTATTGCAATCTGTTGCAGTCTCCCGAAATTATATTTCAGGTCCCATCCCAAGTGGTTTGAAAAATTGCAGCAACTTGCGCAGAGTAAGGCTTGAAATAAATCTACTTGAAGGAGATGTATCTCAGGTGTTTGGAGCACATCCACATCTGAATTATGTGGATTTAGGGGATAACAAATTCCATGGGGAGCTCTCTCTGCAATGGGACAGCTTTCAAAATCTGTCTTTCTTCGGAATCTCGGGGAACAATGTTTCTGGTCAAGTGCCTCCCCGAATTGCAGAGGCGCAGAACTTGAAGTCACTTGACCTTTCATTCAACAATCTTGTAGGAGGGATTCCGAAAGAATTGCTGAAGCTGAAGTTTTTAACACTCAGGCTCAACAGCAATAAGCTTTCAGGTCTTGTTCCACCGGAAATCGGGACCATATCCGATCTTGCAGATCTTAACTTGGCTGCAAATAGCCTAGTTGGATCCATCCCCCAAGCTATTGGGAGCTGCTCGAACCTTTTGAAGTTGAATCTTAGCATGAACAAGTTCACTGGAGGCATACCTCCCGAAATGGGTAATCTGCAATTCTTACAGAGCCTTGATCTAAGCTACAACTTGTTGGGACAAGGCATCCCATCTGCATTAGGGAAGCTCAATGTCTTGGAGGTGTTGAACCTTTCTCATAATTCACTTTCTGGGTCGATTTCCTCAACTTTCGATGACTTGACAAGCTTGACAATTGTAGATATCTCTTACAACAATCTCCAAGGTTGTGTCCCAGATACCAAGGCCTTCCAAAATGCACCATTTGATACATTGAGAAACAACAAGGATTTATCTGGGAATGCCACTGGTCTGAAGCCTTGCCACTCCGCAACGGATGGAAGAAAAGGAGGAAACAAGATTGCAGTCTCAGTTGTTCTTCCTGTGCTGGCGGGTTTACTCATTCTTGGTGTCTTCATCACTATTTGTTGCATTCTTCGCCGGCCTGTTAGTTGCGGTAATATCGAGTCGGGGGAGGATCGACGAGGAGACTTGTTTATGATATGGAGTCATGACGGGAAAGTGATCTACCAGGAAGTTATTGATGCAGTTGAAGACTTTAATTCCAAATACTGCATTGGTCAGGGAGGATACGGAGCTGTGTATCAAGCAGCACTGTCAACAGGTCAAGTAGTTGCAGTGAAAAAACTTCACCATTCACAAGAAGATGGGCCAATTAACCTGAAAGCTTTTGAGAGTGAGATTCGTGCACTGACAAATGTCAGGCATCGAAACATCGTGAAGTTGTATGGTTTTTGTTCACATCCACGCCACTCATTCTTAATTTACGAGTTCGTGGAAAAGGGGAGCTTGAGAGAAGTTCTTAGCAACCAGGATCAAGCTGTGGAGTTTGATTGGACAAAGAGGATAAATACTGCCAAAGGAGTGGCTAATGCATTATCATACATGCACCATAATTGCTCTCCTCCAATTATTCACCGCGACATTAGCAGTGGAAATGTGCTTTTGGATTCGGAGTATGAAGCCCACGTCTCCGATTTTGGCACTGCGAGGATCCTAAAGCCTGACTCTTCCAACTGGACTTCATTTGCAGGAACCTTCGGCTACACTGCTCCTGGTATTTATATGCAATTTACATATTACAATTAGACATTGCTTGTGATGACTAATCCTAAATTTGTCTTTCTGCAGAGTTAGCATACACAATGAAAGTAAGCGAAAAATGTGATACCTTCAGCTTTGGGGTGGTGGTACTCGAAGTACTAATGGGAAGGCACCCACGTGATCTCGTCTCCTTAGATTCAATCTCAAATGTATCGACATCTTCATCAGTCCCATTCTCTTCACCGGACACATTGTTGAAGGACGTGCTCGATCAGCGGCTTCCCATTCCTAGGGGACAAGATGCAATTGGGGTGTTCATCCTCGGACAAGTTGCTTTTTCCTGCCTAAATGCCAACCCAGAGTCGCGGCCAACCATGGAACAAGTTGTCTGGAAGCTGACAAAGAAATGGACTCCCCTGCCGAAGCCATTCGCTGAGATCAAGTTGGATGAGATAATCAGTCCTTGAACTGTTGTTTAGTGTTATTGTTTTTCCAATAAGATGTTGTAAGATATTTACGTTTTGCAGTTGCATACTTTCTTGTATTCTAAATTAGGCATGAAATAAGATGTTATGGTGTTCAGGAAAGACATGTTCAAATTCTTCAAAGCTATTCTTAACTGGGAGATCAAAGGCTATATAAGCTAGGACAGGCACATAGAACAAGCCCACTCAAGGGAACAAAAATGGAGGTTCCCAAAATCACAAATCTTCTAAACAAGGATAGGGTAAAAATCTCACGAACCAAATAACTCAGGAATCCCATAATCTGCCAATGATTTTTAATGTAACATCGTCTAACTCATGTCGGTCCAAGATTGAACCGAATGATCCCTAGTTAATCCCATGTGACTTCAAATGTGTGGAAATGACATGCAACACATTAAAAATTAATGAAGTAATATGATATGTCGATGTAACTATTAACGTTTGTGATATAACTCAATTAACGAGAGTACATATAACACTTATTGTCAGTTAAATAAAATCTTAATTGCATCAGCAAATATAAACTGCGCATTGGACTTCAACCTTAAAATAAGTATCAGGTCTCTTCTTGAGTTCTTTCACTGTCTAAAGCATTTTTATTCGGGCCCACCAAATACTTGAAAAAGTAATTTGTTCTCAACAACAAAAAGATTCTGGTTTCTCACAGTCAACAAACCCGAACCAAATAATTGGTCAGCTTTCTCAAAGGGACTGCTCTAATAAAGAAATTGAAATCCAAACTGGACCCAATTTTTATTTTCTTTAGCGTGCCTTTCTCGTCACGGATTGGTGCCGACTCCGAAATATGCGCGCCGAGTCTGACCAAATCAACAATCTTGACTTTGACCGGACAACACCCACTTCTCAATTTAAGGCGGCAGCTCCTCCGGTAATAATTCCGAACTATGATGAATCCTTCGAAAATTTATTGATCCAGTGATTTTAAAATATATCTTGATTGAATAAAACAATATCTTATTTGTTAATCCAGTTCAAAATTCAACATTGCTCCCATTAAACTAATAGATATTTGGACCAACAAACATTTATATAAAAAATTAGAACACGCTTAATCATGTTTAAGTGATTTCACACATGTTACAAAAATTATTCATTCAAATCTCGATAACAAATATTATAAAAACTAATATTTAGCCCAAAATAGACTGATACTGGACCCACCGAACCTTTTGCCAACCGAACCAGCTCGTATATTAGACTTATCCTCTCCCAGTTCTTCCCCAACTCAAAGACTTAAAACTAATCTTGATCACCCATCTTCTCTCTTCAAACCCCAAAACAAAACCAATCTCCCAAACTAGAAACTCATAAACATGGCAGATCAATTCCCACCAGATCTACTCTTAGAAATTTTCCACAAGCTACCCAATAAAACCATAGGGATGTCCATGTGCGCTTGCAAGTACTGGCTCTCCCTTATTAAGGATCCACTCTTCATTTCCAACCATCTCAAGCACCAAACCAATGGTAATATCCCTTCAGATCAAGAGCCCATGTTCCTCCTCAAGACCACTTCCAAGTCGAAAGAAGCCCCACAGATCCAATTCTCGTACCACTTGGACGATAATAAGTTTAGCGAGCATAGGAAGCTGGCCAACCCAATGGATGACCCGAATTTTGTCATAGTCGGGTCATCCAATGGATTGGTTTGCTTTATGCAAAAGTTAGAATCGAACACCAACTCCTTCATTTTGTGGAACCCTTTGCTCCGGAAATCGATTAGTGTTCTTGGTCCTGATAACTCTTCTAATGGTGTCTTTTCGGGTTTCGGGTACGATCGGAGGACTAATGACTACAAGATCATGAGAATTGCCCGCCATGAAGATGAAGCCATCATGGGAAACCCAACTCAGGTCGAGATATTCTCATTGAATAGCAATTCTTGGAAGTGCATCACTCAGAATTACCCCCAACAATACACAACACCTGAGAAAGGGTCACAAGCTTTCGCCAACGGTGCGATCCATTGGATCGCACAAAAGAGAGACGAAAGCAACGACCCTTTCAGTTTGGTGTTAGTTTTTGACTTCGTCAACGAGCAATTTCTAGAAATGCCAATCCCGGATTCCCTAGCAAAGGAGGATCCGAGGGGATTATCCATCCTGGCTCATAAAAACTCGACCATCTCCGTCTCGAAGGGGAAGAACCTCTTCGAGTGGGAAGGCGAGTTGTGGGTGATGAAAGAGTACGGAGTAGTGGGGTCCTGGACCCGAGCAATGGTCTTCGGAAGGTCACTTGGTGGCGTGCCATTGCCTCTCGGATTCCGAAAAGACGGTGCGATATTGTTCCAGCTACATGATGGGTTTTTCGCGTCGGTCCATCCTCGAGGATTAGAAGTAAAGGATCTTGAGGTTAAAGGAAGACCGGGGTGTTCTTTTTTGGAGCCTTTCGCGGAGAATTTGGCATTGCTCGACAAATTTACCAAGTAATCCAAGAAATCGCAAGTTTCTTATTCAAGAGTTGTAAGTTGTAACTAAGGATATATATATATATATATATAAACATATGTTGTTATTATTTAATATGTATTATTTGGTTCACCTTTTATTCCGATTATTATTATACAAATCCTATTCAAATTATGGCTTGATTCCAGGACATAGATTTGATTCTGTAAAGGATACATGATATTTATGCAGTACAAGGGGCAGCGAAATTTTGAAAAAACAAAAAGGGGAAAAGTGAAGGGGACCGCGTGACTCCCTTTTTTGGGTGAGTATTAATTTAATTGTTTTTTTATTTAAGTAGATGCATCAATTTTCAATTTTTTGAGTTTTCATTTTTTAAATAAAAAATTTATTCAACTAATTATTTATTTTTTATTATAATTATTTTAAGTAACTGAATATATAGTCGTATATAATTGGGCATATCGTTTGATATTACTAAAATATTATTTAATATAACTAAGTAAATTATTTGAACATATATTCTATTAAATTTATCTAAATAATCACAATTAATATTATAAAAAAAATTATACTATTTGATATAATCGATTAAACTATTTTATTTTACCACATAAATTATTTAATTATTATGATTAAATAATTTATCTTGTTTTGTTCAAATAGTTTTTACTTTTATAACAAATAATTTATTCTATTATGAAAAAATAGCTTGTAGCGTAATGATTAAAATATTTATTCCATTATTATCAAATGATTTACATATCAATTATGTTCAAACAGTTTGGTCAACTATGTTCACATAATTTGATCACATATGTTCAAATTATCCTATTTTGTTTAATTAGTTTCGTTAGCTGTGTTCAAATAGTTTGATCAATTATATTCAAATAATTTGGTTACTTGTATTTAAATGGTTTGACCATGTATGTTCAAATAATTTATGCATATATATTCAAGTTATCATATTATGTTAATCAGTTTGATTAGCTATGTTGAAGTGGTTTGGTCAATTATGTTTATATAGTTTGGTCAACTGTGTTCAAATGATATATACAATTATATTTAAATAGTTTGATCTATTATATTAAATAATTTACATAATTATATCAAATACTTTGCTCCATATATAATTTGCTTTGTCATATCAAATCATAAGGGTATAAATTATTTGAACATGTCAAAGAATTATTTGATAATATCAGTGTAAACCATTTGATTATAACAAAATATTTTTTATCATGAAAAAATACTCATTTTATTGTAATATTTAAAAATATTTGAACATATAAAATAATACCATTTTATCATAATTAAACAAAAATCGTGAGTATGTACACTACACATTATGTTATCTCACTTCATTATGATCCACATATCATACAACACAATTAAAAACCACCCGATCACCAATGTTCATTATGAGATAATTTAAGATGGTCCTCAGTCCAACATATGGTCGTATATTATTTATTACAGGATCTAAAATTATTTTAGCAACAAGGTTGGTTCGTTGATGGTGAACTTGTCAATTACCTTGGTGGTCACTCTTATGTATGGGTCTCGTCGGCAATGAGAGTAGCTACTGCAGAATTGTCGATAAAATTGAGACCAGTGAGGGGAAGACGGTGGCGCACATGGGGTAGGAGCTCATTGGAAGTCATAAAATATTGCAAACCATCACCTATCATCGTGGTCTTGATACGTGTCTCGTTCATCCTGACCACGAGCAACTTCTTTGCAATCAACCCCACAAATAGGACTTGGCTTCAAAAATTGCTCGCATGTGATCGAATAGGATTGGTATAGAGGATAATCGAGTTCTCGCTTCTTCGCTAACAATCATAACCCTAGTTTCATCCTCATCGTTGATAATTAGCATCATCTTTTCCGTTAGTATTTAGCCACATCATTCATCGTCTTTATCACTCATCTTCCAATGACAACAATAGAGGAGGGAGGGAGGGAGAGAGAGATAGAGAGAGAGGGAGGGAGAGAGAGAGAGAGAGAGAGAGAGAGAGAGGGAGAGAAAGAGGGAGGAGGAGGAGAAAGAGTGTTGAAGCGAACAGTTAAAATCACCTACACTATTTGGTACATAAAAAACCTAATTTGGTACCCTTAATTCCACCACAACACTTGAGTAATGCGAGTAAGAATTGTACTATGAATACCTTTATTATACTATTTATATAAATAACTAGTATTCAAAACCTTAATTTCTGTTAAATGACATAAGTGAGATAAGTTTGAGAATTACAAGGATATGACTCTAAAGGACTTTTACCTAATCGCTTTTGTGTATTACATAAAATTCGGGAACATTCTACTTACACCCTGTAATTTCACTAATTCTCATCTAGGATCCTATAGTTTCAAATAGACAAAAGCAATCTAAATTGCTTCAATTATTGTCAATTGAGTACTTTGACCAATTTGAGATCTTTTTATCAAAATGTTGCATTTAGTAGCTGATTTGGACTACCAACAATAATGATTGGATATTGTCGTTGCTAGTATGATGATGGATAAATTACCAAATTAGTTTAAAGATTTTCAAAAAATCCCTCCCTCTCTCCCACAACCTACTATTAGTTGTCCTTCTTGCCTCTTCGCCCTTGCCTCCTCCAACGCAACCCCTCTTCTTCACCCAACACGCCTCCTCTCTCCTTTAGACCTCTGACACCCCTCTCCCATCTTTTGAAAAGTTTTTGGGGATAATGTATCCTTATTGTTGCGTATCTTATAAACCGCACACCTACAAATATTTTAAAAGAAAAAACACCATTTTAAATTCTCATTAGAACACTACCAAAATTAGATCATCATCGTGCTTTTGGATGTCTACATTTTGCAAGAAATGTACACCCCACATCAATCTGCCGCTAAAGTTTCCTCGCTATAGCCTAAAATTCTAGTAGTGATATTCATCGGGTACCTACTTCTTCAAAAGGGTTATAAGATTTTTGACATTACTACACGAAAAATATTGGTGATTTTCATAAACAAAGTTTTCCTACACCCAATCACATACATGTTAATGACTTTGTCTTACCTATATGATCTCTCAATGATTCGACCGCTGCCACACATGATAGGGAGTCCCACAGCAATGATACCTGGAGACATTATTACTGAGGAATCCCCGCAAGAAGACCTTACCCCACATTCTGAAGAGGGCTTACAATAGGCCCCAAGTGAGATTGTCACTGCAGAACCATTGGTGCTGCCTCTATGACAGAGTGGTAAAGAACAAAATTCACCAAGGTTGCTCAGTGATTTCCATATTGGCCCCTAAAGCACATTCTTTGGATACCAACACATTATACCCTATAGGTAACTACCTCACAACACACCAATTTGCTCTCAATTATCATTGTTTCGTGTCCAGCCTTAACTCCACCATCAAGCCCACATCATTCAATACAGCTATGATATTCCCGGTATGATGCTCTAAATGCCAATAGTACATGGACTCCCACCCTCTACCACCAGGTAAGTGACCTATATCTTGTAAATAGATTTTTAAAATTAAGCAACATTCTGATGTACTATTGAGTGCTACAAGGCTAATCTAGTCGCTAGAGAGTACTCCTACGTGGAGAGAGTTGATTACCATGGGATATTTGCCCTAGTAGTAAAACTTACTTTTGTGTGAGTTCTAATATCCATTATTGTCGTTCACAACTGGCCTCTTTACTAATGTGACTTACAAAATGTTTACTTACATGGCCATCTTTTTGAAGATGTATACGTGCATATCCCACCAAGCCACCCTCGCCATGGTGAACCTTGCTTTGTCTGCAAGCTCCAGGAATTCCTGTATGGACTCAAGCAAATAGAGAAAAATTGGTTCTTTACTTTAAGGACTGCACTCCTTCATATAGGGTTTTGACAATCAGATCCCAACCACTCACTATTTGTTATGATGTATGGAATTGCCAAGTCATTCTTTATCGTATATGTTGATGACGTGATCTTGACAGGGAATGATATTAGCCTTCTTTGCTATATCAAAATGCTCCTCCTACAGTGTTTTTGAATCAAGGATCTAGGCAGCCTTTGCTACTTTTTTGGAATAGAAGTTGCACGATCTGTTAATGACATATGCTTAAACCCACACAAGTACATATTAGACATCTTGTCCGATGCTGGAGCCTCTGCCATTCAGCCAAGCAGCACACCAATGGAGCCCTACCTTTAACTCACCAAAGATGGTGAATCTTATAATGATTCCTCTGCTTTAGACGTCTCATTGGTCAGTTGATCTACCTAATAGTCACTAGACTAGATATATCATTTGTAGTAAATATGCTCAGTCAGCACACTCAAAAGTCTTGACTTCACTACTGACAAGCAGCAGAGCATTTGCTCCAATATCTCAAAAGCAAGCTAGGTCAAGTTCTTTTCTATCCCTCCTCCAACCAGCTATATTTGGAAGCTTATGCGAATTTTGATTATACAAATTGTCAACTACACGGTGTTCCACTATTGGATAAGTTATCACTCTTGGTGGTTGTCCAATTTCCTAGAGAAATAAGAAGCAAACTAATGTCTCACATATTAGGTGAAGCAGAATACTGCACCATGACCTCCACGACAAGGGAACTTATATGGTTATTCAGACTTCTGGCCAATTATGGGATGAAGTTTCCCCAGCCGATCATGCTCTACTATCATAATCAAGCAGCTTGTCATATTGCTGCAAACCCCTTCTTTCACGAGATCGGGACCAACTTCCAACTAACTGATGCCTTTTCTAAAGCTTTCCCATGTGATTGTCTTTGATTCCTAATGTCCAAGCTCGACATTCGTGATCTCCACGCGCCCACGCGCCGGCTTGAGGGGGGAGTATTGGATAATGGTACACACATGAAATAGTTATCTCCCGCATTGGCTATCCTACCTCTATGCTATCGGGTGTTAGAAGCATAGTTATCTAGTATTAATGTAAATGTATATCACGTAATAGTAGTTATCGTGCCAATGTCATATATATATATATATATATATATATATATATGTGTGTGTGTGTGTGTGTGTGTGTGTGTGTGTGTAACTTTGGTATCAATGCATTATTAAGTTTTCCACCACAATAGCTAGTGAATGACAAGAAAATTCTGCGTCGTCATGGGAAAGAAAGGCAGAAATAAGAAAGAGATTATTCTAACAGGGCTTGTACAGTACTACCAGTACCAAATTAACATCTCCTACGCCCGCGGGCGAGAGCTCTACCTGGCGTGCGTGCGAGAGACTTCTATGCCAGCTGTTATTCTCGGCTACTTCTCTTCTTCGAGTAGAGTTCTAGTTGCTATAAGAAAATTATCCCATCGGGTTGTGAGTTCGTTCCACTTCCCTATAGAAACATGCATAGCTTTGTCTTGGACCCTATTATGGTATGATATGCTAAGCCTCCCACCAAAATTAGAATGACGCAGGAAATAGAGTTGAGAGGGTGCTTTGTAGAGACGACCAGACAAACTTCGTCCACATCCAAGCCGTTTTCCGGGCGCCTCTCCGCCTGCACCAAAGAGGAGATTAGTTATGTTAAGTGACATTCACGCCTAGCATTTAGGGGAATTTCATGACAAAGAATTCGAGCAAAGCGAGAGGACGGGGAAAAGTTTGGACCCCAGTCAGAGACAAGTGGAATTTTGGTGTCAACGATTTGCAAATTCTGCATGGGCCTCCATTTCTCCTATCATTTTAGAGAAACTTTGTTTTAGTACCTAATAATCAGTGTATTGTTTTCTCCTCCAAGGCGCATTAACTCCCAAAATTTTACAATCAGTCTTTTGATAAGAATGTTTGACTAACTAATATTTGTAATTTAACAAAATGATAATTTCATGATAGATTCTACACGTTTTAATTTTTTCTTCTAAATTTTATTAAAATATATAATTTAAATATTTTATCTAAAAAATATTTTTTATTGTTATAAAATACCAACATTTTGGATCTTAATGTTGTAGATACCGATATGATAAGTCTAATTCTGTGGTGCATGTGAATTATAAATAGCAAAAGTATAAACTCACTTTTCTTCAATAACCTAATGTTTTAGACTTGTAGTCAATTCCATATATTGAGCAGCGTTTTTGGCATTTTCTCCGATGTATTAGAGAAGATATATAGCAAATTGAAAAATCACCAACAAAATGTTTGAATTTAGTTCAATAATTTTGAGTTTGAATTATTTAGAATATATTAATGTTAAATATTTATTAAAAAAATTATTAGTATAATTCAAATATCTTATCCGACAAATTTGATGCGTAAGCTTGATTACTTAACTCATTTCTCTATGGACCTACTTTATCCCTATTTATATTAGTATATTCCCAATGTTTGACAAATGCCAAAATGACTAAAATGAAATACACATGGACACCAAAATACTGACAAAGGGGCCATGGAATTCAGACACTATAGCTGGATTTGCACCCCAAGTCAACCGCTGTTAGGTTTAAACAAATTAATTGGTGATTTAATCAAGGGGTTAGATAGGATAATTCAGAGACCGTAGTTTTCCTATGTTTTTTCTTCTTGTCTGTTTGTTATTCATGGAATCATGAAATACTTCAGATGATAACTAGTTTCAAAATCCAAACTATTGGGCTTCAAAATAAGGTATAATTTTGAAGGAGAGTTATTGCGAGTCACCAAGAGTTTAAATTCTTTGATCTTCGAAAAAGTGTTTGTGTTGTTTCCGTAATTTGTTTAAATGTAACTCAATGATCCTAGTTCTGTTATCGTCAATTTTTTGTCAGAAAATAACTTAGAATTATAAAAACGTCCTTAATGTAAAAATATAAGGGTTTTTTTTCCTCGTCTCACTTCTTTTTAGAATCTTGGGACACTAAAATTACATTTGATCAGACTAGAAAAATGACACAAAATCCACGACATTAATGAACTTTTCCGTAATTAGCAGGTACCATAAGATAATTTGTCCCAAAAAGTTCGCATCAACTCCCCGTCGCCTAAGGTCATTGACTAGCCGGTTCTAGCTTGAGGGCTCATTAATTTGGCTGACTCATCAGGGTCCCATTTATGAAGAAAATAAATTTGTTAATTTGTAGCCATCGCAATCATAGGAAATCAGGTTAAAAAATTCCACTCTTAAAAATTCAACGGTCGTGTGGGACAAACAAAGAAAATAGCTGTTGGAATATTTTTAAAGGGTCTATATCGAATAATAAGTCTGTTGGATATTGATGGTACAAGTTAATAATAGATCATAGTCTCTCCTCTTGTCTCTAGCGTTAAGAATTGTTAGTTCATAAAAAAAATTAATCATTATGTTGGAATCTTTGGCAACAATTAGGCGAGTGAAAGTGAACAGTTTTACGTAATTGTCAAACCCAAGGGCCCAAGATACTATCGTGCTTTCATCTTTTTCTTAAAGAAAACACATTTTAGCGTTAAATTAACTTGCAAATTAATATCCCTGCTGTTTAGATTTTCCAAGGTGGGAAGCATTATAAAAAATTTACTGGAAGCATGACGAGTTATAGCAAATTGTCATTTTTTAATACAAGAGAATGGTGACCAACAACCACTTAAATCAACAAAGTAAGAGATTTTGAATTGAATACATTAAAAGTATAACTCCGTTAAATATTCATTGAGTTATTTGTCATCATTAAGACATTATATAAGGCTTGTACTTGAATTAATTAGCACAATTCAAATATAAGGTGATATATTAATCTAATCACATTGTGCATTAACAAAATAATAAAACTAAAAATCAACCACCAAACACTTAGTGATAAGTAATTGCTTTTTCACTAAATCAACTTATAGTGTGAATCTTCTACTCAGTTATCTATGAACCTTTTATCGTTTGAGTTAGAAATCAAGGCACAATAAGTTATGGTTGTTCTAGTTTCACATAAAAAGCTCGTTTGAGCAATGAGTTTCACAACCTTCTTGTAGTCATTTTTTTTTAAAGAAGTTAGGAAATATAGTAAATTTTTAGACAAAAAAATATAAAATATACTTTAACTCGATGCCCTCAAATCCAAAAACTACGGGCATTAGATTTGGTTTAATCAGAATTGAATATCAGGGTTGATTTGAGTTTGAGTTTTAATGTTGATAGATCTAAAGCTGAAACTTAAAATCCGAATTCGAATATACTTAAATGCTTAAATACAATTGAAAGTTAATATAAACATACTAAATTATCTGTTCTTACACACAGTAATTGTCAACAAAACTCTTAACATCACCAGCATGAACATTAATTAATTGTCACGTGAAGGGTCCAAACCCAATATATTCTTTACATTATTTTGTTGGGGAAAAAGAGAGGTCAGAAAACTAAGGAGGATTTTGCTTTTGGCTAAATTGCGGAATTTTAGCGTAATTTCGTAATTTACTTGCTTTTGCTTTTGGTTATCTTGGTCTGGGCTCTCTCGTGTTATTGCTTACCAAGACTCTTTCCTGGCGTTGCAAAAAGACTTCAGCGTTAATTTATGGCGGTCCTCTTTCAATTCCCGGCCACAAGTGGTTCTCGTTGTTTCTGTCTGGTTTTTTGTTTGCTCGCTCTTGGTTGCGGTTTGCGTGTTGCTTGGGTTTTGCTCCCTGTCTTTTTATCTCCTCCTTGGAGTCGGTTTTCTTCTTCTGGATTCCGTCGTGATGTTCGTGAGTTTTTTTATGTTTTTTTATTTTCTTGACTTTTTGCTAGGAGACCGTGTGGTATTGATTTTGTGATTTTCATGTCATGATAGGTATTTTTATTCGGGAGCTTTTTTCTACCATCTTTTTTTCCTACAGTTTTGCGATCGTATTTTGCACCATAAAGAGAAATATCACACTAAGTGGTGTTTTTAATATAATTACCTTAAACAAAACTAAGGAGGATATAATGCATGATTCAAAAAGCACACCCGTAATTTTGGGGCACCAAGATAACGCTTTAGCTAATTCTCCACTATTAGAAATTTTTTGTTTTATATTACCTCGATTATTAATATGACGACTGATGTATGTTCGAATAAGATATAAAATTTAAATTGCCTAATAATTATTGAGTCTCTATCCTCGCCTTCACTTGAATCCTTACACAAGTCAACTCTTTCGCCTAACTGGGCAAGACACGTGACTCAGTCAACCCTTTCGAAAAAAATTAGGGTAGGCTAGCGGATCCTCTGCTTATGATTAATTACCTTAAGTACTTGGTGTCAGGCTGCTTCAGAATTAAGATAACCCCTCAGTTTTACAAATTATTCCAAATCAAATTTTGTAACTAGCTTATGATGAAAGTTGTTTCAAGTGTTAATATTAAATCTTTGTAATTTTCATGGGACATTCACCGGATTTATCAAAATAGATACATTTAATAATTCAAACATCCTAATGTGACTAAATAGATTCATACCTTAATAATGAATTCAAAAGTGAAACAAACATTTCCCGATTGCTAACAAATGGCAATGTGAAAAGGCATCACGATGCGAACATAAGGCATGACAGAGGGGTGCAATTATAGACTTGGTCACTTGACTTCAGTAGTAGGCTATAGAGTACGGTATGCATCATACATCCATACTATAGACCATATTTTGAATCATACCATATCATTTTGTCCATAATTTTTGTATGTTGACTCTAAACTTGAGAAAATATAGCACTTATACTTATTAACCTTTTTTAAAGAATGATGTACTTAGAATATGAAATATATGAAATTTGTATCATTGAATTTATATTGTAAACTTTGATCTTTACATTTTTTGTTGAATGTTAATGTATAATGAATTCAATGTATGAATTTATTTAAATTTTAAATACAAAAACAATTATGTAGAAATATATCAATAAAAAACTATTTAAAGATTGGATATCTATGCATTATATACTATAAACCATAAAGGTAAGAACATGAGTTTAAAAATATTTTTTTAAATTAAAATAAAGTATGAGTACAATTTTTCAAACTATGATGAAAGTAGGTTATGAATTTCGCCCAACTATCATCATTTGAACATATGAGGCTTAGATCTTAGATCCATATGATTTGAATTTTCAATAAAATTCAACTCTAAATTAGTAAAAATAATTGGAATTATGAACTAAAATAATGATACAGTAAAATCTCCATACAATAATCTTCTCTAAAGTGATAGAAATACTAAATTGATGAAAATAATTCAATTCTAAGTTGGGACTAATATAAATATATGATAATTTCTCTATTGTGATAACTAATACTTTTTCAAAAAAGATATTGATAAATCTTAATCCTAATTTTTGTATAAAGTGATATTTTATAAAAAAAATATATATATTACATATTTCACAAATTTAAAAAGTAATTTAAATATACTCTTTTTTGTGATAATAGCTTATCTCATCAATTTTATATAATCATTTATTTTCTCAATGGTCTTCAAATAATTATTGTGACCATTGTCTTATTATAATAAAATATATCAATCGAATATAATACTTAAATAACATATTAAGTCAAGATCTCGTTAATTTGAATAAAGATAAAATAATTTATTATTATTTATGTATTTATTATTCAAAATTTTAATTTTGAAGGAAAAAAATGTAAAATTTTCTTATATGATAATATATCTAAATGATATTTTATTCTATTCTCACTAATATCATTTTAGAGAAATTTTACTATATTAATTTTTGATGGATTTTAAATTTAGGTAGATGAACCTAAATTTTGAATTTTGGATAACTTTGGATTTTGCTCCTAAGCAATAGTAGAAACATACATACGGACCTCCTATAAATATCATACAAGAGACGATATGTTTTGTCATGTTACGGGCAAGAAATATTAAAGATATGAAAGAAAAAAGGAAAAATATACTTTAAGTACCTTATAGTATTCCGAAAAATTACTTTATTATCATGTGGTAAAAAAATCCATCAATTGAGTCAAACCACACGTAATTATCATCAATTAGATCTACGGACAGCTGTCCAAACTCTTCCCGACATGTTTGGATCCTACCCGACCACATGGACTTGATGATGCCTGGTGGAGTGTTTACGGCAGAGTTCCCATTCTGTCTGTGATGGTCGGTGTTGGGTTCCTTGAGGAGGAGGAGTCCACTGGCACCCGCTACAAGTTACCCCTCTAAGAGTCCACTGCTTTACTCCAGCTGCGTTTCCAAGCGACTCCCAGCAAACCTGAGCCATGTGGTGCCACGTCATTAATGAATGCTAACGTGTAAAGTCCATGTGGTTGGGCAGGGTCCGGGTAGGTCGGGAAGATTTTGGGCAGTTGTCCGTAGATCTAATTGATGATAATTACATGTGATTTGACTCGATTGATGTGTTTTTTACTACAGGGTACTAAACTGATTTTTCAGGATACTACAAGGTACTTTAATTGTCTTTTTCCAATAAAAAAAAATAACCGCCCATCCAAACAAACCACGTTTAAACAATTCCACACCAAAGGACGCCAAGTTAGTGCAAACTCCATACAGAAAACCCCAAAAAAGCAAAGGGTGGAAAACCGGCTGAAGCCTTCAAAACCTATTCCCACTCCACGCTCAAATAATTACAAATTCCTACAAAACGACCTCCAAAAGCGCATTCAAATAAATCCACGCACAAGGTATAAAATTACCCATTAGTAGCAGTAGCTAGTAAAAATTACGTCCAATTCAAACCCATATTATTTGGTGTAAAGATATAAACCAAAAAAAAAATTCCACCAAAAAAAAAGATATAAACCAAAAAATTATTCTTTTCTCTCTTTATCTCACATTTCCCTCCTTTTCCCCTTATAACAAACTCTGACACTTGCCCATTTCATTCCACTGTCCCCTCTCTTCCATTAGATCTCTTCCCAAATCACGATCCCTCTTACTTTCCACTCCCACACTCTACTCCGCAAACAAACCATGTCGGTCCATCGCAGTGGGGCCCACATGAAATCATCGTCTTCTTCCTTATCAAGCGACGAACCAATGAAGAAGATGGCCTCTCTAGTTCAATT
>SOPF01028296.1:237934-274080 GCA_012979155.1 Hypericum perforatum | reverse complement strand
TTAAGCTCAATCTAAGCTTGATCATTCACATTTTCGAACGTTTACATTCCTCCTCGTCCCTCCTCCGTTGCAACAAGAGGGACTGGTCGCAAGTCTACGCCATATACGGCCTAGACCAGTGGCAGACCCTCTTGTTTCTTCTCGTCCACGCATTCTTCTTCATCGTCGTCTCCTTCCTCTTTCTCACCTACTTCTCGCCCATCACGCTCTTCCTCCACGCCCGCTTCCCCCTCCTTGCCTCCCTCCCCGCCATCCGCTTTGCCGCTGGCTTCGCCGGCTGCGTCGTCGCCCTCTCCGCAGTTTGCCTCATCTTCGCCGCCAGCAACTTCGTGTACAGCGCCTTTGAGCTCCGGCACGAGATGGCTCAACGGATGGTCGGCGCCGTCGGCGACTGGTCGTCTGTGAAGCTGGCCCTCGACGTCGGGTGCGGCAAGGGGATCCTCCTCAATGCTGTGGCCACCCAGCTGAAAAAGACCGGCAGTTCGGGTCGGGTCGTCGGTTTAGACCGGAGCAAGCGGACAACTCTCTCCACCCTCCGGACCGCCAAGTTGGAAGGTTGGCCGGTGTTTGAATTGTTTTTTTTTTAATTATAAGTTTTCGTTTCCATTTGGGTTTTTGTTAATTTTATTTTCT
The DNA here is from genome assembly GCA_012979155.1 of Hypericum perforatum. Classification (NCBI taxonomy): domain Eukaryota; kingdom Viridiplantae; phylum Streptophyta; class Magnoliopsida; order Malpighiales; family Hypericaceae; genus Hypericum; species Hypericum perforatum. The sequence goes on along the minus strand of SOPF01028296.1, from coordinate 273,447 downwards.
TGCCTTTTTCAGATTTCTGAGATTTCCGCAATTCGCGTTTCTGGTTTCCTAAGATTGTACCATGTTACCGTCGGTGGCGGTTTTATATTTGCTTTGCCCTTTTCATTTATTTTTTCTCTACTTGGGAGATTGGAAGCTATGTAATCAAATAAAAAATTGAATTAGGGATACTAGCTCATTTTCTAGTCAAATTTAGAGTTGAGTCGGATAATTTAGTTTCTAACTAAAACGATTGTTCTGATGATATTATTTTAAAAGCCAAACTATTTTTTTTGTGCAGAGAATAAGTTTTTATCAATTGAATTAATTCTAATTATTCTTCCACGTAAACTTTAGTTAGCAAAGAATGTAACTTTTGAGAAGTTAGTAAAAAGCAGGTAACTCGGTTATTTCTACTGTTCGGATAATTATAAAGATTGCTAATTTTTTTTATTTTCTGAAGTTTAAGCGCTTTCAATGGACGCCCGAAGCAGAAAATTTGGAAATTTTGTCTCCTAGGGGAAATCAACCTTAAATCTCTCATGGAAATTTGCACTATTTCATATAGAATTCAAATTTTTCATTACAATGTTTATGGGAACTGTCAAATCTTTATTTAAGGACAAGAAAATACCTATATTTATGGAGGCTGGACCTACTTCATGGGCAACCCTGTTTTATCATATCCAACCCTTGTTCCCTGGACAAGGGGGGTCTGTCTTCCTTCACGTAGGCAATTACTGGTCCATCAGTTGGATGTTTCTTGGGTTTGGACCTACTTCATGTTTGTGATGCAGCTTTCTAATTCAATTATACTAGTCGAAAATGTTCGACTCTGAAATTTTTGATTAAAAATAGCTAATACCTTTTTGATTGTTTAATGTGAAGATTATGTTTATCTTCTACTGGAAGCATGAAATTCTCCTGTGATGGGCCAGTTTTTGTGTACCGGTGATTGGTTTTGCGTAAATTTATATGTTTGTTTGAACAGGAGTTGGGGAGTACGTCACATGCAGGGAGGGGGATGTGAGGAGCTTGCCATTTGGCGATAACTACTTTGAGGCGGTGGTGTCCGGTGTGTTCGTCCACACTGTAGGGAAGGAGTACGGCCACCGCACGGTGGAGGCCTCGGCGGAGCGAATGAGAGTTCTTGGCGAGATGGTTCGTGTCCTGAAGCCCGGTGGGGTAGGTGTGGTGTGGGACCTGTTACATGTCCCGGAATACGTCCGGAGGCTGCATGAGCTGAAGATGGAGGATATCATGGTATCCGAGCGGGTGATGGCGTTCATGACAAGCAGCCAGATTGTGTCGTTTCGGAAACCTAGTCAGCACGTCCCGAGCGTCAACGAGGTCCGGCTGGACTGGAGATGCTAACAGGGCAAACAATGGATGTACTTTGTTAGATAAGTTAGATGAAGAACTATAACATTGTGAAGATAAAATAGAGTAGCATAATGGGAAGAGAGATATATTATATATACACATACACGTTAGTGGTATATTAACAAGTTTACAACATATATGAGAAGTTGATCCAGATCCCTTGTTCAGTAGCTTATACCTTGTAATTCAGCAAATCATATTAACATATCAGTCTCCATGCTCCATGCACGTAATAGTATAAACTATTTGTCGACCCGTGAAGTGTTCTAATTTGAACTAGATATTTCAGGTTTGAATCAAGAAATATAAATGTGTTAAAGTTTGACAAAGAGATCACAGTTTGTGATCTTAATCGGCTTGAAATAGATCAGTAAGACCAATAAACATTCGAATAACAAGAGACACGAAATAGGTCTATTTGTCATTGCTTGTATATGATAGAGGACAGGAAAATGGTCCTATAAAGCAGTCAAAAATGGCCATTTGAATCTCTAACTGTCCATCATTTGCTTACTATATGTTATACCAGTTAAAGACTTTTCCTAATATTAAACTTTACTTTTTTTTGAGGGAAATTATTAAACTTTACTTTGAAATGAAAAAAAAAGCATTACTCAATAAATTCCACGTGCTTTTGATGAAAGATGTTAAATTATGGCGTTCAACTGAAAAATGATTCCAGATGTTGCAAGGAGTAGAGATCAGTTATATAGAGAAAATAGGTATCATATTTTGAAATCTAAGTACTCAGAACCAATATATACTCTTGAGGAATCTCGCGTTGAAAAATAGAATGAATGACTCGAATTGATCAATGCAAATAGTGTGAGCAATTTCTCCACAGCATACCAAACCAAACAGATTTGATTATAGTCTGTTTTCAAAATAATTTTAGAATCATTGCATGGAGGGTAAAAAGAAAATTGGATTGGGTGGTAAACACTGTCCAAGAAGTTGAAGTCAGGTCTCAATCGCCGGTTGAGAATGAGTTAGGTCTGAGTTTTATCTTGTTGGTTGACAGAACCAATTCAATGTGGACACACACGATATTTGAAATACTAGATAAACTAATCCTTATTATATCTTTATCTTTAAGGTGGATACAGTTTTAAATATGTTCATTTTAAAATATACTCAATTTATAGAGATTAGGGTCAATTTATGATCAAGTGTACTAAGTAGAATGTGAAATTATCATTTTTACCGAATAACTGTGACACTATCGTCATTACCTTTCCGGTAAAAATTAATTATCAGTTAATGTATTTGGATTGATTACTTAATGGATACGATACGAGTGAATTGCGCTAATATTTGTTTTCGCAATATTAATATTTTTTTATGTAATAATATTTTTTTTGTTCAATAATAACATTTTTTTTTTGTGAGAATGATATTTCTTGCATACAAATAGCTCATGTAATTTTTTTAATTTGATCTATTAATTTTGAATTTTTGTAAAAAAAAAATACTCTTGCGTATCCTTTAATGTTAAACTATTCAACACTCAATCCAACTCCCACTTAACAACTATAACACGCCCCTCAATTAATGTTAAGACCCTCTCAAGAAGCAACTAATTAATCCAATATCAAAAGCTAATATGTACACCAGCTCTCCTACTAAAATCCCAGATTAATTAGTGACCAGTGATGGGGGAGACAAACCGTATGATGCCACGTAGAAGCTCACTTAAATTATTTCGATTCGAACTTAATAATATTTTTCAAAAATGATAAATTTATCTAACAGAACTCGAAAAATATTGATCAACTTATAACAATTTATTTACTAATTAACTTTTTTTGAAAGAATATAAATATTTGTTGATAGTACTAATTTGATTACTAATTATTCTAGCTGATGACCAAAACCCATCTTGTAATCAATGTGAGTGCCAATTAATTAGATTTGAGTATAGATGTGACTTTGGGTGTCAATATATGGTGACCACAAACAATACAAAAACCACGTGGCAAGTGTATACTTCATATGGTAGATATTAACTTAAGATAAGTTAATGGTGTAGCTCGGTTGTTAAATGGTCAGCATCTCAAGGCCATGAAAGTTCTTGTCAATTTAAAATATTGTACCAATTAGTCACCGACATTTTGAATTGCCTCATGTTCTGAAACTTGTGAATCTTTGGTTTCAGATAAATGGTCAATAAACAAAAGGTTTTGAGAATCTATCGTACAGTATTCTTAGTCGTTATACGCATACTTAAAATAATATTTTTGAGAAAGAAAGAAGAAAAAAAAGAGAGAGAGTGAGAGATAATGGGTTTGAGAAAGTAAGAATAAACCAAATATTAGAAGCAAAAAGTTGGAATATTGCATGCTTGATTAATGAATAAGTTGATGGTTCTGATTTACACCAACATACTTATTTAGTAGATTATAGTCTTGAACTTATTAAAATTCTTGGATTTCATTCAATTATTATATTTGTTATCAATTCAGCGATCATCACTCCGGTCCCATGGTCTAGTGGTCAGGACACAAGACTCTGAATCTTGTAACCCGAGTTCAAATCTCGGTGGGACCTTTCTCTTTTGTTTTTTGTCTTTTAGTGGACTCGAAAGTAAAGATTGTAGATTATAGAGTAAAACCTTACCACTTACTTCACCGGATTCCATCATTCCTCGTCCCTTTTCAAAAAAATTGAAATACCTTTAATAATAAAAGAGTAAATTATTCTTATGTTTTTGACTTATGTCCATTTTTGTGACAAGATTTTTGTCTTATCAAAATGTGATCTAATATTTTTAATTTATAAGGAAATATTAGTCAGATATTCTTGGATCACATCCGTCCGTACTCATTTTTCAAAATTTGTCATGAAAATAACTATTTTACCCTTAAAAAAATTCCTAATCGGCATCGTCTTCTTCTTCTTCTTCGTCTTCAATACATCTCTTGCGAATCATCGACCAAAAACCCCTCTCTTTCTGAATTTCGGTTGACTTTCTTCTTCCTCTTCTTCCGGGAGCTACAAGTCCATCTCTCCCGTAAGATTTCTTCCTTCCCCTAATTTTCTCCATCACTTCTACTCCCCCCAAACATAACCCAGGTTCCACTTAACTTCAAGGAGGTAGAAGGAGGAGCAGTTGGTTAGAACCCTAATCCTCCAATTGAACACGACGGCGATAGTTCAACGCCATTTTTAATAATTGGATTGGTTCAGGTTCTGGGCTAATCAAAGTTTGGTTCTTTAGTTACAGAAGCTACTCTTGTCTTTGAGAATTCTGGTGGAGAAGAACTAGAATCCTTGGAGATGCCACTTGTTCATGCCATTGTCAATGGGGAGAATGAAGATGAAGAGCTTGACATATTCGTAACCCAACCGACAAAGAAAAGGCGGCTGACTTCGAAATAGCTCAAGTTTCTCGAGAGCAACTTCGCGCTGGAGAACAAGCTCGAACCCTAGAGGAAGCTCCAACTGGCCGAGGATATCGGCTTGCAGCCTTGCCAGGTTGTTGTATGGTTCCAAAACAGGAGGGCCAGGTTCAAGAACAAGCGGCTGGAGAAGGATTACGGGAGCTAAACTTCTTCTGGCGCTCCTTCCTCTTGGCTTGCCTCAGGCTCAGCAGCGCGGATAGGATAGGTTGGATGCGTCGAGCGGCTAGCATTTGACAATGGGGAAATCGCCGGAGGAGTTTGAGGGAGAGCCGGGAGGCGACGGAGGGGAAGGTGATGGCTGCTGGCGGCGATAGCAGTGGCCGAGCGAGAGAGGAGTGAGCTGGAGAGCCTGGCTCGGGGGCAGCTCAAGTAGGGCGGTGAAGGTGGAGGAGGACATCGAAACGGCATCGTCGGAGATGAGGTGGTGGATGTCGCCGTCCTCCAGGAGCATCCTCCATTGAAGGATCTCCTCACCCCAAGCTCCAATTTTTAGGCTTCTGGGTGTTTTGCTCAGAGATTCTTGTGAAGTCCTCTTCTTTTAGGGTTTTAAGAGCTTCAATTTTTTCTTCATAAAGTTGAAGAAGATATACATTTAAAAAAAAAATAGGAGTATTTTGATAAAAAAAAATCAAAAAATAAATAGTAATATCATCCAGTAAATAGTAATATCATCCAGAGATTTTGTTATAGATAAAAAAATTCAAATTACATTCCGATAATTATATTACAATAAAAGGTATAACTCAAGGACTTTGAGGCTGTAATAAGAATGAGAGGTGTTATATTGTTTAAAATTCTGAGAGTCGAATTTAACCACCAAAATTGGTATAAATTGGTGTGATTTTTTTTATGAGGAGAACATCAGAATCTCAACCTAGAATAAATGCATAAAACAATTATCATACTTTACCACCAGTTTTTTTCCTCTGGATGCTTCTGATTTCCAATTTACACTCGACATTATAGGAAAAGTAAATTCCTTTCCTGGACCCAAAAAAAGTATATTTCTTTTACCCTTGGAAAAAACGAGACGAAAAACAAAACTCTGCCTTTTCTCCTTCAGAAATTTTTTTCTGGTAGTATTTCTTGTGTACGTATACAGATACTAAATTGTACAACACCGACGACCCGCCTCTTTAACACCTACTATGAAGCAAGAAACAAGCTGCTACAGAGAAGACACAGAAGGTTTCCTATATCTAGGATGAATCCGCCGGACGGCTCGAAGATTTACAAGTGTTTGGATGGTGGAAAAATTGGATATGAATGTCAATCGGAACGACAAATGATCTTGAGGAGACCGGTAGCACTACTCAAAAGGATGGACTCCGAAGAGAAACTCGGAACAGTCAAGCTGGGATGCAGTAGGATGAGCTGAGAGTAGGAGGCATGACGCAAACCAGGTGTGGTCCGGGCGGGCTGCAGCTGATACTCGACTCGTCAACCTTGGGTAGTCCCAGTTGAGGAGGACGAACATAACCGGCCACTAACGGCATGCATAATATTGAGATGACTATCCTTGAACCTGCACAGATACGTAGACGGTCAGGGGCACCGACCGAGATTCCACGGAATGACCAACCTGTGTTCCAGTTTAGAAACTTGAGAAACTCGAGTATATCTGAACCTTGGTTAGTGGAGAGAGTAGCATGGCCCTTCTTCCTTCCAGCAATCATCCAATTTTCTGCACTAGCACTAATTTCATATAGAACCTCATCCTGCAATAGAATAGCAGATGAAATCCAACAATTAGTTTCCCAATTATCACCGTAATTCTGTAGCAAAAAAAAAAAAAAACCGTTTATAGCTGTTTTCTGCCTTTCAACATTTTGAAACTGTAAAATATAACTATGTTACGTTTTCCCTCATATGACCCCAAAAATTTCTGCCACAACTGTTGCAGACAATTAGTATCAGTAAGACTTCGCAAAGACTTACATTCTGTTTGGATACCTCACTTTCATCGGTACTCTTCAACCTTTCAACCCTCCATTTCATGGTGACAAGTTTTCCAACTCTAAGACAATCAGAAGGAAGAGGAAGGAAGCCAACAGCCAGCCAAGGATCAAGAATAGGCTTTTGAAGCACAAGTACACTCTTGAAAATCAATTCTTCCCTGGCACTCTCAGGCTCGGTGATGTCCTTTGGGACAGGAGGATGTGCCCCAACTGATCTCTCCCCAGATATTCCGTATCTGATATTCAACATGCTTTCTGATTTCAGCGTCTTCACGTCATCTGAAATGAAAAGAAATCACACACTAAAAAGAAAGAAACTTAAAAAAACACAATAAAATAACCTATTTACTTGAATAAGCAACACAAAAATAGACGAACAAAAAAATTAGAAAGCCTTCACTACACAGGCAAACATCCACTATTAGTAAAGTTCACAACTAAGTTTTCATATAAACTGCACAATAATATCAATGTGCGTTGTAAGGACATGTTCTTTGAATCAGACCAGTATCCATTAAACAAACAAAAAACACAAAACTATTGCACCATAAAATACCAGCCCTAAACAACAATTTCAAAAAAAGAGGTTGTTGGCAGTACACGCATGCATGCAGAGGTTTAGATCTGGTACTTAGAGCACCACAGGATGTGAACAGTTCAACCATGTAGTTTAACAAGTTCACCTCCTATGGGAAGTGTCTTGTTGTCACGAGAACAGGCGTCGCTAACACAGAAGGTGGAGTTAACCGCAACAGGTCCAGTAATTGCTTATTTGCGTTTGGAGACGGCATTTAATTTGTAATACCAGACAATATAGGAGAATGAAAATCAACGTCATACCTTCACCAATGTCATCGTGTACCCGGATAGTGAAAAAGATTCCTGCTCTTGAAGTAGCAGAAACCACAAGAGGAGAAAAGCACGAGGCTGGCCTTCCATCACCTTGCCCCACATGAAGAAATCCAGATTGAAGTTCAAGCCAAGCATCATATACGGTCAGCGTGGCCTTCAATTGTGAGTGCACTATCACCTGCAAGTAAAAAATGCAACAAACACCAGAAGTTACTGATACCATGAATGGGAGAATAGGGACTAGTTCAAAGTCTCAACAGAATTGTATGATCTAATTTAGGTATACCTGCAGTAGCAGGCTACCATCATTACACTTATCTGTAACCCGCATGCTAACATGGAAAGGATCGGTGAAATGCACAGGTAACGTCCTGTCAAATAGGAGGAGGAGATTCAAAAACGGCAGCAACCAATTTCTGGAAAAACAACTAAAAGTTGGTACAACTGAAAGGTACGTGCAAATAGCTGTACCTTTCAAATATTTGGTTGTGAGACGCTCCAAATTCGAGCTTCAAGGCTATTGTCCTCATGCCATCAAACATCCTTTGTATTTGAGGGACAACTAGAATTGAAAATGGAAATGTTAGGACAGGAAAGTGACGAGATAAAACAGAGCATATATGAATTTAACGCAATTATAAACCTGAAGAAGATCCTCTGGGAAGGCTGTCACTGATAGCACAAACAGGGATCCAGAGAGTTGAATTTGCATCACTCGCCCAATCTGGAAATGTTACATTCCCATCCTGGAGTGTTAGTTGCTCAAAATGCTCCTTAGCTTGGCTGTTTCCAGCAGAAGAAGCACTGGAATGATCGGAAGCACTAGGAGATGAAGCAGCATGGGCTTCCATCTCAATTGGTTGGGACTCTTCAATCTTCAGTCCCGGGCCAGGATCAATGTGCAGAACAGCACCCTTCAGGGAGTAGTCAATCGGCTGAACTGAGATACCAAGCCACTGAGTTTCATTCATTAGCAAAGCAGAAGAAACAGCTGCAGTGAGATCAACCAAAGCTCTTGGTTTCAACACCTAAGAAAGAAAAAGTAAGATAGGTTATTCATTGTACTAACATGTCAGGCATAACAAAAGAAGCAACACTAGGACTCTGTTCCATAATTCACGTGACATGACAAGAAACCGATGTAGAGAAACCGCAACTTCAAAGTTAACACCATATATTAGGAAATACTTCAACCATTCAAGAAATATTCCATCCCTACCATTACCCACCAATAATTTCCCGTCTTTTGATGTGCAATTAGGTGTATTACCTTCAAGATTGGTCTGGCTGGCTTTTCATAACTCATAAAATCGTCATTCTCAGCCGGACCGCCCCTGGAAAAACTATGAGATCGAACTTTAAGATGACCAATCTGGCCAGTAAGAACCCCCAAGACGTAGGAACCTGGCTTTTGTGGGGGTAAAGCAAGAGAGGTAAAATTCCTTCCAGGTGCTAATATAGTGGCAGAAGAGCTCCTCAAAGCCTGGAAAACAGAGGAACCTCCTTTAAAATCCGTTAAAAACTCAACACAACAATTTTTCAGGACACTGTATTCCGAAAAAAATTCATCAGATAAGAATGATACCTTGGCACCTTCATCAGTATTGAACGTAGCCACCAAAGTGAGGCTCAAAGAATCAAGAGTGATTTCATCAGGAAAACCACTCCAAACAGTTACAGATAGTGTACCCGGATCACCATCACATAGAACAAGTGGAGGCCCGGGATTTCCAGAGAAAGTGATCAAAGATGACAAATCTAAGGGAACAGGATCCTTCATCTCACTGTGAGCTAAACGCACAACCTCTGCCTGGAAAGCCTGACGCTCCTTGGTCAAGAACAAACTTTTATCCAGAGAAAGCAGTCTCACGCAAGAAAGTAGGTAGCCAGCTCTATCGTTCAGCATCTTCTGACATTCAGCTAAATTTGGAAGAACATCTGCCAGTAGTTCCTGCCATCCTTCACCTGAATAGAGAGCACAAACTTTCTCGTAGAGTTTGGCAGCTAGATCAAATTTCCCATGTCTGAAGCAAACAGCTGCTGTTTCACCGTCAAGAACAACTCCATGCCGTTTCCACCAGGATCTATGGTAATTTTCAGCAGCCCCTTTTGTTAGCTCAAGATACTTGTGCTGCCAAAAGGTAAGTTTCTTAGCAAGAGATGCTAGAATCTAGCAGAAAAAACACTTGAAAGATTTTGGTAAAGGATATGATTAACCATATTCATCCAAATAAAATGCTCTCTGATCAATCTCTTTTGTTCTCAATGTTTCATGAAAATGAAAAAATTCAACTGGGTGGCCATATTAACACATACATCATTCTTGGTCTTAATCATGATACTTTCAGGTTTCTAATGACCCCAACCATCAAGTCAAATCAAACATAACCTTAACATGACAGAAGCCTGAAAGATGCTCTAATTTAGTACCAATTATTACAAATCAAAACATGCAATGTTCTTCTGTCTAATATTGTAGTGCTTTCCAATTTCTTTGTGCATGTCGAGGGAGTATGATACCTCAAATTCATCCAAGGAAGACAAGGATTTGCACAGATTATCATCAGAGATGGTATTCCGTAAGGCATGCTCAGCAGCAACATATATTTCAGCCAGTCTCATAGGCCGATCTACTGATGCCTCAAAATTTCCAGGTGAAGAATTAGTACGTGGCATAGTACTTGCATTTCCTTTATGCAAATGAGAAGTCCTTGATGGAGAGTCCGAAGCTGATCTGTCAAGACAATAACCAGTTAGATAAGAATGCACCCATCACAAAGGTACCTCAGATGAACACTATAGACAAACAGATAGACAGACACACAAGCCCACACAGATAACTGTTGGTCACAAGAACATAAGTGAATGAACAATTGAGGAGTTGTAGAAAGGCGGGAATTGTAAGAAGCTCAGAAAGAAAATAAATTAAAATAAATGATTAAATGAAACACAAATCTTTACAGTGCACCGCAATATGTTGGCTTTAGGGCCCTTACCCATCAAGCATGTTTGTGCGACCATCGAACATTTCAAACATGTTTCCAGCAGAAAGGGAAGCCCTCCTCCTGTTAGCCTCACGCAAAAGAACAGAAGGTTCAAGAGGCAATGGCTTGCTATGGATGCCAAAGTGTTTGATTCTAGCAGTAGCCTGGAGAATAATCTGAATACACATGAAGGAAGAAAACTTTATCTACTTCAGAAAAATAATTGGAAGTTCCACCAGAAAAAACATCAAGTTGACTGTTATGCTAAAGAGAGCCCCCTTATATACATTATATTTCTTAGCACAATATAGGCCTGGCTGCAAATAATTTGATTTCCTTAATACCTCTGTTATACTTGTAGCAATTATTACCCCCCACATCTTACTATCTCTTGTTAGTTGGACTTGCGCAAAAGCAGAACCTAACAGATACATCATATCTCTCAAAAAGTAACAACTGACCACGAAACAAGAATAGAGAACACTTAGTTTCTTAGACCATGAGTAATGGACACCTCAGGAGTTACCTTTTCCTTTGCAAGAACATCGGGGGAAGCATCAGCAGGTAGGGATGGCCAAATTGCAGGCTTGGGCCAAGGGAGCATACTGAGCAATGCACTGCTTGAAAGAAATTGTAAACAATGAGCAACTAATGAACCACCAGTCCTGCAGTAAAATTAAAGTTGGACTCATCACCTGTTGACAGGGCTTCTCTCAATATTCGAACCGTATCCAATCAAATATGCAAGCCTCATGAACTGCCACACAAAAATGCAAGAGCAGTAAAGCCATTTGTAGTGCAAGAATGAAGAAAGAAACTACATTTGTTCAATTTGGTGCCAATATTGGGTGGCGTTTAGGGACTTGGGGAATGTCGGATGACAAAAGACCCAAAATGCATGAAGGGGAGAAGTCAACCTTGATTCGACACAAGGAATAAAGATCACCCTGAAGCCTGTAGAATTCCTTCTCTATGTCCGGTGCTGCGAGCCCTTTCTTATAGTGAGCAGCAGTTGCATCGATTAAAGCCAGACAAGCAGTTATCACCCAGACTTCCCTCATACAAAAAGGTAAAACTTTCTGAAAGGAACCCAAAGAAGAAAGAGGAATAAAGGAATTGAAAAAAATGGATAAGAAATAAGAACATATCAAGTATCAATACTAGATAATCCACAAATTACCTCATGCCGAGTGAGAGCCTTGGAAAAGCTGATTACAAAAGAATATCCCCGGGACGCAACCTCAAATGATCGATTAAGTTTGAATAACAGCTGTAAGGCAAATATAAGCAAAGTGACTTTTACCACTACAGATCCAAGAAAAGAAATGACAATTATCATTTAAAGTATGCAGAAGTTATCTATCTAACATGCAGAAGTTAAGCATGCATCAATTAAGAAAAAATAAAGTAAGTTTTGGAATTATCATTTTTTGCACCTTTGATTGGCATGCAAAGAGATACTGCCTGAATTCAAATTCTCTGAACGAGTCATCTTGAACAATTTGAGTTAACGGCTTGTTTCCAGGTTCCAACAATGCTGCCCGATCATCCCCACGGTCTAGTCCACCAAACTCTCTCTGTCTCCCTGGTATACTAACTGCATTTCATACTATCTTCAGCAATTAGAATCATAATGACAGAGCTCTCCAGAAAAGACTAAAATGCATCCCTATGAGATATTAATGCATCACATGTGAAAAACATGGGATTTTGTCTCCTAATTACCTGTCTCCAAGTAGCATAGTTCTAGTTCATCATATTCACGCAATGCATCTTCGTGAAGGTTAGCCATCTCAAACATAAAAGCCAGGCTTTCCTGTGGAATAGCAGTTCAAAGAGCATGTTACTTTGTCTTCTCTAAACAGAAAAATAACTGATATTCTCAAAAACAAGTTTGGTAAAACAGATTCCAGGATGGAAGTAACCTTTAGTATAAAAAAGTTACAGAAGCTCCAGATTGGCATGAAACGTTGCTCAGTCAGCTTTCGTATCTCATCCTCATAAAACTGTACACGCCTATCTAATGTATTCCTGATACACTCCGTGATTTTAGATTCCAAGTCATCCCAAAATATCATTTCTGGGACATGGATATCAAACTTGCAGCACCTGGAAAACAGGATGAAAACAACAAAGAAATGAAAATAGAGTAGGCAAGAAGCATTTTGATGCAGTTTAACCACACCAAAGGAATATAAATCAAGAAAAAAAATTTCTACAAGATAAATTTGCATTAAACCATGGACAAGCCAGCGGATCAGAATAGCTAGCATTGGAAAGTTTACAGCCAAACAGTTGAGTTAACCATAACCCAGATCACACGGCATATTGATATAATCTATAATCTGAAATAAAGCAGTGACCTTCTAAATCATCCCAACAAATTCATCAGATGTTACCATTCCATTTACTATTACCAAGAAAACAAGAAATTTAATAGGAACTGAGATGTGCGAGTAACTATTAATGATGCAAGTGATTGTAAAAAAATGAGTTGAAAAGGGAAAATTGTGGATGTGGAGCAACTGTATACAGCCTATCATCAATAGCAGATTTATTTAGATGATCAATGGAAGTAAAGTAGGCTAGAACACCAAAAGAATTTAGGTTGCACAAATTAAAGCTTGGGTAATCCTGCGGCAGGAAAAATATACAAACTTCATGAACACAATTTTGATGATTATTATTCGCCACATACTAACTCACTATAACGAAAAGGTAAAGGTCCTTGTATCCAGTTAGATGGTCAAGTAACTAAGAGCTCCAATCTTACCTCTCCCTTTTCTTGGAGCTGAATTCAACCTCGACCTTGTTATATACTTTCTTTGCCATTTTGGTGGCATTATCATTACTTGGGTGAGCTTTAGATACAAAAACAATAAACCATTCCCTGTCGTCATTCTGCACTATTAACTTCAGCCGTGGTTTAAGAATGGTCTTGAACTCATCAAGATCCTGAAAAGACAAGGCACATAGATTACATTATCAGCATAGAAACTGTAGATAAAGATGATAAGGGCAAGTCAATAGACTCAGTACCATGTCTAGATTTCTAAATGTAGTTTTCCAGTAACTAACCATTATTGGTTTGGTCTGATACAAAAACCCCAAGCATAATCTGGGATTATGGTCAAGCTTGTATTTCATACAGAGGTTCAAGAGTTCCAACAGGTTACTTAACTGTTCATGCTGTTCAAATAAACATGTTTTTATTTCTTGTTGAATTTTCCTTTTCCAATCCAAGCAGATTCTTTAATTCAGAGTACTATTGCAAGCAACAGATGCTGGTACATATTCAGATAACCATTCCTTTCTTTGAAAAAGTTGCACAGGTTTCCATTCGATTTCCTATTCACCAGCTTCTAGGATGATATAATTTCACCTACATGCACAACTTATCCAGTAGAAGCATATTGATACCCAAAGTCACTTGTTTTACATTTTGTGCATCGGAAGGACGAAGAGTGACACAACAAAGTACTCTACACCAATGCAAGCATGCGTTACCTCACATGTGACGAGAACCACAGTTGCATAGGGCTCCCTGAACCAAAACAATGACTGCTCCAGCGGGAAGCGGCTCCGAAGCCTAGCATCAGTCGTCAATATAAACTCGGCAGGCAAGTTCTCGACAAACACAGAATTCCGCGTCTTGTTATTTAAGCAAGCCCTTCTGAAAGGAACCCGCCCCTCGAAGCTGTCCTTAATAGTGGGCCACAAATCACTCACATCCTCAACTGCAAACACAAAGCAAAGAATCTCAAAAATCCCAACCCGAAACAAAAATCCGATCAAACACCAATCGACATTGGTTTCCATTCCCAAATTCCTACAACACCGTTTCCAAAACCCAAAAACCGTAACCCAAAACGCACCAAACAAACTTGCTCTTCACAAGACCTACTCAAGTGGAATCCACCAGATGTACTAAAATTTAATTAAAAAAAACTTAAATTAAATAGCCCAAAGCTCATAAAATTAGAAGTTTTCGAAAGAATTAACACAAAGTGACCTGCGATGACGATGTGATCCATGGAGTTCCTGATGGTCTGGAAGTGGGCCAAGTAGTTAGCCATTAAAATGATCTTTGGCCGTTTGCTTGCGAGAGAAGAAACACAAAAAGGGAATTAGGGTTTAGGCATTCGGGAATCCCTCCTCCATGGATCGCGATGAGGAGAGATCTGTTGTTGTTGTTGCAGTTGGGTGGGATAGAGAGAAGAAGTGAAGCAGAAAAGAGAGTGGGAGCTTTCTTTCTCTTTTTGTTGCGGGGATCTAGTTCTAGTTAGTCTTAGTGATACGCGCCGTATTAAGCTCTCGATGATTTTGCCACTACGTTTAAATCATATTTGGTTTTGGACCTGTATTTTTATTGAAGGTTGTTTTGAACAACGAAATAATGATTTCTCTATTACGTTTGCAATTAATTTTTTTATAAAATATGTTATCCAATTATGATAGAATGATTTCATATGATGGTTCGTCTAATTGTATAAA
This sequence comes from Hypericum perforatum, assembly GCA_012979155.1. NCBI lineage: Eukaryota > Viridiplantae > Streptophyta > Magnoliopsida > Malpighiales > Hypericaceae > Hypericum > Hypericum perforatum. Next base: position 258,396 of record SOPF01028296.1, on the reverse strand, counting down.
ATAGTTTGTCCTAAAATAAATATTTTTCCAAATAATATAGAATGATTTACGTTATGAAAAAATGTTGTGTTATGATAAAATGGTATGATACGTGTTGATTTGGTCAATAAAACAATTAATTTGTTGTAATGAAATAGTTCAAACAATTATTATAAAATGACAAATTATATAAGACCGTTATGAAAAATAAGTCAAAAGCCAAATTCAATCGTCTTGCTGTTGAGATTATCATGTCGATAGGTAACTAGGTGGGCTCATTTGTATATGCGTAACATCCAATATATAAATGAGAAAATATAATTCAGTTTGTTGGTTTTCGCATGTAATTAACACATAATTACAATATTAAACCTAGCTTAATCAATCGCATAATTAAGCTAATAAACAGGACCTACTTGTTGAAGCGCAGTCCCGCACAGGTCTTGAAGTCTATTGGTCTTGCAACGTTGTTGATGAGTCGCTGGTCGAGGTCCGATCACGTTACAAAAACGAACCGGAGCCTATTTTCCACGACTGGACCTATCCGTATATCTTGGAAAATATCAAGTACTAAACTAATATTTTCCTACACAAGTGGTTATCTCGACAGGGCCCACCCGAGGGTAGGGCCCGCCCATAACCGTCGAGCTTGGCCTGCCCGGGAGCAGGGCCCGCCCGTAACCGTCGAGCTAGGCCCGCCCGAGGGCAGGGCCCACTCATAAACCATCGAGCTGGGCCCGCCCAAAGGCAGGGCCCGCTCGTAAACGATTTAGGCCAGTTAGTGACCGCTCGTGGCTCGTTGCCCGTAGCTCGTAGCTCGTGGCACGTGGCTCTGATTACGGTTGACGGGGAGCCCCTATTTATAGGTTGGAAGCAGCTGAACGCAAGCTGCTGACAAGCAGCTGACACGTATCGCCACGTGGCTCATCACGTGGTTCAACGCATTGCAAGCCTAAACCTAGCAGCTGTGTCAGCAGCTACGTAAGTAGCTGACTCAGCTGCTTGCTTACTTTCATGCTTATCCATTAGGATAGTGCTTATCTATTCGCTGATGTCAGCGCCTATCCACACGGATAATACCGGTTCACTAACCAGTACCATATCCGGGTCCAATTGGCCTGAGCCCAAATTCGCATGATGAATGCAATCCGGGCCTGGAGTCCAACAATCTCCCACTCATTCATCATCAATCACAATTGACAATGGATGAAATTTGGGCCTATGACCAAAATTTACACTCATTCATTATTGATCACAGTCAACAATGTACAGATAACGGTTTTTATATAGGCAGTCGTGCGACCAGCACACGTCGAGTCCGTTGAGCTAAAATTCAGAAGCACTGAAACACGAGCGAGCTGAATAGTAGCATCTCGACATCTCACATATAATAAAGTGTGCTTTTACCCCAGGACTCATATCACATTCCATTGTTCACACAATAATTTCAAATAATTTTATTCGTGTTCACTATTGTACTTTTCAATACAATTGGTATACCTGAACAACGAACCTCGAAATATGATGGACAGAGTTCCTTCTCCCTTAACAATATTCTTTCCATAATGATTTAGCCGCTTTTCTAACTAGTCATGCCAGGTCGAATCAATATGTCATAACCTCTTCATGAACTAACTAAGATAGCAGCACTAAATCACACTTCCAGAATATGTTTAGGATCTTAAGGGTATATATCGGGAACCACAGTTCTCGAAATACGGTCTCACACTAGGGATAGTGAAATCAATGAACATTATTATCCCATCCGATGGTCGAACAGCACACAAGATACATATTCTCGTGTTATGGTATAAATTCCAACTAATCGGAATACATGTCAATCAACACCATACTAGAGTCATAGCCACAGCTTAACTCTAGGCTTTAAGACAGACGGTACGATAAGATCCACTTATTCTTATCATATGGATTACAAAAAAAATCCAAATACAGTAACTCATTACTGTACTCTAATACAAATCTTGCTCTCATAGCAAGACGGCATTATCGCCGTAGGATATTGCACATCTAAAATATCCAACAGCTGCCTCAACTCAATCAAGAATCAACACATTTGACTCCCACTGAGGTAAACACCCGTGTGAGTGGGCTACTTTTCTGTCTGACATGATACACAAGGTGTTCATATTGCCAAAAACAAAACTTCTTATCTATAACTGAAACTGTAGTAAACTAATGACTTTACACATTTCTCAAACACTTTTTGAGATAATGCTTTGGTCATAACGTCTACAACCATATCACACATAGATATATGTTTCATACACAATCTTTTAGAGTTTTCTAAATTTCTAATAAAATTTAGTAACTCTACGCTTAACCCTGCAATGGAAACACAAATCCTTCGCATAAGCTACAACGACTTGATTGTCACAGAATACTCACAACGAGTATTCTGTAATAGCATTCAAATACTTTAAAATTCCCTTGACAGCTTTCTAGTGAGCATAGCCTAAATTCTATTGATATCTACTTACAATGCACATAGCACAGTAAATATCAGGTTGCGTACACAACATTGCGTACACAAGATAACTAACTGCATTGGCACAGGGAATCATTTCCATATTCCCTATTTGTTTAGTCGTAGTTGGACACAAAACCTTACTTAAATTATGACCATTTACTAATAGGACATACTTTGGATTACTATGATCACAATTGAAACGTTCTACTACTTTACGAACAGATATCTCTTGTGAAGGAGACATTGTCCTCTTTGAACGATTCCTCGAAATTATAACTTCGAGTATGTTATCAGCTTTATCCATGTCTATCTCATCAAAGTTAGAAGAAAATCAAACTTTGATTTTGACAAGTAGGCCTATGTCATTTACGGCCAAGAGTATGTCATCAACATACAAAGTGATGATGACAAATATCTTATCTGATCGCTTAACATACATATAGTGGTCTTCATCTATCATAATATAATCATGGCCAATGATAGTATTATGAAAACGAACATACCACTATCTAGACGATTGCTTAAGGCCATAAATTGAACTATTCAATTTGCAACCTTTTGTTTGCAGCCTTTTTGGATGTAGCCCTCACGCTGAATCACACAGATTTCTTCATCCAATTCTCCAAAAAGAAAAGCAATCTTAACATCCATATGATGTAATTCTAGATTCATGTTAGCAATCATAGCCAAAATGACCCTAATGGACGTGAATCTAACAACAGCAGCAAAAATCTCCTCATAGACAAGTCATGCATGTTGCTTGAATCCCTATGCAACCAGATAAACTTTGTATCTTTCAACACTGTTGTCTGCATTGCTCTTGACCTTGAGAATCCACTTATTCCTAATAGTCTTACGTCCTTCAGGTAGATCAACCAAATTCTAAACTTGGTTTTTGGTCATGGAATACATTTCTTCCTCTATCGCATTAATCTACTCAACCTTTCATAGAGATGACAGAGTACTAGACACATTTCTGGACTCATCTACATCCTGAAGTATGGTCAGTAGAACTTCACCCGAATCACCAAATTTTTTTTTCAGTGATATTAACGAGGCATTAGCCTCACCTTTGATAACAAATCTTCGGTGAGGTATGCTAGTTCTACTAGACTTACTAAATTTCTGATTCTGATAAATATCTCTCATATATTCATCGTATCTAGGAACCGTACTTAATACTAGACAGAAGTTCCGCACTCCTACTGGAATAGGGAACTATAAGCCTTTCAGGATTAAGATGAACTTTCTTCCGGACCATGTTGAGATGAAAATCACAACTTTCTGTCTCAATTCTCCCACTCGGAAGAAGGGGTCTAAAAGGTTCTGGCTCAACTATTTCATAGAGATCAAGGTTTTCACTAACCTCTCTCAATCTAAGAAATTCATTCTCCCAAAAATAACATTATATGATTCAAATTCTGTTACTTGTCCGTTGTCCAGTTCATATATGAACTTGTATCCTTTAGATATTTCAAAATACCTTATAAGGACACTTGTTCTACCTGTCGGTCCTAATATACCGAAAGCACTTGAGGTAGAATAGACGTAGGACACATATCCCATAGCTTAAAATAGGATAAATCGAATTACCGATATATCCATATTTCATCAGGGATGGTAGTAACAGACTTAGAGGGTACATGATTAAGAACATATATGGCAGTTAGGAGCACATCTCCATATTGGTAAATTTGCCTCTGCCATCATAAATCTAACCATGTCAAGAAGGATTCTATTTCTTCTTTCAGCAATCCTAATTTATTGGGATGTACAAGGAATGGACAACTAATGTTCAATTCCTTTCATAACATAAAGTGCTCTACTATTCATCAGAAAGATATTCACGACCGCGATTAGTTCGCAAAGGCTTTATCTTTCTATCCTTCTGATTCTCAACAAAACTCGTATGTCATAAAGCAACTTAATGCCCGTGACTTGTGAGAAATCAGGTGTATCAGACCATATCACAAATAATCCTCAATAAAGGTGATGAAGTAATATGCACTATGTGCTGCTCTCACATTTATTTGACCATATATGTCAGAGTAGACTAATTAATATAGAAATTCAGTTCTAGCCTTAGTACCAAAAGGTCTTATTCAAGGCTATAATAGGCATTGTCCAAATACAACCTAACAATGTCATTCTCATATGACAACAAAAAACCTAAAGACATCAAAGTAGATATAGAAATCAGGTTCAAATGAATATCTGGAACAAATAACACATCATGCAAAAGTAGAGCACGTCCATCACAAAGGTGGAATTCACAAGTGCCCATACCCTTTACATTCACAGACAAGTTGTTACCAACAAAATAGTTTTTGTTCCAGTCGACAACTGTCAATATTCTACAAATGAACCATGATCTTTAGCTATATGGTCTATAACTTCTGAATCTATCACTCACATAGAATGCGATTCAATAAAGAGGGTCCAAGAAGATACATTAACCTTATACACATTAGAGTTTAAATGTACCTACTTAGGTATTTTGCAATTTCTTGCTAAACGTCCCTTCTTATGATAGTTATAATATTTCACCTTAGAAATATTAAAACGCCTCTTTTTATAGACATGGAGCTGTCTACTTTGGGTCCTAAGTTTTTAGCCTTTGGATTTTAAGAACCCTTATTCTTTCCTTTTCTTATTCCCAGAGCTATTCAAACTAATCAAATGAGCTTCAGGATAAGATATCATAGCAAGAAGACGATCTTCTTCTAATTCAAGGTATCTAGCAACATCCGTAAATATTACTAGGTGGTCGGAATGAGTAAGGTTCATCTATATCTGTTCTTAGCTTAGAGGCTAGGAACCGATGATAGAGTGAATCTGTTGCTCACTGCTAAGTACATGACCAGCCTCAACCAGATCACTAATTATGTTGGACATCATCCTAAGATGTTGCCTCATAGTAATTTTGGGACATTTCTGAAAGGTGTCAAACCTTATTGTCAAGACATGAAGCCTTGACATAGAAAGCTTACCAAATTTTACTTTGAGGGCATCCCAAAGCTATTTTGCATTTCCACAAATGCAAAATTGCCTAGTGATGTTGTCCATCATAGAACTTAACAATTTCAAAAGAGCAACATAGTTCTTTCTATCCAAACAACATAGGCATGACAATCACGCTTATGTTGTGCAGTGTTGCCTATATCAGGCTCTAATAAAATCATATGTACTAGCTCGAGAACCTCTTGTTCTTCGAACATGTACTAGATTTTCATGCTCTAGAATAAACTGACATCACTATAGGGAATTTAAAATACAAGAACATATCAGAAGTTTTATTTAGGCAATATGAACTAGTTTACTATAATCTCATAACTTTAATGACACATAATCTTTGATTAGTCCCAAAATCGAAGTAGGTCGCTAGCGTGCTTCCCATTACCATCCAAGATTTAATCTCCAACTAAGGTCATAACGAGTTCACATATAGTAAACTCAAGTGGTACATGAATAAAATAAACACAATTTATTTATTCATATAGTGCAATTGTATGTAAACACGCATACAAAAACACAAGTATACAATAAGTACAAAACTTATTACACAAGTAACAAGTACAAAATTTATTACCAACTTTCATATATATATCTGAGGTTGTACAAACAAAAGTACAAACTAACTCAGAAAAAGGCACACAAGCTATTGTACAAAAGTGTTCCCCTTAAACAGAGTATGTACAAGGGAAATACATTAAACAATGCAAACCCAATCACACATCAAACCATAAAAGGGTGTCCTGAAGTTCAAGTCTCAGAATCTAGATCCACACTTGGATCATTTTCATTAGACTTTAATAGGATGACATATTAGCATACAATGGTTGGACTTCCAAGGTTCACCACAGTGAACGGACTTGAGTCCGAAATCCATTTGAACAAGACCAAAATCCATTTGATGTGTTCAACTAGCATGTATATATTATCCTTAGGTATCCTAGGTGGTAAACGCCTATACATTACACGTTGTCCCAAAGACTCAGTGTTAATGTTTGGATAACTCCAGGTAGACATCATCATCTAGCAACTAATGCCAAATAATTTTTGGGCCAAATCACATATTTTCCAAAAATAAGATTGAAAATTAAATTTTCAATCTTCCGATGATCTATCGTGTGATTTATGCTTGTCTAGTAATTTTTGGAACATAATCCAAAAATTATTTAGATCTTTTAAAACAATCACATATTTTTAAAAAATCTATATAATTTTGAATTTTGATTGAATAAAACAAATTTATTCAATTAAAAACAAAATAGTACCAAATTATGATTTAAAACGAATTTAAATCTAAATTTGGGATTTAATCGAATTAAAACATGTCTGAAAAAGATAAAATTGAAATTCAATTAAATCCAATCAGTACCAAATTAGGATTTAAAATAAATTTAAATCAAAATTTAGGACTCAATTGAATTAAAAAAATCCCGAAGGACTAATTTAAAATTCAATTTACAAAAATAGTACCAAATTTGGATTTAAAACGAATTTAAATCAAAATTCAGGATCAAATTGAATTAAAAACATCCCCAAAAGGATCAATTTGAAATTCAATTTAAAACATCCGAGTACCAATCCGCAATAAGTACCCCGAAATTTTGAAATTTGAACTTAATACTCAATTAAATCAAATTTGAGGATTAAATTGAATTAAAAAATTATCGAAAAGGATAAATTTATTATTCAATTAAAACCACCGGGTACCAATAGGTAATTAGTACCCCAGATATTTAACATTTTTTAAGAAAACCCTATAATTACGAAAATGCCCCCCGACAAAAATCAGAGAGTTTTCTCTCTCCCCGACTTCCTTTCTCCTTTCTCGCCTCCGAAAAAACACCCCCGCGCCGCCCTCACCGACAGCTCGCGAACGGTGGTCAGTCGTCCCTCGCCACCGCAAGGGATCGATTCGCCGTGACCTCCCGATCATGGCCTTACCACTCTAGTCGGATGCCGTGCCCAGGTGGGTCTTCGCGGAGGACTTCTCTCTCTGGCAAAGTCGAAACTTCTGAGGTCAATAACACCAGATTCCGACAACGGCATGCTTCGAAACCGGTATGGGCACGCTCGGGAGACAATGGGGAGTGATTTGGAATAGGTCTCCGGCAACGATTTCGCCGGAGATTGTCAGAATTTGCATTCGTTTGATTCGGACGAAAATCGCCCAAACCGACTAAGGTTTTTCAATTTGGGAATGACAAATATCATTGTAGTCCCAAAACTCTCGCGAAAAGTTCAAATCAGCCCGAGCGAATAACAAATATCCAATTCGGTCCTCAATTGACAAAATTACTATGCAATCAAGTCCAAATTCAATCTGATTAACTAATTAATCATGATTAACACGATTTTAACTCAAATCATTCGAATCAAAATCACAACAACGTACAAGAACACGATTCAAACCATGCTCTGATACCAATTGTTGGTTTTTGCATGTAATTAACACATAATTACAATATTAAACCTAGCTTAATCAATCGCATATGGCGTGAGCCAATGGTGGGATTAAAATGATAAGGATTATGATATAGTTGATGAGTTTAAAGCTTAGTTTTGATTGATCACCTTAACTATGAATTCATTCAATGTTAATCGCTAAGAGAGATTAAGGTTATTGGAACGATCAACTAGTTGACTAGTTGTCTCTTGATGAGAGATCTCATTAGATGATTAGTTTTTCTTTGGATGGTAATTGTAATTGGTTGTTGATTTGATTAGGAGGCTATTTAGTTGCGAGAGCACAAATAGCTACGCTAAGCCTAACCAATGATTGATTAAGTATAATCTATGGCGAGAGCATAGATTATTTACCTTAGGAACACCCAAAACATAACACAAACTTGGCAAATCCATTGAATTATTTGGTTATATTGGTTTTCACTGGTACCTAGCCCACCTTTGTTTAATTTGTGAAAATCATTATTATTAATAGTTGTGACATTTGGTATAATAGATTGTGTTAGATTGTGTTTGAAATCCACAAATCATTCTCATCTAGTCCTAAACTAGTGGTAAATTCGACTTTGTGGCCTAGAACTAAATCCTTGTGGGACGACAATCCCTTACTTACTCTATATTGCAAGAGAAAGTGAAAATCCTCTCTTTCAGGCATGTGAGAGTTTCGTGAGAGAAACAACCTTCTTCAATTTAAATTGCAATATTTTAGGGTCTTGAGGTTATCTACATGTCTAATATGTAACCAAATTCAGAATCATCTTACTCATTTAGATACATTACCTGGGTTCTTACGGTACGGTAAGTAGTTGATAGAATTTATTTGGCTGATGCCGAAAATGAGGTGTAGCACCATCTTATTCTTGGAGGAGAATAGTGCAGTCTCATGTTTTTCATCTTGTTTAGCTTAGGTTTACAATTATCGCCTTGCTAGCTTGTAATCTTTGAAGCAATTATTTTTAGGGTTGAACTTGAACATTTGTTCACATATGAAATGCATAATGGTGGATAGCGTTTAACATCGAAAATCGTAAGTGAGATGTTGGAGAATGTCTAATATCTAAAAAGAGATGGATTTGTTTATAAGATATGAAGATCTATTTACTCACCACCTTAAGATTTTTGGTAAGATATGAAAATTTCTATATTTATCCAAGTTAATTATTTTAACAAACTCATGGCTCATATGTCACGATCGTGCAAATTTTAGTTAGGTAGACTTTGTTTGAGAGGGCATATTAGAGATTGATGGCTGATGACCATACTTTACACTAGACTTTCAAATATTTTCATTACTAGATCTATACTCTTACCCACTTCGGGTGTGACTTTAAATTAAATGTAAGAGATTTTTTAATACAAAATTTTATTAAATCATAATAAATATATTAAGATTTATCATGAAATATAGTATAATAAATATATGAAGATTTATCATGAAATATCTAGCATATCATGAAATTTAATTTCATACAATATTTAAGAAATATATTATAATTTATAGGTAAAATATAATATAGTTTAAATTAGGATAAAAGTGCAAACGTAAGAGTTTGATAAAAATTGGTCTATAGTGAAGATCAAATTTCAATCATTAAAAAATAATAGTAGATCGTGCTGACATATTTTCTTCTCCACTATTTGTATATTTTATTTATTATATTAGCATATTTTGTATGTCAATTTTAACATATGTAAAATATTTTGTGATTTTTAGATAAAAAAGTTTAAGGTCATAAAATAAAAAATTATATTGGCATATTTTGTATGTCAACGTTTGACTTAATTTGTATATCATATTGACATGTTTGGTATATCAATAATGACTAATGCCCTTTTGTATCAAGTTTTCTTTTTTTGCTAAAAAAATTTATACATTCAATATTAACATACAAACTATGTTAATAGTGACTTTCCGAGTATGTAAATATTGAAAAATAAAATATGTCAACACGGTCTATCTTTTTTATTCTGTACGGTTTGGATTGATACTCCTTATTAATCCCAATAAATAGAATATAGTTGCCTTTTGTGAAAACGTAAAATGAAATTTCAGACTTAAATATGAAAATAAGAATTAATATTTGTTATTTCAAACATCAAAAATATCCAATTTAAAAAGATTGACAAGCTTATTAATATTTTGGAATCTTGATGTTTTTAGATAATCAAGTGTTCTTGATTTTTTAATTGGGGTGTTCTTTAATGTGTTCAATTTTTGAAGAATAATATTTTTTATTGAGGGGTAATCCGCAATTTTATCATTTTCTGTTTTTTCTCGTCACAAATTATCTCCTAAGCGAGAGACATGAATTAAAAAGTGCTATTTGGCCAAGAAATGTATTTTGAAAGAATAAAGACTAAAGCATTGTTTTTAAATCAGCGGTCCGACCGGCGGTTCGACCGGTCGGACCACGAATCGGCCTCCTCTCCAGTCAAAAATAAGTAGTCAGAACGGGGACCTTACTAACCGGGGGATTTGAGTCTGGTCGGCCAGTCCGATCGGAAAATCGGGATCAAACCGGCAGGTCGGATCGGAGATCATTATAGTTTTATTTTTTTTATTTTTTGATTCGAGATTAATCATTCGTATAAATACTTTATTTGGTATATTTTATAAAAAATAGTATAACTATATGTTATTATTAATTTATTACATAAATATTTTATCTATATATCTATATATATTTCAAAAAAATAGATTTTTTAATTAATATAAAATCCAGTCCGACCAGCTATCCAACTGGTCGAACCTGTCGGATCGGAGATCGGCCAGATGACCAGCTCGATCTCTAGTCCGATTTTGAAAACTATGGACTAAAGTTGATGTTTGTTAAAGAAACAAGGATCTTACCACAGGGGGATCCCGCCAGTCAGCTTCCTTGCGCCTTACGGGTTTACTCTCCCGTTGACTCGCACACATGTCAGACTCCTTGGTCCATATTTCAAGATGGGCCAAATGGGGAGCCTACAGGTCGACGCCTGGAGCGCGCAGGTGCCGAGGCACATTGTGACAGTGCGCGCTGTAGTCCACGATCACCGTGATGGCATCTCCTCGGGCATATCAAAGGCCCGGGCTTAGGCCGCCAAGGCAATCCGCGTCGGTCCACGCCCCGAGCCGATCGGCAGACTGGCTCTCACCATTTCACATCCAACCGGGGCGCATCGCCAGCCCTCATCCGCTTCCCTCCTAACAATTTTAAGCACTCTTTGACTCTCTTTTCAAAGTCCTTTTCATCTTTCCCTCGCGGTACTTGTTTGCTATCGGTCTCTTGCCCGTATTTAGCCTTGGACGAAATTTACCGCCCGATTGGGGTTGCATTCTCAAATAACCCGACTCGTTGACAATGCCTCGTGGTGCAACAGGGTCCGGGCACAATGGGGCTCTCACCCTCTACGACACTCCCTTCCAAGGGACTTGAGCCTGGTCCGTTGCTGAGGACGCTTCTTCAGACTACAATTCGAATGCCTAGGGCATCCGATTTTCAAGCTGGGCATTTCTTGGTTCGTTCGCCATTACTAGGGGAATCCTTGTTAGTTTCTTTTCCTCCGCTTATTGATATGCTTAAATTCAGCGGGTAGTCCTGCCTGACCTGGGGTCACTTTGTGAGTGTTCGATGTTAGTCGATCACGTTCAGGGTCAACATGTCCCTACGAGCAATGCAAGGCTCACGACTTGTACCAAGGGTCTTACAACCACCATTGGTCGTGATTTTGCTTTGCCAGGAACTCATTTTTGGGCCAACCGCGAACGGGAGCGCACGGGAGACCATTTTCCGCCCATCCTCTTCCCGATTGTCTCTGGCGAGATATCAGATTTTGGGGGGCGACGATGTGTGACACCCTGCGTTCAAAGACTCGATGGTTCACGGGATTCTGCAATTCACACCAAGTATCGCTTTTCGAACTGCTCGATTTTCCACACAAATGGACCGCCGATTTTCCAGTTGAACCGGAAAAGATTCGATTTAAAAAAAAGGGCTGGTCCTCTCTCTCTCCTCTCACGCGTTTTCCACTTTTCCTTTTCCAATTTTACAACCCTAAATCGTGAATCCTCTTCTCCGCCTATGGATGGCAATGGGTAGGGTCGGGTAGGGTATTGGTACGACCCTACCCATACCCTAGTTTAAAAAGTCGGACCCATACCCTACCCTAGATCCTTAAGATTTTTTATTACTATATTCATATCCTTACCCTTAGGGTCCCTATGGTCTATAAGGTCTTACATGGTCCGACCCTCGAATTAAATACGATATGTTTTTTAGTATAAAATTTAACTAAATCATAATGAATATATTAAATTTTATTAAGAAATATCTTATAGATCACTAAAAATAATGAAAAAAGTCAATTTTGTAGATTATATTTTAAAATATTTAAGAAATATATTATATATTATAAATAAAAAATAATAATAATAAGTCTAATTAGAATTTAATTATCATTTAGTTAGAGATTAGTTAGGAATACGTCTAAATTAGGGTAAAAGGGTAAGGGTAGGGTAAAAATTAATAGATTCATACCTATCATCGACCCTACCTTTAAATATAGATCCATACCCATACTCTACCCTAGACCTAGTCAAAGTCAACAGACCCTCCACCCACGAGGTAAGGGTAGGGTCCGACCCGCAGGGTATGGGCATTTCTGCCATCCCTATCTCCGCCCCTCTCTCGCGAAGCCGAAAAAGAAAAAACGTCGGAGGTCCTCCTCTCCGTCGAAGCTGGAGGTCTGGAGGTCGGAGACTCGGAGCACAGTCCGTCTCAGCTGGAGGGAAGTTGAGGTCCGTCGTTACTCGTTAGTCATTTTCCTTCCATTTTTTAGGAAAGCTTTAGTCACGACTCACGGGTTGGATTAATTTCAAATAACCTCTCTTCTCTCTCTGCGCTAGGGTTTAAGAAACAACCTCTCTTCTCTCTCTGCGCTAGGGTTTGGCCGCCAGAGAGAGAAAACCAAAGTGCGATTATTTGGGGATTTGAAGATGGACGGGGGCGCGACGTTGTCGACCGTGTACGGTGGGTTAGAGGCGAGGATGGTGCAGGCGAAAGAACGGTGGGAGGTTCTGGAGAAGCTGAGGCTCGATGCGGAGAAGAATTGGTCGGCACTCGAGACGGAAATCATCGGGATACAGGGCCACTGTGATTACGTGGACGCACGCTGCCGCTCCCACACTAGCGAAACCGAGATTGAGGTCTTCAAAAGGTAATGGTTTGTGATTTTTGATTTCGTTATCACTTAAATGAAATCTACGAGTTTGGAAAGAGTAAGTTCTTGTTTTAGCTTATTTTCTTACAACCAGATACCTTGTCACTAAAATATTAATTTCCCTTTTTATAAAATCAATTGTTTAAATTTCATGTTCAATCTCAATTACAAATCTTACTTGTTTAGAGTGGATGTAGTAGATTCAAGTGGACCCGAGTCAAATATCTCTCTCCTTATTCTTTTTCATGCTGATTGATTAAGTACTAATAACAGTTAGGAATTCCGATTGAGATATAATTCACCTCCCCTTCTTAGGTTGTTATTGGACATACAATTAGTATCATAGTTGATCTCAAAACTTAAATGTGTAGGCATAATATCTGAGGGAAAATATCATGAAAATTATATCAAATCTCACTTTTGTTGAAGGGCACCCTTATTTATATGAGCTCATTACTCCTTATAGAAAGAAAGGATGAAAATATTTATTCAAGCTAATATATAAAAATTTAGAGCTGTTGAGGATGCCTTTGTAGTTTATACGAGATAAGAAGGTGACCAATTTGACAAAAACTTGGACTCGAGAAAAGGTGAAGAAGTTTTATGTGAACAAGTTAAATGATAGTAAGAGATGAAAAGATGAGGGTCATGTAGCCCTTAAGATTGACATCGACTCCTACTCATCCATCTCCAACGAGAGTAAGGAAGCATCATTGTGCTTAATAATATGATTGAACAAGGAGCACCTTCTTATTATTTTAGGAGGTATGGTATATCTTTGACTACATCAAGAAGAGAATCGGGAATGATATATCAATAGTAGATGTGCAAGATATGTAACTATAGATAAAAGATTTTTCTCTAGTATAAAAGACAAGAAAGGTAGGAATGTCACTTTCTTGAAACAATGGTTGAGGCACAATTATTAAGTAATATTGATAATCCATGTATAACTCTTATAAGAGATGAGCTACAAGTTGATGGCTGTGATACACTAAGCAACAATGGACTATGTATAAAATTTGAGGATAGTGTTTGCAAGATTTAAAATTACGAAAGATTACACATGATATGACTTTGAAGAGATAATGTCTATATTGTTAATCTAAAGAATCTTGATGCAAGCAATATTTATCTCATAGTCAAAGAGGATGCTAGTTAGTTATGGAACAAAAAATTTGGACATATTAATATGAGAATATTGCATAAATTTGCTAAGCAAAAGTGGTTGTAGACTTACCAAGCTTATTGTTCGATAAGAATAAACTCTATGAGGCATGTGCCAAGGGAAAGTATGTAAAATCATCCTTTAAATCAAAATAACGGTTGTCTACTTCTCCCTCGCAGCTGTTGATTTAGTATGTTTGTTTTCTCACCCTCCCTTATTTATGCTTATTTATGCAGAAGAAGAAGAAGAGCAGCATGGTACTAACTAAGACTACACTTTCATCATCATTAGCATCTACACCAAGCTCAAAAAGAAGGGTATGTCTACTTTAGTGTTGTTCGCCTCTTACTCGTTGCTGTTATTTACTGATTTATTGTTTCTTACTTGTTGTTTATGCAGAAGAAAACTGATGCGCCACCGTGTCATCTCCATAGAGGTCACGAACATTCCGTCACGGCGTTGATTATCTCAAATTTCTTGAAGCAAAATCAGATAGAATTGGGTTCAAAATTCTGCAAAGAATAGTGGGGAGACCTTGAAATATATCCAGATGTATTAACTCTGGTACATGGAGGTAAGATTTACTATGTCCATATTATAGGCACTCGTCTGAGTAAGAGCAGTAAGGCTTTCCTTGAGGAAGAAAATGTTCGGTAAGGAGATTTCGTGTGCTTCGATGTGTTCAAGAGACACGGAACACACTTGATGTGTGCATCCACAAAAGGGGGACGGCTGTTGTTCCTATTGTAGCACCAAATGCCTTGGAGGAAGAGTTGCACCTCTTCTTCAAGAGGGCCGTAGCTGAACAGCTTAAGGAAGAGATGAGAAATGATTATGTCGCCCTTTGCAAACAGGCGGCTTGCATGCCCCACGAAAGTTGTGAAGCTCAAACCGACATTCAACTAATTTAGAACATAGAATTGGTGGTCAGCACGGCTCGACGCATCAAGCAAATAAATCCCAAAGAGGAAAATCCACATGTTATTGAGCAAGATATAGTCTGATTGGAGTTGGCAGGTGTGAATTGTATTTTCTTACGCAAAGTTTTGGAGAAGGTCATGCATATGCATGATTTGCACAAGCACATTGAAGACAAGATACGCCATTTGCAAGACGTGGAGCGTGAAGTTGTTTCTTACCGCTTATTCAAGACTCTCTTAAGAAATGTAAAATGCAATGTGTCATATAAATTAGCTTTAGTTATTTTTCGAGGTCTTAAAACAAATTCACCTGTACTTGGGTGCGCCAGAATCATAGAACCTCTACAAAAGAGAGTTTTGAAGCAAGCGGTAAGAAACAACTTGGCGCTCCACGTCTTGCAGATGGCGTATCTTGTCCTCAATGTGCTTGTGCAAATCATGCATATGCATGACCTTCTCCAAAGCTCTGCGCAAGAAAATAATATTCAGACCTGAAATCTCCAAGCAGACTATGTCGTGCTCAATAACACATGGATCTTCCTCCTTGTGATTTATTTGCTTGATGCGTCGAGCCGCGCTGACCACCGATTCTATATTCTCAATTAGTTGAATGTCGGGTTGGGCTTCACAACTTCCGTGGGGCATGCAAGCCGCCTGTTTGCAGAGGGCGAGATAATCATTTCTCGTCTCTTCCTTAAGCTGTTCAGCTACGGCTGTCTTCAAGAAGAGGTCCAACTCTTCCTCCAAGGCATTTGGTGCTACAACAGGAACATCAGCCATCTCCCCTTTGTGGATGCACACATCGAGTGTGGTTCCATGTCTCTCGAACACATCGAAGCACACAAAATCTCCTTCCTGGACATTTGCTTCATCAAGGAAAGCCTTACTCAGACGAGTGTACCAGGGTTAATTCTTTTGGACGTTGTTCAAGGTCGCCCCCCACTGGTCTTTGCACCTAGCTCAATCTGGTGGTGTTTTAGAAAATTGGAGGTAATCAATGCCGTGACGACATGCTCGTGACCACTATGGAGATGACATGGTGGCGCATCGCTCTTCTTCTGCATAAACAAGTAGTCTTACAATAAATCAGTAAAGAGTAAGAGGCGAACAACACTAAAATAGACATACTCTTCTTTTTGAACTTGAATTGGGTGTCGATGATAAAGGTGTAGTCTTAGTTAGTACCACGCTCTTCTTCTGCATAAATAAGGGAGGGTGAGAAAAAAAAAAACATACTAAATCAACAGCTACAAGGGAGAACAACAACTTACTCTTTCCAAGCTCGAAGATGGTGGATCAAGGGCGGAACAACAACAGGTGGATCATCAACAGGGGAAGGCATTATGAGCAATTTTCTTCCACTCAACATGTAACTGTCGAGGCTTTCCCGTAGCAACTTTGCCTCTGCCCTTATTTCCACCACTCTCCTGTCGGGCCAACAAGCAGACCATAAACAACTCCAATCCTCAACAGAACAACTCCAATCTTAACTGGATTACAAATTTATCACATCCCAACTCCAATCCTATAAACATCCAACAAGCAGACCAGAAACAACTTTTATCCGTTGAAAATACAAGATTGTTAAATACATGTTGGATAAATTTCTTGCTTTAAAAATATTATTAAGTTCGAATTTAGATAATCGTGAGTGAATTTCTACGTGGCATCATACGATTTGTCTCCTCCATCACTAGTCACTAATTAATCTGGGATTTTAGTAGGAAAGCTGGTTGATATTGGATTAATTAGTTTCTTCCTAAGAAGGGTTATAACATTAATTGTGGGGCCTGTTATAGTTGTTAAGTAGGATCCAATTGGATGTTGAATAGTTTTTTTTTAAAACATTATGGATCAAAAGACACGCAGGAGTTTTTTTTTGAAAAGATTCAAAAATTACGAGATCAAATTAAAAAATTTCACACGGGCCGGTAACATATATAATAAATGTCATTCTCGAAAAAAAATCAAAAATATATATTTTATTATCGGAATAAAAAAAAGTCAGTATTACATGAAAAAAATGTCAATATCGCACGAAAAAAATATTAATCCGATTACCCAAATTTTGTATCGGACAGATTAAGTACACAATCTAAATCTGTTAACTAATAATCTATTTTACCAGAAAGGCAAATTATATACATGCCAATAATATCACAGATATTCGGTACAAAATGAGTTTCACATTCTACTAAGTGCACTTTTACTGTACAAACTAATTGTACAATTTCCTCCCTCTCGCCGTTTTTTCCGACGAGAAAAGACTAAACTACCCTTCTATTAAAAAATAAAACAAAAATTCCAAAACAAAAATTCCTGTAGGCTGTTGCTTCTTTACTTGTTAAAAACATTTGATAATGGCGAATCATTTATGCGATGCTGTTACAGAATGTCACCCATATATACGAAAGAGCTAAAGTTGCAAGTCCAAAATCGATTTGTCAGATTGACTTTAAACTTTAGCAAAGATAAAACCTCTACAAAAGAGAGTTTTGAAGCAAGCGGTGTCTAACTTAAACCCCTTTACTTACTTTATGACTTAAATTAATCATGTATATAATTTTTTTTTGTCACTTGTGACAATATTTGTCTATGCGTTTAGGGGCCATGACTAAGCACTAAGCTTTTAGCAATTTTGAGAATAAATAAATAAAGTAATAAAGTAAACACAAGTAGCCAGCTTTGGCTTTTGGCAAGGCACTTTCCTTGCAAGAGCAAAGGGAAGTAGTCATGTTGGAAAGTCAACCTGTTCACATTCGACTATCTTTCTAAGGTATCGACAACTCACTCATGTTTTGGAACAAGTTCTTCCCACCAATACCATATTTCCATCTTATCCTCTCGAGGTACGCTTCTTCTTCTTTTTTACGTGCTCAACTGTTTACTACAAGGGTGTTGTTTAATTCTGCCTACTGATTCTAAAAACCTTGATTTCTTGATCATGACATGTATTTTTGTAATTAAAACATTGATCCCATAGATTATGACAATTTCACTGTTGCACTGGTTCTGTTCTTGGGTTTGAATATGAGCATGTGATGGATACTACTTTTATTATCTACAATCACTTAGATCAACTCATAAGAGAATTATTATTTTTTAGTCAAAAAGTCTTGAATTCGAGTGTCTGGGAAACGCATTTCCCAGCGGTGTTAGAAGTTTAGCCACCACTCAAATGTCCTAAAAGGCTCAAATTTAGATGGGTTGGCTCAACGTGTGATTTGATATTAGGTGCTTCAACCAAAAAACTTGACATTTGATTTTAAAGTAGGGAGGAGTTTTGCTCAATTGAGTCCTTGTGTATTGAATTCGAGGGCCAAAACAAGTTCTAGTAGAGCTGCTAAGCTACAGACTGTAGTCCTACCATAGTGAATCTCATTGTAAAGTATTATTTTCTTTGCAGCCATTGGAATTCAAGCTCATTCCGATGAATTTTGCGTCGATCGTTCGAGCTTTTCAGGGAGGTTTCGCATTTGTGAGGGGCCTCCATGAAAATGTAGAGGCCATCCAGAAAACATGGCAATTGGCGAGCTATCCGAAACGCATCGACGAGAAGAGGGAGAGGCAGAAGAGGAAGCTAGAGAATCTAAGTTGTAAAGAGAAAGATGTAAGCCAAAAGCTGGAGCTCCTTGAGTCCCAGTCTAGCAAGAGGAGGAAGAGAGAAGTTGATGACTGGTTGGGACATGTTCATGAGGTTAGGAGCCAAGGGCAAGAATTGGAACAGCAGATGAGCGATCGGGCATACTCGCTGAATCCATTGTTCGAGACTAAGATCGACAAGATTGCTGCTGAAGTGGATGAGCTTCTGCAGCAAAGTTCATCGTTCGAGGAGACTGATCTTCTGCTTGATGAGCAGCCAAAAGGAGGGGAGTCACTGACAAGGAAACTGGTTTTTCCTGATTTGAATGAAGGCCCTTTCAAGAGAATCTGGGACTGCCTGATGAACGAAGGGGTGCAGAGGATTGGTGTGTATGGAGTTGAAGGAGTTGGAAAGACAGAGATCATGAGGCATGTTAACAATAAGCTCATCGAGGGCCAGGTTATCAATGTCGTATGGGTCACTGTCACATCCAAGATAAATGTTTCTGAGTTGCAAGATGAGATTGCCAGGCAAGTTGGCATCAATCTGTCGTGTGACGAAGATACAAGGAGAAGGGCGTCGAGGTTGCAGAGCCATTGGCGGAAACGGAAAACTGCGCTCTTTCTTGATGGTCTCTCGGGCAGTTTCGAGGAAGTTGATATCGGAAATATAAGCGAAATCATCGGATGCAAGCTGATCATAGGCGCTCGGGAAAAGAGGACGTGTGCCAAGATGAAGTGCAAAGAATATATCGAAGTCGACCGTCTGCCTGAGAGAGAAGCAGAAATCTTGTTCAGAGAGGAGTTGAGTGAAGGTAGCCTGCTTGCTCCTGCTGCTGAAGTATATGCAAGGTTGGTCGCTCAACAGTGCCGCGGCGTGCCCCGTCGGATCATCTCCATGGCGGAAAGTATGCGGGGTGTCGATGACCCTTGCGAATGGAGGGATGCGTTAAATGAACTTCAAGGAAACTTATGATGGCTCTCAGTGATTCCTGACTAGTTAAGTTCAGTTATCAAAAACTGCAAATTATTTCCAAAGCAGCCAGGTCTATTATAGTAGTTCTGCACTTGTTACATGTGATTGGATCTAACACGCACTCGTTCTAAGTCGTTCTACTTGAATCAACTCGTTCTTCGTTAACTCAACAGCTAAACAAGACTAAAAACAATGTTTTCCTGTAAGAATAAGATGGTGATCCGGGCTCCATTTTCAGAATCAGACAAGGAAGCTCCTTCAACTCCTCACCGTAAGAAACCAGGCAAGTGTATCTAGATTAGTAAGATAATTAGAGTTAGTGGTTACATATTACACATGTAGGGAAGTAGGGAATCTCACAAAAATGCAGTTTAACTCGAAGAAGGTTGTTACTCTCAAACCACCATCAAACTCGCCAAAAAGCTTGTAACTCAGCAGCATAAGGAAGAGAGAGGCCACCAAGTATTTTATTTAGGAAAATTCCACTTTAATAAATATATTATGGATCGTCGAAAATTACATGAAAAAACCTGTAATTTAAAACCAATCAGTGAGTCATATTGGAGTTTCCATATCCTACCCAAAACCTTAAGGTAGTGAGTAGGTGGATCCTACCACCTTATAAACCAGCCCATCCCACATGCAACTTCCGATGTGGGACACTCTCCAACA
>SOPF01028296.1:201632-237924 GCA_012979155.1 Hypericum perforatum | reverse complement strand
ACCAGCCCATCCCACATGCAACTTCCGATGTGGGACACTCTCCAACAAGTCAAATTAATTTCAATCAAGAGATCAGAGCCTTGTTTAGTTAGTTCAGGCCACTGCAAATTTTGGTCTGGCCTGTTGTTATACAGTACTTGGAAGGAAAGGAAGCACAGACCAGAGCAGATGACCAAGTATTTTCTTCCTTGTAATAACAAAGATGATCCATGCAAACTTGGAAGTTCCATGCAACAAGATGATAATGCAGTTGTAGATAATGAGAAACTACGTCGTCTAGACGGTCCAGCAAGCGATTTTACACTGTCGAGTCGAATAAACAAAAAGTACTTTAGGCTTGCCAAACCCGATACATACAGACGTTGAATCATCATTATGTCAGTCATCAACGATTACGCTCGTTCTTCAAAGCCTCCCAGGTGAGAGCTTGCATCTTGATGCCCCGGAGGTTTGTCATGCTTCCTTTTGCACTTCAACGGATCAACACGAACCCATCATCTTGCAGAGAAAGCAGCTTTGTCCAACGATTCACTTTTTCCTGAGAGAACCATGGAAATATATCAGGAAGTTGGAATACATTATCCTGAACCAACCCCTCTTGGCTCAATTCTCGATGGACAGAGTCATTACGGTGTTGAAGAAAAGAAAGTTGGCAACATCCATTCAGATGGCTCGGAATGTTCAAAAGTCAATAAAGAATTATTCCAACAATGTGCAAGGAGGAGGAACGGTACCAAGACAAGCAAGCGAAAACCATTTGCTTTCTGCTGCCAAACATGGAGAACGGTTAGAGGTTTGAACATTCCCAGCTAAGATAAACAGCGCCAACGAGTTTATCGTGGAGTGAACGTCCAGAGCATGCAATAATGCCACGATCAAGACCTTCTAAGTAGACTCCCCGCGAGAAGTTCAATGGACGACCTCCAGCATCGGTTACAACACCACCGGCCTCTTCCACGATGACAACAGCAGCAGCATGATCCCATATCTTCTCTTTGTAACCAGATTGGGCAAACTTCATGAAGATCTCAGCATCACCTCTAGCAATAGCTGCATATTTGACCATGCTATGCACACGCAGCGGCTTTTTTCTGCCATTAATGCAAGAAGACATGCGTAGAAAAGAGTAATGTTACCGCAATACCGCTGAATTCGAAAAGACCACTAAACAGCATGATGAACAAATCTAAAAACTTGTATCTCAATTTTAAGCACATAAAACAACCAACTTCTCATATTTTCCTAATCTCCACATTTAAGTATTCTAGACGTACGAAAAGTTTTCTTAATAATTGGAAGTTCTGAGTATTGGTTCCAAGTAGAAGTAGACAATTGGACCAGTATGTGTAAAGAGTAGAGTAATCAAATGGAATAACAGTAACATCAAAGGTTGATCCAAATACAGAATATTTCTCGATGGTTTAATGTAAGAAAGAGTAGCAAGGGCAAACAAAAAGAATGTAACACACTTAACCCCCATGCTCTCAGCAACTTCAGCCGTGAATGATTGGTTAGAGTTGGTTTTCTCAACAGGCTCACAAAAGGTTGCCTGTGCTGGATCATCAATAGGAGATACCCGAATACGTTGTGCGAAATTGGGCCACTCGAATTTCTTATCTTTGTAGATTAGCGGCTGCATCCATGCTTGACCAGTGCCTTTGTGTGCATACAGAACACATCCATTTTCCGAAATACCGGCTAGAGACAAGCTTGAATTGCCTCCTGCGTCTTGATGATCAGGGTTTAGCAAAGATCTCTTTCTCATGGAATAGTTGGGACAGCCAAGAACACCGAGGACAACTTCACCCTCAACGACTAGAGCTAACGCAACAGCATACTGATCCCCGCGGACAAATCCTAGAGTTCCGTCAACAGGATCAAGAACCCAATGAGCTCCACTTGGGCCACCAGTCGAGTTACATCGGCCAATGGCCTCAAGAATTTCTGTTGCTCCAAGTGTACTCTTGGGAGCCTGAAGCCCGTACTTTGGTGCATCAACCAAGCATTCGTTAACTCCATTCACCACAGCTTTTAACAAACCAGCAGAGTCGGCATTTGACAGAGATTGTGTATCTTCCTCAGCAACAATTGATACCATTTCCTTTCCAAAAGATTCTGACAGTACCCAGCTCACAATTGCCTGGACACTCCAATCTGATCAGCATTTGTACTAACACCAATCAGCCAAGTAGTGCACCAAGTAAACTCATAATGATTATAAATAATTTGGTAATGAATTGCGGTCAACAAGCATGTTTTAGATGCAAATTCAACAACAGTCAATGGTACATACTAGCACTTGAATTATTTACAGAAATTATTATACATGCAGCTACCGAACATCACCCTTCTTATCAAACCTAAGTACCTAACAGGCACATTGTATGTTTCCCTCACCGAAACCAACCTCAGGGTACTCGTAGTCACGACGGATGGCTTGTTAGGTCCACATTCAGCTTAAAGAGCATACAACTACAACAGAGCCTTGTCCCATCAGATGGGGACACGTCATTGTGCTTTCTTGTACTTGTTCTCACTAGCATCAGAATTCCCTCCTCTGATCGGCAAAACCTATCACACAGTTCCCAATCCGACTATCCTCAGACACTCTTAAGATTCTTTTTCAAATCTGTTTGTTCCCATTTCGAGTAAAGATATAGATAAAGTACACATCCCGTTGCACTGATCGGGAAGAGAACATCACGGAACACCTAGAACGCTAACCATCAAGTCCCAATCTCTTTGAACCAACCAAGACCATACCAAAGAAGACCTAAATTTCCAACATTCCACAAGCATCATCCAAAATGCAGCAACTCCCAACCATTTTTCCCCACTAAAGATCAAGAATCCATTACCAGAAACCAACAGAATTATCAAACAAACAGACACCCATTACCAAGAACACCCTAAAGACTCGAACTTTATTGGTTACCTGCAATGGTGACAAGAGAATTGTCGTCCTTGGACGCGACGAGCTCATTTCCGGTGGAATGGAGCAAACCCTTTTGAACTCTCTGGCAGAGAGAACATGCCAGGTGGACAACCCTCACCGCCACGTCCACTTCCTTGCCGTACTTTAGGCCGTCTTCCATTAGAGGAACACTGGTTTTGGAGGAGGAGACCAAACTTGTAAATTGTAATAACCTCTGTGTGAGTGTGAAGAAGAAGTGATAAAAAGCTAATAGAGCCCAGATTACGTACCAGGTTCTTTTAAGCGGAAATGGTCCCAGAGAGACGGCGTGGAGATTATTTAATTGCGATTAACTGGAATCAGGGAATTGTAAGTTATTATTTATGCCCTAATTTAACATATTTATCTTTCACTTTCATCTCTTTCCGTAAATAGATTAAAAAATTTAGTACTTTACCAAAATTATATTATTATACATTTGAAACTAAAACCAGAATTCTTTTTCGCGACAAGAGTTCACACGAAATGACCGAAATACTCCCATTAAAAAAAATAAAAACAACAAAAATATGTCTCTTCTCCTCACCTTTTTCTTCCTCTAAACTTCAACTTAAACCTTTTTCTTCCTCTAAACTTCAACTTAAACCAAAATTCTTATCTACAACTTTTTATCAACTTAATATATCAAAATCAAATAGAAATAATATAAAAAATTTGAAGAAATCTAAAATTCAAATAGAGATTTAATTAGATGGCGGGGAAAACAATTAAAAAAAATCAATTGATTTATGTTTAGAGGGCGTGTCCTAGCAATCCCCATTCTCCCTGGAGTTCCTCTTCTTCGAGTGGGACCCACAGTACCTATTCACATCCCCAATCTTCTCCGTCGAGGACGACGGTTAGTAAGTGGTTAAAACGCCATTTGTCCCTCAAGGCCAAGCAATCACCTTCTAGCCAATCCGAAAGTCAAGAGAGACTGGCCTTACCGGCCTTTGTCCTTATCTCCTCTTCCTCGATTTCTCCCTTCAACGTTTCCCAATTCGCAAATCTAAAATAAGTGTGTTTTTTTTTAATAGGTTCACGGAGAGGAGAACGCCGGAGATCTACCTTCGACGTCAGAAATCTCCATTTGTTTAAGCTATTGTCGATGGATACCGAAGAGGAAACAGCCTTTGTCTCCCTCTCTAAGCCTTCTCGAAGTCCGAACAGAACCTTGAGACTAAGGAGGGCGAAGACGACGTTGCCGATGAGGAGCCCATCGACGACAGAGAGAAATACAAGGAAGATTGAAATCAGTTGATTTTTTGTTTTGTTTTCCACACTCTCAAATTAAATCTTTATTTAAATTTTAGGGTTATTCAATTTTGATACTTAAGTTGATGAAAAAAATATGGATATGAGTTTTGGTTTAGGTTGAAGTTTAGAGGAACAGATGGAAATGGAGGAGAGGAAGAAGAATGTGGAGATGGAGATGATCACATGACAAAAAAATATTTGGGTGTTGACGTTAGTTTAGAACCCCATATCGATATTACGATTAAAAGTAGAGGATCTAGACCAAATTCTGATGAGACAAGGATCTAACTACAAATAAGAACATAAGTGAGTACCTGAGAGTAATTTAAATTTTTTTTAATCATAAACTTAACTTCAAAACATTTTTGGCCTACTAAAAGTGTAACTTATTTGACTTTGTTGGTCTGGATTTAGTTCTCCTAAAATAACCATGACTATGGCTATCGAGAATTAGTTAACTAATGGAGATTATTTTAATTAAATCAGATATAATTTTAAAAACTTAACGATGTCAATATTAAAAAAAGAATTTTTGTCATTTGTAATTTTTTGAAATTAAATTAATAGAAATTTGAATATGAGATAATTTTACTCAAACAACATCACAACCACAAAAGGACATCGTCAGTGGCCGGGAGTGGATATCCGAGGGACAATTAGTTTGTCCTTATTTAGGGACAAGGTTAATATAGTCAATTAACCTAATCCACTAAAATAGTTTTTCTCTCTATTAATAACCACCCCATTAAATCATAATTACCCCACCAAATCTGCCATAATCCTATTAATGACCTATATTCTCTCTCCATTAAATATATTTTTTTTTCAAAACGTGTATTTTTTTCTTGTTATTAGTGATTCACTAGTTTATTTTTGATACTTTACTGGTTCGTTTTGCTGGTTTAATAGTTTGTTTTTATGGTTCATTGGTTTGTTTTGTTACTTTACTGGTTTGTTTCACTGGTTCACTAGTTCGTTTTGCTGTTTCACTGGTTTATTTAATTGGTTCACTTGTTTGTTTTTATATTTTACTGGTTTACCGGTTTGTTTCACTGGTTTACTGGTTCGTTTTGCTGCTTCACTGTTTTGTTTTACTGGTTCACTAGTTTGTTTTACTGGTTCAAAGTCCGAAGCGAGAGAAGGAAGGTGGACGTTTTTTTTGGAAACGTGGGTTTAGGAAGAAAGAGAAGGAAAATTAATTGATAATTTGCCTAAAAAGAAGGAAGCATTAACTAGTCGGGTTTATTTTTTTTTTGGAAACTTGAGTTTAGGAGGAGAGAGAAGGAGAATTAAATGCTCATTCGCCTAAAAAGTAGGAATAATTAAATACTGGGAATCAATTAGTTTTGGCAAAAATCCTAAATATCCCTAAATATTAATAGCCATTAGATGAGCATCTTTTGGAATATATTCTAATCTAATGGCTGATATCTTAGTCCCTATTTAGGGACAACCCTCCTTAAGTCCCCATGGTATCCAAATTCGTCAATAGCCTATCTCGACTCCATGGTCGGGCATTCATTGTCAACGACAACTCTGATCCAGTACTCGAGAAATTCCTCTTCTAGCTAGTTTTTGCATTCAGACCATCTTTCCTGACTCGGAGGAAGCCATTGACGACCATCTCAGAAAAATCGAGCTCATCTTTCACCTTTTCAAGGATGTCATCGGAATCATCTCAACAGAGAATAAACTAATCTTTTTAACTGGAATAATATTTTAAAAGATTGTAACAATATGCAGAGAAAGAAAATTGGGGTCAAAACATATTTTTTTTAATTTGAAATTTTGATAAGGAAGAAATATGATAATTAGAATTAAAAAATAGTTAAATACTTATTTGTCTAATATCAATTATATCCTAAAATAATAATAACTTATGACTATCAGATATGAAATTTAAAAATTATTAAACATTTCTAAATTGGTTTAGTCACACGTGAATTAATAGAATACTTAGCTAGGGGTGTATGGTGGGGAAACAATTATTCTGACAAGTTAAATAAGGAATACCTTCTAAAAAGTTAAATAAGGAATACACCAACATCAAGAAAATGATGTAATGTGGAAAAAAATAGTTCATTTGGAGCTTGTGCATATTAAAATTATCTGTAGCGGTATTCCTGATTCATCTCATGTCCACCTTGCTCCGAAATAACTAATTAATTTATCAATCATTCACAATAACCTAATTTTCTTAATTTTTTACCACATGCACATCATTACTTTAATTCATCTCCAACAAATAAACAATTAATATTTTTCTCATCCATATTATCAACCCAATTCATTTTAATTCTTCTCTCATCTACATATTTTCTAATATTATTTTATAAACTTGTAAATATTTTGAAATATACGTAAATGTAAATTTTGTAACTCGCATTACATTTTTTAAAAAGTTATAGATAATTTTAATTTTTTTCCAATACAAATACTATTTTTTAAAAATAATTTTAACAAATAATATTGGGCCGAGTGTATGAAATAGATTAAAAAAATGTTCCACAGAGGCCGTCCAACCCTGAATGGATGACTATTCCCGAGCGAACGTCCCCGACATTTTTTTTTCGTCAGGCGCATAGAGTACATGCGCCCTATCCCGGGGCTGAGCGTGGAGCCGTTGCGACACGTCTAAGTGTGACATCTCTGTGCCTTCACATATGGGTACCACGTTTCTGGAGTCACCATTACAGATGGAATCATATTCTTGTTGAAAAAAATATGATGATATAAAGAATGCAAGAATTTGTGGGTTTGGTTTTGTTGCAAGGTTAAAGATTTCATAGAAATTTTTTTTTAGACAATTTATTTAGCCCCTAAAATTATTGCGAGTACAATAGATCTAGCGAACTAATAATATCAGGATATCAAGAGATCGTTACACCGTAATCAAAACATTCTATTATCAGAAATTATTGATGATTTTGACCAGAATGTAAGGGATGGTTTCGTAGTACAAAATGGGGACCATGAACCTCTATTTCTAGAGGTGTTAAGATTACAAATTGAGTTTTCTACATAACCAAAATGTTCATAGAACAATTCAAATTTGTGTGCAAGTTCACTGGAAGGCAGACTATCAGGTTTGAGAGGGAAGGCGTATTCGGCGCCGGATGACCTGTGCCCAATGCTCGTCGGATGGTCTGTGCCCCCCGGGTCTAAGTAGTGTTCCGGACTCGACTCCCGTCGAATCTTCGGCGCCCTCCGCCTTCCCTATTATCCAAACCGAAAATCAAACTCGTTTTCCACACGACGGGTATCATTTAAGCAGGTCGATCCCATAATTTTTGAAAGACTATATATCTAACCAAAATTTATCGCACCAGTCTATATCTCGTGTACCGAAAATTATGAAAAAGTCCAACAATTCTGAGCGATGTGCGATGATATAATTTGGCCAAAAGTTTGCATAGTTTGCACAAGTCTTGTTGACCCGATAATAAATTAGTTCGTACCGTGTGTATAATTTATATTTCCATCAGTCATATTCCTGTTATTCTGGAGGATATATGTGTTTTATAAGTAGGATACATGCAAAATCACGTTTTTAATAGTATCTCAAAATTGGTTTAGATGGTCAAATTCAACTAAAAATTTTGCATGCATGATAGATAATATTCGATACGTAATTACAAAATAAAGTACAAATTTATACTATTTAATCTAAATATTAGGAGTATATAAAATGTAATCCGTTTACAAAATAAAGTGCCTAAAAATGTACGCATCTATTGCTTTGATTCGTATGGCCCCAAAGCAGCACTGAGTCTGACCAATCCGGTTCCACCGTAATATCATGCCCTTCCACGAGTAATTTTTGTCTCTCAGATTTCATACGGGCGGAGCTTTGTGCGAAAGTCCGGACCGTAGAGTGTTTTCTTCATATTTTACGACAAGATCCCGCTCTCATTGGGCACACTCGAGATGCCACATTTTTATGATATGGAGATATTTTTACGTACTGAAGTTGTCCTTTTCTCTCTGTGAATTGTGTGGTCGATAGAAATTAGAATTGCATTATTAGAATTGGTTCCCTGCGTATCATTTGAGTCTCGCTAATTACAAATAATTGCTGGACAATCCTTCTGCCCGACTTATTCAGATGATTTTATAGCAAGTTATTCAAAATTTTAAGGGCAGTTGTATTGAATTGAAATTTTGTAAATAGAACGAATTATATTTCTCAAAGAAAATTTCTCATTTCAATTGTGTCTTTTTCTAGTTGCCTGATTACCATTTTAGTATATCCACGTCCTAATCCTAAATCTAAGAAAATGAATAAATTTTTCACATCTCGGTGGGCTGGACTGGGCCGGGTGGCTCGGTTGGGTTCCGTGGGTTGGGGTTCCGTTGGCTGGGTGCGAGTTGAACTGTGCTCGGTTCAGCACACGAAATGAGAAATTCGCTGGTGAACTAAGCCTAGTAATATAATTTCACAACTTTTGTTTTCTATAAATATTTAGCGAAAGCAAGAAACCTAATGACAAACACTGAAAAGAGTTCAATTTTTTTTAGAAAGAGTTCGAAATTCCTTAAAAAATTTCAAAAGTTCGGATCCTTTCTGACACTTTGACTCTCTTTGATTTGTTTCTAGTGGTATTTCTTGGAATATATATTTTCGTGATAATTTGATTTCCGTTATAGATAATATTTATTTTTGTATTATTTTGATTAGACTTTATCTAAAACTTAGATGTATTTTCGGATGAAATATAAGATTTACTTATAAAACAATTTATACTATTACTTTCATTCCATGAGCGAGGAGAACGAGGAGAATATTATTTTAAAATATCTTAGTTCCCCAAAAATCACTACACCACATCACATAACACTTATAATGTCAAAATAAGTCAAAAAAAAATTTTATTGCTTGCTTTTTTGTGATGTAAAACAAACGTCAATTAAACAGAATTAAACTCGAAAGAACATTTTCAACCGTGATGAAGTCCTTGACAAAATGACGGCATATCTGGTAGTACGGTGTAATTTTAACATATGAAAGTGGGTCATACCTATTTTTCTCGGATAATTATTTAGTATTGGCTTTTAACGTAATAATTATAATTCGAGGTAAATTTTAAATTAACATATATTTAACTCAGATGTATTGTAAAATATTCCAAGTAGAAAAATTAATTGAGACATCATTAATATTTAATTCCATAGCCTACCTTGGACAAATCCAAGTCAAAGGTCATGAATGCCTCCTGGGGTCAAATATGGACGGCCCAAAATCCTATAAATAAATAATCCTTCACCTCTCTCCCTCCACCACTGACCACTGTCTCCTAAATCCTTCACACTCACAAAGTAAAAAGGCAGCCATGAAGAAGGAAGTGAAGATCCAGGCAAAGGCAGGGGTGAGCGTTGACCTCGCATGGAGGACTCTGACTAAAGATTTGCAGTTTTTGCTTCCTAAATTGGCTCCTGGTTTGGTCAAGGATGTTGCCCTCGAAGGCGATGGCGGGGTTGGTTCTGTTTATCTATTCGACTTTAAATTAGGTAATTTTTCGGCCTATCTTCTACTTCTGAAGCTCCTGTTTAATCTTGATGTGCTTACCCTAAAGTCTTAATCATGTCTTTGATTGAATATCGATACCATACCATAATTTAGAATAAGATCCCTCCAAATAATTTAGGGACACAATTTTTTAACCACAATAAATGGGGATTTCTGATTTTTTCAGTTATTTGTTGACCATATAAAACGAAAGAAGCACATTTTGTTGTTTTCAATATGCTCGATGTCTATTCAATTGGTTGTCATGTTTTTTTGGGTACGTTCAATTTGTTGTCATTGTTAGATCTAGGTTAGGTTCAGGATGTCAAATCTTGTATGTATATGAGTCCGAATATATTTCGAATGTGATAAAATTATAATAAAAAATTTAATTTTCACGTGTTTCAATTTGAATTAGATATAACTCTATTAAACTAAAACAATTATTTTATTGTTCAAGTTATGTTGGTAGTGTAAAATTTTTTGAAAAGTAAATTTTAACACAAAAAATTATACCTTATGAAGTCTAAAAATGGACTTTCGTCAATTGTTAGACGTATTATGTCGTTATGCCAAATATGATTTGGGTTTAAAACTCTCTCTCAAATTGCCAATTGGTTCAACAGATCTGCCGGTGCCATACCAAAAGCAAAAGGTCACAGAGTTCGACGAGTCAATCCACCGGATCACGGTTGAGCTGGTCGAAGGGATGTACCTCAGCCTCGGCTTCTCCCTCTACCGGACAACTTTCCAGCTGACTCCGGCCGGCGAGCAGGAGATCGTCGTCGACGTCACGATCGAGTACGAGTGCGATAACCCCGAAATGGAAGCAAAGATCATGGCCGACAAGGAGTCTTCGGTGCAGTTCCAGATCAAGTTCATGGAGAATTACTTGTTGACCAACGCTTGATTAGCTGTTGACTTTTCTGTCATCGTTTTGGTCTGTATCTCCAACGTGGCAAAATAATGAGTTTGTTGTCTTTTTTCGTTCTTGATTTGTAATGCGTCTGAGATATGAATAATAATATCTTCACAAATTGTCTTATTCTACATTTGCTTAATTAAAATCAAGACCCTGTTCTCTAATAATAAATCCAATTTTTTTTTATTAATTTGAAAACAATTTATATTTACATGTTATTTTTGTTTTGTGCTGACACGAAGCTGTGTTTACAAGAATAATAAATTGCTACGTTTCCTATGGCTTTTAGTGTTATTTTTAGTGTGTGATTACTTATTAGTTTATCGTTTCTACGGACTACACATAAAATATTGAGGAGCTGACATGAGATAACATTATTATTTTTGTTTTCAATGCCAATCTTGCACTCTCATTTTTAGTGTGTATATTACTTTTACGTAATCGTCCAGAAATTAACTTATATACATTTGTAAATTATTATTAGCGTTGTGCTATCGGAGCAATTATCCTTTTTGGCACCCATCTCAAGAAAACCTTTTCGCTTATGACATTTTTGTTGTTGAAACTGTCCATTTCTTTCTCATTTTCCTCAAATTAATTGATATATTAAACAGACGTGATATAACCTATAGATAAAGTTAGTAACACAATGTGACACATGAAGTAGCTCAACTAATTGAAATTAATCATTGTTACTTGATCTGTAGCCAATCAATCTTTTGTCACAACTTCCAAAAACCTGAAGTACAAGAAATAATAATGTCGCAAAAGGCAAAACAATGAGACAATCTATTTTAAACTTTGCCCAAATAATTTTCAGTAGAGATTTTTTAGTTTTTAAATTCCTATTTTCTTTCTTCAGTTTTATAAAAATTAGAGCCTTCAAATTCCTAACTCTAATGTCTTTTTTTTTTTTTTACAAAACTCGACATAGATAGATCAAAATAATCTTAAGTAAAAATTATACCTTCTTAAAATTTACTCTCCTTCTTAAAAAAAATTAGTCTCCCAAAAACACCCATATAAATCATAACCCAACCCAAAAAACTATTCGAATTATGCACCAAAACTAAGAACTAAAATAAACTTTTAGTTCACAATCTACAGCACCAAGTCTCGCTGACTTAATCTCTGATGGATGGTCCGGTGAATGACAATCGTCGTCGAGAAGTTCCTTCTTGAGACCCATGAATATGACTCCTATCCCAAGGCAATCAAGTCTTCACTAATTATTTTTATATAGATGTAGAACTAAAATAGGGGTTTAGAAACTATAAAGTCTTCACTAATTATTTTGTTAAAGTATAAGGAGATAAGAATAATTTGCTCTTAAAACTTTTTAGAAAACAAAGAGTATAATTTGGTATTTTTTTAATTCCTAAAATCTATTTGCTAATAGGCCCATTTCCGAGAAAGATATTGCCAATACCGGAAGATCCATTACGGCCCATCTCTGGTTCCGATTCGTTTCCTTCCGAACCGAGTCAACTCGGTCTCCACGAGTCAAGTCGCTACCCAGAAAAGGAAACCCTAATCAGAAAATTATCCCCAATTGAACCAAATTCAGGAGCCCCGTAGCCCCAAAACCCGTGACCCATCTTGCAACGGAACAAACAGGTTAGTGTAACATCTTTACCCAACTGGATCCCTCTTTTTTCTCTTTGAATTTCAATTATTTAACCCGCCATTGAAATTATAAGTTGACCATTGTTAAGAGTTTACATGTTGGTAGTGGAACTTGACGAGGAATGTGTTGTTGCCTTCACTTAGAATGTGATTCTTCGGCGTCTATTTTAATTGGGTTTGATTTGTTGAATGAGTTGGTTCGTGTTTTCGATTGAAAAGGAGTTGGCTGCTGCTTCTCCGTGAAATGGGAACTCTCGAGCAGTATGGATCGTCCGTGAAGCGGTCGCTGAGGAGGAAAGCGGGCGTGATAAACTACAACGAGAGTTTGATGGACGAGTTGATTGAGAAGCAACTCGGTGGCTCTTTGAAGAAGAAGAATAGGACGAGGGAAGAGTTGGACAAAGAGACAGAAACTGAGGCAATGATCGCAATATCGCTAGGGTTTCCGATTGATGCATTACTTGAGGAGGAGATTAAAGCGGGGGTTGTCAGTGGGTTTGGTGGGAAGGAACAGAATGATTACATTGTTGTGAGGAATCATATTCTTGCTAGGTGGAGGGATAATGTGCAAGTGTGGTTGTCAAAGGGGCAGATCAAAGAAACTGTGAGCAATGAGTACGAACGGCTGATTTCTGCTGCGTATGATTTTCTTCTTTACAATGGTTATATCAATTTTGGAGTCACATCACCGATCCCGCTGCCTATATCGGAATGTGAGGATGGTGGTTCGGTAATAATAGTTGGTGCTGGACTTGCTGGTTTAGCAGCTGCAAGGCAACTTTTGTCGTTTGGATTTAAGGTCATTGTTCTAGAAGGCAGGAACCGTCCTGGTGGAAGAGTGTATACTCAGAAGATGGGTTACAATGACCATTTTGCTGCTGTAGACCTCGGTGGCAGTGTCATTACCGGGATTCATGCTAATCCACTCGGTGTTTTGGCAAGGCAACTTTCTATTCCATTGCACAAGGTAAGAGATAATTGCCCTTTGTATAAACCAGATGGGGATCCTGTTAACAAAGAGATGGATTACAGTATCGAGTTTGTGTTCAACAAGTTGCTTGACAAAGTTATGGAACTGAGGACGATAATGGGCGGATTTACAAGCAACACTTCCCTCGGTTTAGTTCTCGAGAAACTCAGGCAGTTGTACGCTGTAGCTAGAACTGTTGAGGAGCGGCAATTGCTCGATTGGCACCTTGCTAACTTGGAGTACGCTAATGCTGGATGCCTCTCAGAATTATCTGCTGCACACTGGGACCAGGATGATCCTTATGAGATGGGTGGAGATCACTGCTTTCTAGCTGGAGGTAACTGGGGATTGGTAAATGCATTGTGCCAAGGGGTCCCCATTTTCTACGGGAAAGCCGTGACCTCTATCCAATATGGTAGCGACGGAGTTTCAGTGATTGCTGGTGATCAAGTATTTCAGGCGGATACAATCCTCTGCACCGTTCCTCTTGGAGTTTTGAAGAAGAGGAGCATAAAATTCGAACCAGAGTTACCCAAAAGGAAGCTTGCGGCAATTGACAACTTGGGCTTCGGGCTGCTTAACAAAGTAGCCATGGTTTTCCCTTATTGTTTCTGGGGCGAGGAGCTGGACACCTTTGGTTGCCTGAATGAGCATAGCAATATGCGTGGAGAATTCTTTTTGTTCTACGGTTATCATACTGTTTCGGGAGGTCCAGCACTTGTGGCTCTAGTGGCAGGAGAAGCGGCTCAACTTTTTGAACAAGCTGATCCGTGTGCATTACTGCATCGTGTTCTGAACGTTCTCAGAAGTTAGTCCCATCACTTTGAGCTTTTTCTCCTCTACAATCCACTTTAAATCTTCTCTTAGTTTCATTAAATTTATTGTGCCTGTATTCATAGGTATATACTTTCCAAAAGGGGTTGATGTTCCTGATCCAGTTCAATCAATATGTACTAGATGGGGCAGTGATTGCTTTAGTTACGGCTCCTATTCCCATGTCAGGGTACAGTCTTCTGGCCACGATTACGATATACTTGCAGAAAGTGTTGGGGACCGGCTCTTTTTTGCTGGTGAGGCTACAACAAGGCAGTATCCTGCTACCATGCATGGAGCTTTCTTGAGTGGCTTGAGAGAAGCTTCAAACATTGTAAGAACCAACACAAAGAGCAAACATGGTTCCCGAAAGCCTGTCCAAAAGTGTGTTGGACAAGGCAGTGATATATTAGCCGAGGTATTTAGAAGAAACGATATTGAATTTGGGAACTTTTCGTACGTGTATAATCCTTTGGTGGAAGATCCAAATTCCATGGGGATTCTGAGAGCCACTTTCGAGGGATCCGGAGGAGATCTAGCAATGGAATCAACAAGCAGCTTTCAACATGCTCAACCGCTGCATCTTTATGCGGTTTTATCTAGTCGGCAGGTTCACGAGCTTCAGATGGTGACAGAAAACGAGGGAGAAGTTGGACTACTATCCTTTATGAAGAATCTCGGCCTTAAGTTTATGGGGGCTGATGCTTTTGCAAATCTGAATGCCTCCTTGATTAGTGTTATCGGAAATGCATGGAGAGGTAAGAGCAGAAGCCAGAAAGTCTATGGACAACAGAATACTGTGTACTGAAGCTGCTGCTAGTGTATACTCATTAACTAGTTTGAATCAGGAGTACAGTGTGCAACTTACGACTTAGATTTGCAGTTTTTCAGAAGATGTGGACTCGGTAGGCATTTCTTCTCTCCCAAGGAATGTCTTGACCTTGATCCGAAGATGGTAACAAATTGTTCGCATACAAGAAATATTTTTCTGTTTGACCATGTCCAAATGAATGGATAAAGATCTATCCGTGTGAAGTTGAATGGTGTTCAAGATGTGTGAATCTTACTTCTCATGTCTTTGCAAATGCCTCTCATGTTTGCGGGTAGTTTTTGTGCTCTCTGATCTTGTACGGGGATTTGGAGCTGGTTAGTATTAGTGCAAAGAGATATATCTTTCATCCTTTAAACAGGTAACAATTTCAAGAATTGCAGTCTTCATTTCTTCACGTGAGAATGGGAATAGATTGTTCTTTTATTTAAAGTCCAATTTCAACTGAATCATGTTAATGTTTGTTGTCTTGCAGAATCTGTTGGCACGGTAATAGTATTCGATGAATTAGGTATCTTCATCGTTTAATTGATAGTTGAAGAAGCACGGGAAGAATCACAAGCAGGGGCGTGTCTCTTCATATTGAATGAACAAACAACAATAAATTTGCATTATGATGATGGCAGGTGAAAAGAAAAAAAAAACTATTGTTCCGAAGCAAACAATAGGAAATATTTGAAACAACCGATCAGAAGACTTTCTGGACTGAAAAAAACATACGAAAAACAGAGATAAGAACATCTCTTATTCAATTTCTTAGACTACGACTGCTTCAAAGCACATGGGGAAGCCGAAAACATCAGGGCTCTGCATTCTGAACGAAGTCCAAGCAGGTGCGGCAGTTGCAGTCAAGGAACCTGCATTTGAAGCACCCAAAACAAACACACGATGTGCAACCTTCGCATGTGGGTGCGCTCGGACAGCCTTTGTTCTTTTTCCGACTCTCACGCTCTTCTGCGCTGTTGCAGGTCAGCCTGGTATCACCACAGGAGGAAACTTTAAAATACAAGTGCAGAATACAATGTGAAGAATGTTTTTTATGCAAATGCAAATGAAGGTGACGTACTCCTCATATGGGCTGTCAACACACTTCCACCTCTTGTTCGCAATGGCGTTATGGTATAACCTACACTCCTTCTCATTCCGCAGACGGAACCGCCTCTCTTTCTTGCACCGGGAGCACTTGATGAACTCGTCACGGTGGAAGGTTCTTCTTGCAGGAACAGCCGCGCCATTGGCGCTGTGCTTGTAGTACTTCATCAGCTCGGTCTTCCACAGCGGCACCTTCTCGTTGTCGATGATAACCCATATGTGGTGTGTCCATTTGCTGCCCCCTTCCCGCTCCGCATGCTTCTCAAACTCAGGAGGCGTTATTTTCTCTGTCGAAAACAATTAACAGCAGTGTTGCTAAGAGGGGGAGGGCCCTCCCCAATATGGTGGTTTGCTATAACTAGAGTACTTTTATGTGAATCTGATAAAACACAGGCACCTTACTGCAATTAACCAAAGAGAAAATTCTAGTGGTGGCTTTACCTTTGTCACACCTTGCATTGCACAAACATTGTATCTCAAACTTGCCGGTCGTATAAACTCGAAGGATTCCAATTGAATCTCCATATATCTTACTGGTGCATCCACACTTCATTTCGATAAAGTCTTGCTCTCTCCTGATTCCTTCAATTTCTCGCAGGGCATTGTACATTGAAATGCTCGATGCATTGTTATTGCCTATGATGTAATTGATTCGATTATTAACACCAACTATATGGTTACATTTATAAAATTATGGAATATAAACAATTGAGGAAAAAAATAAATTAGGAACAACCAAATTACTTCTTGACAACCATGTTTTACTTTAACGAATTTATGGACCATGATTTTATATGTTTAACGTGTGTTTCAAACATGCATCAAATATTCCAAACTAAAGAAAATCTAGATCTATCTGCGGATGATGTTGTAACTTCACTATTTTGTTCTTGCATAAATAAAAGAAGACGAATAACGCAAGAAGTACCTTGAGCCATAGGTAGATACTCGACTTTGACTAAATTCAAAGATACTCAATAATCTTATACTCCAAAGTACCACAAGAGTTTCAACACTATCTTGGTGGATTACTCCATAGAAAAGGACCTTTATATAGAACTCCACTTAAATTGTTGAGATATTATTATTGGGTTGTTTAAGAATAAGCGTATCTACTTAAATCCGATATTCAGATTCGCTGATTTTCATTCCTTTCGTAGTTACAATATCCAAATATTCTAGAATATTTAAAACCGGGAATGATCAAATACAACTTATTACACGATAACTTAGTTCATGTATATAATAAACATAGAATTTTCCAATAATTAACACACTTGGAAAATTATTCTTCTTGAATATTTTTAATTTATTGTACTTGGCTACTTTCCTATAAACTCACTAGTCAGTTATATACCTTCAATTCATATGAAGTTGTAGATTCTATTTAAACTGCAACTTTCATAGTAACAGTGGTTTATTATGCAAGTTTAAAGTAAGGGTTTTACCGAGGTCGAATGGCTGCGTCCCTCTAGGGTCAACTCACCTGCACCTTGTTCTTGTACCTACTTTTTCGAGATCAATATACCACTACCTTTCATAACAAAAAAAAAACAGTGGTTTTTATTGAGCTATTGATTTAAATATCACTTTCATTGCACCAACCCGAAGTCAAAATTCTAAGTCAATCCGTGTTGCAATGTTGATATTTTGTAACGTAAGATAATATCAAAGGGAAGCTAGAATTAAATGCCAAAATATGAAGAAGATTTCATCATCATTCAATTAAATACGTTGATGTTAATAAAAGAGCATTGGCATTCGTATTCTCCGATGTCTTAGTTCTATTTTTTATAAGCAATTTAATAAAAAAAGGAAAAATATCCACATTTATAGTCCAAAAGCCCCCACAGCAACATTGCAGCAAGTCCCAAAGGGCCAAAACCCCTACAAAACAGAATTACAACGAACAAGTAAATGGGGAAGGCATAAAGCAAAAGCTAGAGGCCAACCAAAGGCAAGCATTTAGAAACAGAAAAGTGTCCTGGCCCGCCAGGTCCGAACCAGAATTTGACCAGAATATCTACTCCCTAATCTGCAGAGAGACAGTATAATTAAGAAGTTATTAGTCATAAGACATCTCATTAAAAATCACATGATTCCTCAAAGTTTAAGTAGCCAAATCACATTACCAAATATTGCAAACCAAATTTTCTGAATCATGTCGCTTTTACCATGGTCAAGTTCGTAAATTTTGGCGATAGTTTATTAACTAAGCAAACTTTGAAATCCCAACTACAGAAATTTGGTAAAAATATTTATCAATTGCATATAAGACTAAAAATACAATCGATAAAATTCTGCAAGTTTCGTTAATGTGCACATGACTATATGAGTCAGAATTGAAGATTGGAATTTCGGATTATACCGGAATTCGGGACTCCAAATGTCTGGAAACGGCCGAATAGGAGAGTAGGAGCGGAATTAATTTCTGACATTCTCGGAATTCAGGAGCGGAATAGCATTGTACTCTTGCTGTCATTTATTTTCAACTAGCTTAAATATATTTTGGGTTCAGATCAATCAATGAAAAAAAAAGAATTTAATAGTCTTCCATCTAAATAAGCTTCAACACACTTCCACCTCTTTTTTTCGCGATGGCATCATGGCATCATGGTACAACCTGCACTCCTCATTCCGCTGACAGAACCTTACCTTTGTCGCACCTTGCGTTGCACAAACATTGTATCTAAAACTTCCTGCACGTACCTCTTGCGAATAGGAAAAAATCTTGTTTGGGAGGTGAACAAAAGCCCAAAGTCATCTAGTACCCCGAAAGTTTAAGCTCAATGACTAAACTTAAAGTTCACCATTTCCGCTCATATAAACTCCAAGGATTACAATGGAATCTCCATATTTTTTCTACTCATGCATCCACATTACATCTCTACGTAATCTTGCCCTAACATTAACATGGTCGATGCAGAGTCGATCTCCGATCAATGAAATTCATTCAATTCCATGAATATTACACCAACTAGATGGATACATTTATAAATTAAAGAATATAAACAATTGAGAAAGTCAAACAACTAGGATCAATGAAACTGCTTTTTTTGACAAGTGTGTCTTAGTTTATTGGATGCATAAATTAATCAAAATTTTGATACGTTTAGTTTGTATTCATCACTTCTGGTGGTAGGCAGTTATTTCCTCCAAGGAATTAATTATTGACCTTGAATGGCGAAGACGCTGACAAAGTGTTCGTATTCAAGAAAGATTTTTGTGTTTAACCATGCCCAACTGAATGGATAAAGATCTATCCGTCAGGTTGAAGGGATGTGTAAATATTACTTCTCATGTCTTTGCATATTACCTCTCATGTCTGTGGGTAGTTTTTCTGCTCTCTGATCTTGTAAGGGATTTGATCTGGTTAATTTTAATTAAAGTGATAGATGTTGCATCCACAATGTTGCAGCCTTTTAACAGGTAAATAAATTCAGCAACTGTGGTTTTCATTTCTTCACACGTGAAACCAATGTGATTATAAAATGTCCCTCTTTTGCTTTGTTGAAAGTCCAATTCAACTGAATGTTGATGTTCGATGTTTTGCCGAATCTGTCTGAACGAAACTACTCTTCGATGAATCGGCTATCCTCAATTAATTGCTAACGCGTCATGAGCAAACAAGCATGCATACAAGGTTGAAGAAGCACAGGAAGAGCGAACAAAGCTTGATGGCATTTGAAAACGAAGTAAACAGGAAGAAAAGTTTTGAAACGACAACCACTGTAGCAAACAACCGATCAGAAGACTTTCTGGACTCGAAAAAACATACGAAAAATAGAGGTGAAGACGTCTCTTATTCAAGTTCTTAGACCACGACGACTTCAAAGCAGATGGGGAAGCCTAAAATATCAAGGCTCTGCATTTTGAACAAAGTCCAAGCATGTGCGACAGTTGCAGTCGAGGAATCTGCACTTGAAGCACCCGAAACAAATGCAAGATGTGCAACCTTCGCACGTGGGTGTGCTTGGGCAACCTTTGTTCTTTTTCCTACTCTCACGCTCTTCCGCGCTATTGCAGGTCAACCTGGGATCAACACACGAGAAAATGCTTATAATACAAAATGCAAAATACAAGTGCAGAATGTTTTTTATGCGTGCAAATCATGACGTACTCCTCGTAAGGGCTATCAACACACTTCCACCTCTTGTTCGCTACGGCATTGTGGTATAGCCTGCACTCCTCCTCGTTGCGCAGACGGAACCTCCTCTCTTTTTTGCACCTCGAGCACTTGATGAACTCGTCGCGGTGGAACGTCCTCCTGGCCGGAATAGCAGCGCCATTCGCGCTATGCTTGTAGTACTTCATGAGCTCGGTCTTCCAGAGCGGCACCTTCTCATTGTCAATGATCACCCAGATGTGGTGTGACCATTTGCTGCCCCCTTCCCGCTCCGCGTGCTTCTCAAACTCAGGAGGGGTTATCTTCTCTGTCGAAAACCATAACGGCAGTGTGATATGTTCATACATGCCTACAGTTTAGTTCAACGAACTAACCCAATTTTGAGCCAAGAAATTGAATTGGCTTATGGAGGAAAATGTGCCTCACCAATCTGGTATAACTAGAGTACTTTTATGTGAATATGAAAAAACACAGGCAGCTAATTGTAATTAACCAAAGAGAAAATTCTAGTGGTGGCTTTACCTTTATCGCACCTTGCGTTGCACAAACATTGTATCTCGAACTTGCCTGTCGTATAAACTCGAAGGATTCCAATTGAATCTCCATATATCTTACTGGTGCATCCGCATTTCATTTCAACATAGTCTCGCTCTCTCCTGATTCCTTCAATTTCCCGCAGGGCATTGTACATTGACACGGTCGATGCGTTGTTATTGCCTAATGATGTGATTGATTCGATTATTAATACTAACTAGATGGATACATTTATGAACTAAAGAATATAAGCAATTGGGAAAAATAAACAATTAGGATCAATCAAATTGCTTCTCAAAAAATTGCTTATTGACAACCATGTCTTACTTTAATTAATGCATAAATGAATGATAATTTTATACGTTTAACGTGTATTTCAAACATGCATTAGTTCTCGTCAAAACTTTTCGAAGTAAAATGAGTCTAGATCTAGCCGTGGATGATTTTGTAACTTATCTGCTATGTTATTGCATAAATTGAGAAGAGGAACAACGAAAGAAGTACCTTGAGCCATAGCTAGACCTTGTTTAGTTGCAAAGAAACTCGATAATCTTAGGCTCTAAAGTACCACAAGAATTTCAACACTATCTTGATGGATTATTCCATAGAAGAAAACCTTTAAATAGAACTCCACTTAAATTGTTGAAATATTATTATTGACTTGTTTAAGAATAATCGTATCTGCTAAATCTGTTATACAGATACGCAGATTTTTAATTCCTTTCATGGCATAGTAGTATCCAAATTTTCTAAAATTTTAAAGAGCGGAAATGATCTGGTGTAACTTATCTCACGATAACTTAATTCTATCAAAGTATATGTACAATAAAAAAATTTCAAGAATCAACACACTTAGATATTGCTTAGTTACTGTTCAGTTATTCTACTTGACCACTTTCTTATAACACTCATAAGTCTATTATATACCTTAAATTCATGTAAGGTTGTATACAATATGATTCCACTTAAACAGCAAGTTTCACAGTAACAATGGTAGATACTTGACTTTGTTTAAATACAAACAAATCCAATAAGCTTAGGCTCTACAATACCACAAAAGTTTCAATGCTATCTTGGTGGACTAATACATAGAAGACGACCTTTAAATAGACACACATTTAAGATATTTACATTCTTATTGACATGTTTAACAAATAAGAATATTTGTTAAATTTTATACGTAAATTTTAGTTTTTTTTTTCATGGCTTGGTATTCATTGAGAATAAACTCTGCCGCTGAGGCTTTTCATTAATGTCTCGACATATTTATATAAGTTCTACACATGAGAAACCCTAGATACAATTCCTAAACAGTCTCACGACAACATGTGGACTTTACAAAACAGGAGTCCTAATTGAGCTCTACCTTTGAGCTATCTCCGTAACTATAACAGATAATATGGAATAACAGATAACATGGACGAGGTACAAATCTCTACACTCCCCCTCAAGCTGGCGTGTGTAAATTTACTACACCTAGCTTGCTCAACAGTTCCTTGAAACGTTCTCGTCCAAGTGCCTTTGTAAATATGTCAGCTAATTGCGCAGTCGTGGAAACTTTCCGTGGCACTATTTCGCCACTTTGAACCCGTTCACGTACGAAATGACAATCAATTTCCACATGCTTAGTTCGCTCATGAAACACCGGATTCATGGCTATATGCAGGGCTGCCTGATTGTCGCAGTATAACGGTGTTCCTTTCAGCTGCAGGACTCCTAAGTCGCGCGATAAACGTCGCATCCATATAATCTCTCTCACTGTGCTTGCCATAGCTCTATACTCGGCTTCCGCTGATGAACAAGCTACCACAGACTGTTTCTTACTTCGCCATGATAACGGTGACCCTCCCAGTGATATGTAATGTCCAGTTCGAGATCTTCTAGTGGTTGGGCAACCTCCATAGTCTGCATCACAGTACGCCACTAACGCGTCACCTCCTTCACGTCGCAAAAGGATTCCCTGGCCCACGGTCCCTTTGAGATACGCGACTACCCGTTCTGCAGCAGCCATGTGCTCCTTACGCGGTGAGCTGACAAACTGGCTTAATAAGCCAACTGAGTAAGAGATGTCTGGTCGGGTGATGACCAAGTACATTAAGCGACCAACAAGTCTCCTGTATCTCGCCTTGTCCACTAGTTCCTCGCCTTTATCAGCTGCGAGGTGGTGGTTCTGCTCCATAGGAAAACTAGCTGGCTTAGTTCCCTGCTTTCCACAGTCTTCCAAGATATCCAGGGTGTACTTTCGCTGACTGAGTACTAGTCCAT
Source organism: Hypericum perforatum (assembly GCA_012979155.1). Lineage (NCBI taxonomy): Eukaryota > Viridiplantae > Streptophyta > Magnoliopsida > Malpighiales > Hypericaceae > Hypericum > Hypericum perforatum. The sequence continues at coordinate 215,031 of SOPF01028296.1, read as the reverse complement.
CCTTCGTCTTGGCTGCCTCTATTCCCAAGAAATATTTCAAGGATCCCAAGTCCTTGATCCCGAACTCATTGTCCAAATACTTCTTAACTTCGCAAATCTTCAAGTCGCTATTACCAGCTAGAATCACGTCATCCACGTATATGAGGGCCATTACGATGACTTCTCCCTTCCTATACATGAAGAGCGAGTGGTCGGCATTGGACTGTCGAAATCCCTTCTTGAGTAAGGCATTCGTAAACTTGGTGTACCAGCTTCTTGAGGCCTGTCGTAAGCCATATAATGACTTACGCAGTCTGCACACTCTCTTGTCTCCTGGATTTCCAAAACCTTGCGGTATCTTGAGGTACACTTCCTCATGCAGATCACCATGAAGGAAAGCGTTGTTCACGTCTAATTGATGAATCAACCAATCCTTCTTTACTGCCACTGCCAGTAGAAACCTAAGCGTCACGAGTTTTGCAACCGGGGCGAACGTCTCATGATAATCTACTCCCTCGATCTGCTTGAAGCCTATTGATGAGATGCACCGCCATAAGCACACACTCTCCCCAAAACTCGACGGGAAGGCATGCTTGAAAACGCAGAGCACGAGCGGTCTCCAATATATGCCTATGCTTACGCTCAACAACACCGTTTTGCTGTGGTGTGTTGACGCAAGATGTCCTCAAAATGATTCCAGACTCGGCATAAAATTGAAGCATGCTTCTAGATTGAAATTCGGCTCCATTGTCACTTTGAATTATCTTTATCTTGGCACCAAACTGTCGTACAACCATAGCATTGAAAGTACGTAAAATTTCGCCAACTTCGGACTTTTGTTGCATCAAATATACCCATACCCCGCGACTGTAATCGTCTACGATGGTCAGGAAGTATCGTGCCCCTGTCAATGAACTTGTGCGATACGGTCCCCAGATATCGCAATGTACCATATCGAAACATGAATTTGTCTTTATTAAACTCCTTGAAAAGGGTAATCTTGTCTGTTTTGCCCGTAGGCAAGAATCACAAAAAAAATCCTTATCAACTACTTTATGTTGAAGAAAGGAAATGTGCCTCATCGTTCCACTTGATGGATGGCCCAATCTCTTGTGCCAAAGTTGTAGGTCTACTTGCTCTTGAGCTGCCAACACCACCCCACCATCCTGTACCGTGCTGAAGTGATACAGCCCATCGCAATGCCTACCCAGACCAATCAAGTTCCTCGCGGGTAAGCCCTGTATAAGACAACAATCAGGTAGAAAGGTGAGTACGCAATTCAGCTCCTTGGTCATACGGCTGACTGAAAGCAAATTACACTTAAAATCAGGTATGTAAAGGACTCGTTGCAGTATTAAATTTCTCCCCAATCGGATCTTGCCAATCCCGTGGACTGTGATACTGTCACCATTCGGGATTTTTACGGGCAAGCTTGCTACTTTCTCAATTTCTCCATCGAACATTCGTATGTCCGACGCGATGTGCTCGGACGCACCCGAGTCAATAATCCAAGCATGAGCACAGAGGGCCTTACCCGCCATATTAACCACGGGATCTGTAGTTCCACCTGGTTGCTGTTGCTTACTTGTCTCATTGTCTAGGCTTAGGTACTTTACCAAGCTCGTATACTGGTCCCTTGTCAATCCCGGGACGGGACTCTCTTCTTGTGTAGAAAGTGCGTTCGCCCTCGGCCTTGGGCCTATCAGCTGCTGCGGCTTGCCCGGCTTTTGGTTCGGCTCTTTCTGTCCTCTCTTCTCCCAATTTGCTGGATAACCGATTAATTCGTAGCATTGGTCCTCCACATGCCCAATTCTCCCACAATGATCACATCTTGGTTTGTCACCTTTTATGTTCTTACGTTGAAGATTGCTCCTTTCAGGCTGAGCATGGAAAGCGGCCCCTTCTGCAACGGTTCGCCTTGGTGTCGAGAGGTTTCTTTGTTGCTCGTCCTCTGCCACAAGGTGGTAAGCATTGCCGAGGGTGGGAGGAGGCGTGGTACTCAAGATTTGCGTCTTGACCACGCTAAAGCTGTCATCGAGTCCCATCAAAAAATCAAATAATCGCTCCTTCTCCCGGATATTTGACATCTGTCTTTGAACATCACATGTGCAATTGCTGCAGGTGCACTTTGGCAGCGGATTGATTGCTTGCATCTCATCCCACAATCCCTTCAGCTTTGTATAATAAGCAGATACACTCAGCTTTCCCTGCTTTAATTGTGCAACTGACCGACGAAGTTCATAGGCTCGGGGTGCACTCCCTTTGCCGAATCTTTCTTCCAGATCGGTCCAGATCTCCACAGCCGTTCGTGCGTATCGCACGCTTGCACGGATGTCCTTTTCCATAGCGCTCTTGAGCCATCCTTTAACCATGGCGTCGCAGCGCATCCATAATGGATATTCCGAAGAACTCGCAGCTGGTCGTTGTATTGTTCCGTCAACGAAACCATACTTGTTCTTCGCATACAAAGCGTCCTTCATATCAGCAATCCATTCTCCGTAATTGCTGTCATGAAGTAAGTCCGTCACGTACACGTGCCCGGGGTTATCCGAGGCGTGTATGTAAAGCGGGGACTGCACGTCCAAAGCTCCGGATGAGATGGGCGACGATACCTCATCTCCTCTTCCAGATGCAGCGGTGCTAGTCCTTGACATGTTAAATTTTCTGGTGGGGGTTTAAGCTTATGCGGCGGGTGATTGGCTATTTAGGGTGGTGCTCGTCGGATCACTAGTTCCGCTCTGATACCATGAGAATAAACTCTGCCGCTGAGGCTTTTCATTAATGTCTCGACATATTTATATAAGTTCTACACATGAGAAACCCTAGATACAATTCCTAAACAGTCTCACGACAACATGTGGACTTTACAAAACAGGAGTCCTAATTGAGCTCTACCTTTGAGCTATCTCCGTAACTATAACAGATAATATGGAATAACAGATAACATGGACGAGGTACAAATCTCTACATTCATATCTCCTAGAACATCAAAATAGGGAATAATTCCTTGCAACTTATCACAAGATAACGAGGTTTTAAAGAAAATTATCTGACCGATGGTAATTCAATTCGTAGTTTTTTTCTCGCATAAACCTAGATATGAAGTCAATGAGTAGAACTTCATATTCCACTATATTTTTATTCAAAAAAAATCTTAAGTTCCAAATGGTGGCATGATCAGTCGAACCTATTGAAAAAAAAAAACTCGGGTCAACCACTCGGTCGTTTGGTTAGGCATGAGTAACAATGGTTTTTCCAAAGGTTGACACACTTGGAAAATTATTCTACTTGGATATTTCTTAAATATTATACTTGAATACTTTGTTATAGCACTGATCAATCAATTAGGTTTCTTAAACTCATATAGGATTGTATCTATCTACTTGGAATTTACTTCAAACAGTAAGTTTCATATTGGCAATAGTTTACTCTGCTATTGATTTGTTCGAAATAGGTGGCATAGAAAGTCTTTTCACCAAGTAGGGAGATTGTAATGTAATACGTCCTAGTTAAAAAAGTGGGAAGATAATAACTGAGACAATAGATAGTAACACGTAGTTAAAAAAAGTGGTATCGTTGATACTGTGCTATTAATTTAAACATCACTTCGTTGCTCCATAACCAAACCTCATAATTCAACCAACGAACGAAAAACATACAATTTGAGAGAGTTATTGAGCTAAATAATGACTCGATAATACTTGATTTTTTTTTTAATAATAATATATAATCCTGATTGTTAGTAATAGGGTTGGTGGTGTTGATAAAAGAGAGAAAACCGAGAAACTAAAGGATTCGAGAGTAGAAGAAGTTAAGAAAAGACGAGGCAAATGTGGTGCTTATCCTCGTGTTATCCAAACCACACTTACATTCCCGCTGTCCGAATTCGTGCAAGCTCGCAACTCTCTGTTTCCCTGGAAGACCACCACCCTTTTGTCCCGGAGGTAATATATAATTCCCTAACCCAATTACTTCGGGTTATTTTTTTTGGGTGGAAATTACTTCGGGTTATTTTATTGCATATAATTTGGTGAATTTCGAACCGGTGATGTGTTGGGGTTTCCGAGAAACCCAGTTGTTCAACTTCAATCTTGTTGTTTGCTCTGTTTTTTCGTTTGTTTCTGGGTTCGATGTGCTAGTGTTGTACCAATTATGTGCTGAATTTAGCTGATAACTTGGGCTACCCGGGTTGGTCAACAACTTCAGCAATAGAGGAGGAGGAGGAGGTCGAGGGTTCAATCCCGAACTCTGGACTTTCGCAGTGTCCCCTCTGTCCGAGGTTGCGAATTGATGGCCGTTTAACCAGAACTAACACTACTAACTCATTGTAACTGAATTATGTTGTGTTTGTAGAATTCCAGTATTCCACCCACATTTTTGGTCACTGTACTGGTTCTTGATGCATATGGTAGAAGTGGATTCTATGCATATCTTTGGCGAAGATGGAAACTTGATTTGGGGTTAACTTAATGAGCAGGTCGTGAAAGCGGTAGATTCTTTGTACAAAGAATTCAGGGCTGTGGATAACTTGGTGGCTCGCAATACCTCTCGCGTTCTTAAAGCTTTTCAGAACAAGCGTGTTGGGTCCCATGTAAGTTGGTATATGCCAGGCTGGAATGTGTGCTTGTTGCTTTCAAATGTCAATTTTGGCGCATGCGTGTGACCTGTGTGTATGGCCTTTTGGAGGAAGATATGAACCTGATACATGTTATTGGCATCTTGTTTAGAGGTATCTGCTATTTCCACACTTTTTCCAGCATCGCGTGCATGTGTGTGAACACGAACACGCACATGTTAGGTACAAGATCCTTTTTAATCATTTGAAGGAAAAAAAATGTGTTGATGTGCATATGCCTTTTATCTTTCTGATATTAGATGAACAAAGTCTCTGTCCAGTTGCTGTATTGTGGATAGTTGATTTCATGGTTATGCTCTTAATCAGCATTTTGGAGGATCCACGGGTTATGGCCACGATGAAGCTGGAGGACGTGAAGCATTAGACCGAGCTTTTGCAGAGATTGTTGGAGCTGAGTCTGCTATTGTTCGCTCACAGGTGGGTGTGCCCATTATATTTCATTGGCCTCATTTTATTTAATAGGAAGATAAATCATCTTCCAGACTAAATATCGTGTTAATTGTCCTTCCGCGCATTTGCTTTCAGTTTTTCTCAGGAACACATGCCATCACATGTGCTTTATTTGCTTTTCTGAGGCCAGGGGACGAGGTGAGCTGTGTTTTCTTATTGTTATCACTTCTTTACTTGTCTTCTGTTACCTTTTGTTCACAAAGAGGCTTTCTATTGATAAAATTGTCAGCTTTTGGCAGTTGCCGGTGCACCTTATGACACCCTTGAAGAGGTTATCGGAAAAAGAGACTCTGGTGGACTTGGTTCCCTGAAAGACTTTGGGATCGAATATCGTGAAGTTCCGGTATGTGTAGCTTGGCTAATGAATGATTTTCCGCCATTTGCGACATTACTGTTGTACTCAACACTGTCACCGTTGCAGCTAGCCGAAGATGGCGGACTCAACTGGGATGCATTATCTACAGCTGTAAAGCCTCGTACCAGATGTGCACTTGTGCAGAGGTCATGTGGTTATTCATGGCGCAAAAGCCTAAGCGTCAATGATATAGGGAGAGCCATACAAATTATCAAGGTAGTCCCAACAAAATTATTCTCTCGGCACTTGCGTTCACCTTGCGATGACACATTCTGCACATTTGCAGAAGCAGAATCCCAACTGTTTAGTCATGGTAGACAATTGCTATGGCGAGTTTGTTGAAAACATCGAACCTCCTCTTGTGGTAGGCACTTTAGATTCATCCCTCCTCCTAAGTCATTGTAACGTTATTTTAGTGATAATTGGTTTAATGATGGGGCAGGGTGCAGATCTTATTGCAGGTAGTTTGATCAAGAATCCAGGAGGCACCATTGCACCGTGTGGCGGGTATGTCGCCGGGAAAGAGAAATGGGTGGAAGCAGCAGCCGCTCGACTCTCTGCACCAGGACTTGGCGTAGATTGTGGTTCTACGCCGGGTGACGTGATGCGAGCATATTTCCAGGGTTTGTTCCTATCACCGCAGATGGTTGGTGAGGCAATCAAGGTATAGTTCTGCTGCTTGGTAAATTATATATGTATCTTGTCAATCCGTGAATTAATCAGTTTTCCTTTTTTATTAACAGGGGACTCTTCTGATTGCTGAAGTTATGGCAACTAGAGGATTCAAGGTCCAGCCTCTACCTCGTGTCACCCGCTATGATACAGTCCAGGTTATGTGTAGTTGTCTTTTGTTCTTGATTCTATATTACATGATGGTTTTCAATACGAATGGGGAGAGGGGAAGGAAAAGCTCTCACTTGGACGAAATGCTTTCAGGCAGTACAGCTTCGAAACCGTGAGCTTCTTCTTGCTTTCTGCGAGGCTGTCCAAAGAAGCTCGCCAGTTGGTTCATTTACCAAGCCCATCGCTGGCTCAAGTCCGGGATATGCATCAGAGGTCTGTGAAGCGATTTTTGTCTTGGCACACAGTGGATACCGTAATACCGTCGACTAATGTGGTTATTGTGTCTTGCACGCCTGTTGTCAGGTGATCTTTGCAGATGGAACCTTCATTGACGGCAGCACAAGTGAGCTTTCGTGTGACGGACCACTAAGGGACCCATATGCCGTGTTTTGCCAGGTTAGTATTGTTCTATTTAACCAGAGACGCAGAACAGCTCTTCGCTATGCCCTTCTTGTACCTCCTCAAAACAGTTTTGGTCTATAACCTTCCTTTCTGTTCAGGGTGGAACTCACTGGACGCAGTGGGGCCTAGTTCTAGGAGAAGTTTTGAAAAGTTTGTGACATGTCAACTCCATTATCGCCATAAATGAATCACAACATACTGCGATTCCATCCGACTAATGAACACTGATCCTTTCTTCCTCACACGAAGAAGTTGGCAGATGAATAGAACCCCGTTCTTCAAGTTCAAAACAATGGTAAAATGGTTTCTTTCTCATCCATACTTTGCGGACGCCTATTCGCTGTCCGGCTGGCGAGACGTATGTAGCAGCAGCGAAGGCGGAAGAGCCTTTCTTGCTGTGCAAGGAGAGCAATTTTCTTTCTTACGTGGGATTGATTTTAAGTTAAATCTGACAGACTACTGGACTAGTTTGTCGTTGCTGTGAACTTGGCAGTAACTTGTGATAAAATTTGGGAGAGTTTAATGATGATCTGAGGGTTCACCGTTAACACAATTGTGAAAGATCTTGCATCCAATCCTTGTTGGGAGCTTTAGTGTCATTGCATAATATGTAACGGTTACCTGTGTGTGGTACAAGTAGGTTGATACATTTAAATCATAATTGTCGAATTTGAATTATAAAAGTTATGATTTGTGAGAGATGCATTGGTTTACAAATTCATATTCATATGAACCGTTTGATATAGTTAAAAAAATTATAAATCGAATTCGATTTGAATATAATTGATGGTCACCTTTTTGCATCTTTTTATAAAAGGAAACGTCGAAATAAAGTTGGATAAAATTGCAAAATGCAATTTACGGGTTCAAATAAAAATATTACTAATATAAACACATCCTAGATCAAATAATCTGACATTGCTGGCTTTAAATACATGATTTTTAAAAAATTGGCAAACTAGAAGAAAGCATCCAATCATTGACAAAATACAGACAAGTGAGACAATTGAAATACAACTGCAAAGTGAGTTGCAGCAGAAGAGGACATACGTTTTAAAAGGCTGCAGACTTGCAAGAGCCAGCCTGTACAACAACAAACCTTAGATACATGATCTATCTTCTTCCTCTATCTGCATTGACAGTAAAACGAACCACGCTTACAGCAAAATGAAACGTATTCAGAGTCGGGAACGGATGAAAATTCTTCGCTTTCCATTTTCTGATGGACCTCCGCCTTCGATTCCTTCACCTGGCAACTCGTTACCGAGCTTTCTTCTCTCACCGCGTACTATGGAGGCCTCCTGAACATCTTCAGCTTCTAGCTTCATCCTCGGGTTTGAACTCAATTCCTCGGCATTCTTCGTGCTGCTACATGGAAGCGAGGTAGGCAGTTCATTCAGCCTGTCCTGCACAATCCTCTCAGCTTTCTTCAGACCTGAACCATCCCAAGAATTGCAGACAAGGAACGGTTTAGATCTCAACCATAAAGCCGAAAAAGCAGCATCATGTAAAACCTAAAACTAGCCGAAAAAGATTTCGGACGAGGTTAGACGCGTTTTTAACCACGCACCATGTGATTCGAAACGCATTAAAATGTTGCACGATTACCACGATCGGTCGAATTGTTTATAAATGTTGTTGAATATTCACGGATATGCTAATTTTAACATGTGTGTAGCTATTGTTGTATTCACACGATTCTCGAACTTTGGCTACTTTGTTATAAACCATCACCAAGAGAGAGACGAGAGATCTCTCGTCGAAAAGGAACAACTACGAAATCGATCAGCGACAAGGCGTTAGATTTTGAACAGGCGAGGGAGGGAAACAATTACCGGAGGAGCCCTTGGGAGAGCGGGTGACGGCGGAATCAACGGCGAGCTTGACGAATCCGGTGAGGAAGATTCTGAGCTTGCTCTTCTCGGTGGCTTGCACGGCCATCTCAACGGCGGAGGCGATCGGGAGTCTTTGTGGTAGTTCTTTGGGGTTACCGGTTCTAACTCATTTTATGTGGGGTTGGTGGTGGTAGGCGACCGGTCGTTCGTTTGTTGTCGCTTTCCCTTTGATTTGTTTTGTGAGGAGGGATGCAAATTGCAATTAGACCCGGATTATTGACTTAGATTGAATCTAGAACTAAATTTTTGTGTATTTTTTAAAAGGATAAAATTATGGATATGCGTCTATAGATTTTTCCTCCATTTCACTTGAATTTTCCCCAATACTTTTATATGACAATTTTGCTTTTACTAGGCCCATAGTTAAAGAACTGACTTTTTTACGCTTACGAAATTTTAGTCCAATATGACATCTAATCTTGGAACTATTGTATTTCACTGTTTTGAGAAAAATTAATGGTGGAAATCCGTATAATGTACGACACAAAAAAGCAAGTAATTCTCCGCTGTCAGCTTGTAATATGAAGACAGTTCCTTTCCTAATTGTCATGTCCACAAATATTACAAGAAGGGCAGGTTCAGATAGTTTCGCGTCTCCTTTCATCATCATCATCATCGTCAGAAGATGGTATCTGCAACAGGAGGCTCTTGGTCTATAATGTGTACAAAGCATCTGCACGGAAAAAGCGACCGAAGCCAGCACGTCACTTGATCTGCAAAACCATATTCAAAGGCAACCAAACTACCAACAGCTTCAAGAACAGGGGCAAGTGGTAACATTGTATGCGGCAATTCTTGTATCTGAATAATGTTGTAAACCTGCACCAAGGATTTGCAATATGAAACCAAGTTCAAGATCTTTCCCTCACTAACTCGTAATCAACACCTATTGCACAAGATGAAGACGAGGATAGTTGTACAGTCTAGGTTCTCATGCAATTGGAATTACTTTAAGAAGATTTCTCTTCAGATACTGCAGAGCACGTTAACAAGACGGTGAACATGAGAATGACATCTAGCGACAGAGAGCCCAGATAGACAGAAAAGAAGATTGCAGCTGACAATGCAAAACTGTGATTGCAATCTGAGAACCTAATTCTGAGCAATTTCAGTTATCAAATACAACTACAAAGCTAAAACGAGCAAATAATTCAAAAAAACAGCTCAACATTCTTGAAAACAATCGAATTGAGGAGACAGTCGTCACGTCCACCTAATGTGCTTCTTCCACAATATGCTCTCATAGCTGGTGCTGCAGGTACAACCATTTTTTATGGTAAGAACTATGATCCAACTACTTGATACAACGCTCTACTTGATGGTGTGTCCTAAGGCATCGTGATGCAATCATATCCCATCTCAACTGTGTATATATATTTTTAGGCTTTCACAGTTTTGCTTTGTAGATTCTTCTATCACCGCTTCTTCTCACAATGTTTCCAAACTTGCTCCAAAAGGCCCTATTAATTTGACAAATAGACACATAAGACAGTCATCTACTCAGATAAACATGTTAAGCAAAACCATATATCTAAATCTTTTCATCAAGGGATGCGCCAAGTCTTTCTGTGAGTTCAAGTCCAGAGCTTGCTAGAGGAGCAAAGCACTTTGCAACTGTCCCGAGCTTCAGGACGCATATCGTCCTACAACTACAAAACCTAACCCCTCTTTGCACTTACACTGAGACGAGGTATGAGCATGCAATCACTCGTAAAACCCAAACAATCTGACCTACGCCTCCTTTCTTCACAAATTAATCCATGGACTTAGGAACACATAGCTCCGGGTTCCTCTCCCCAGAGTTTCCACAACACATTCATCAAACCTAACCAAAACAAAGACGATCTCATACTAAAAAACAAACCCAATTCGCCGCTTTTTCCCTACAATTTGCAAGAAAACAATCAATGCCATACCAATCTACACGGCTTCGCAAGCTCAGATATGCAACCCAGCAAAGAGAAGTTCCAGCTCTTGATCCTCCGACACCGTCCTCTGCCAATTTCCCCAACAGCAACAATCCATCAGCTAACAACTCATAACCCAAAAACCAAATAGAGATAAAAAAAAACAAGAAAAAAGAGGATTGGGGGGGAGGGGACCTGGAGGGAGAGGAGGTGGAGGATCTTGTTGAGGACGCGGAGGCGGTGGGCGGCGTAGGAGCTGGTGGGCGGGAGCTGGCTCATCCTCTTCACCTCTGCCTCCGCCGCCAATTTCTTCTCTTGGTTTCCCACTTGTTTTGACCCCAAGAGATTGGTCGGAGTCGTGCTGGATGGGCTTTCCATGCTCGTGCTTGGAGGTTTAGTGAATTGAATTGATTCTCCGGCTATCTTAGAGTTTTGTAGGCTTTATAATATTTTTCCGTTTAGAATACAGTTTAGTATCGCGTAATTTGTCAATTTGACATATTTAGATTTAGGGTAAATATTCCTAGACTCAGGTCTTAATCTCAATCTATTCTCGAGTCTCTATTTTCTGAAAATTATTTATCATCCATGTTTTATTAAAAAAATATTAATCTCGGTCCCTAACATCATTAATCATTTTTTCAATTTTTTTCTAATGAAATGATCAAAATATCTTTAAATATAAAACACTAAAAACAATCATATCCCCCACCTTTCAATCTCACACTAAAATTGAACATTAATTATTATTAATTTTAATCTCTTAATCATAATTATTAACACCGTAATGATCAAGACGAAGAAGAAGAAGCCTGTGGAATATTGGCCAGCGAATTTGAAGAGGAATATTGGGCGATGACCTAGTCATCCCTCCTATTAAACACTCAGCTTCGGCCGGGGCTAGTAGCCCCTCTGGATCTGATGTCAACGACTCCCCCAACGACCTATTTATGACACTAACTACTGCGGTTATCGTTCCCTTCCCCAGAGATGTCGCTTACATTGTCCTTTATCGGGAAAGATCATCAGTTACAGGAGCAGTCTCATGACGGTGGTGCAAGAGATGATAAAGATGGAGGTGGAGAACTACATGATGGAGCAGAGGGGTTGACAATGTTGGAGGTTTCGGCGGTGGGATGTGCTTCCGGGCTACTGGAGGGGAGGTGTTTAGGAATGTGATGGGATTGAGTTGGGTATGGTATGGTAGGATCGAGTAGGGAGATTTTTGGAATGGGTTCCTAATCAACAATTGCCAGGTACACGAACTGGGGTTTTGGTGTTAAACAAGTTGTTTGGCTATTATTAGTGGTGGTGGCGGCTCGCCGGCGAGTAGACTGAAGAGGAGGCGGACGAAAGAAGGAAAGAGTGGGATGGGTGGAGGGTTAGATTTTTTTTATTTTTTTATTTTTTATGTAAGGGTGTCAATATCATTTTACGTTAAAAAAAAAAAAGAAAAGTTTGTACATACGTCAATTAAGTATTCGAGACCAATATTTAAAAAAAAACAGGGATGAATAAATAATTTATGAGAAAGTATAGACCCTAGAAAAGATTTCATTTAGTCCAGAAACTAGAGAATAATTTGCCCATATAATTGTTATTTGATTGATGATCTAATCAAAATAAAAAAAATCATTTTTCATCAAAAGACAGAAAAAATTTCTATTTCTTGGTGTCATTTATCAACGTGGACACCGTTCTTATAATATATTTTTTTTCATAACACCATTTTTTAATAACTTATAAGTAAATAAAGTAATAACACAAGTAAAAAACTCAAGTATTTGATAACCTTACAGACTCGAATCCCATGATTAAACAGGATATGATTAGGTCCTATACATTGAAAGTTCTCCAAGTCTATTCTGATTATTATTGCAACCATTAGATGAGCCCAAACAAATTAGGAGATAATTTGATTGACAAAATCAACGAGTATTTTTGTCCTAATACAAATTAGGTTCATCTTCTATCCCTTGATACTCTCTCCTTCTCTCCTTCAAATCGATTGTCAGTTTTTTCTTCAGAAATCGGCGAGGATGATACCATCGTCGATGATCGCTCTGTCCCCATTCTGCCGCCATGACTCCATCTGTATCCTTCCTTACTCCGCCGCCTACTCCTCCCTCTCTCATGTATCGACCGAGCGACCTCTTGCCCCTCGAGGAAGAACCTTGCACCGACAAGCTTCCGGAGAAGCTCTGTCGCTCAGACCAAAAGCCGAACTAAGAATTAGCTGGCGAGTCTCTTGCACCGCTAAGGAGCTGAGAGTGTCCAGAGCTGAACTGGTGATGTTAACGAGGAACCCTTCGGCCATGTAAGAGGAGGAATTGGATACAGTTGGTCAACGACAAAATTTGTGAGGATGGTTTTTTGGAAGTTGTATGGTAGTTTTATCTGCATTAAACTGATGCAAATTGCAATTTAGATTATTATTGTGGACTTAGACATTATCGCATGAATCTTTTACGTACGAATTGAGTTTGATCTGATATGCTCGAATTTGGTGTATTTATTCAGTCGGACCATCTGATTTAATTTATATATTTCCGCATTTGTAAAAAAATAGTCGGTCTACTTTGTGATTGTTTGGTCTAAAGATTGAATTTTTCTGTGAGTTTTTGACAACTCACGTATTAAGGGTATTCAACTGTAATTCAGTGTTTATGTACCTTTTGTCGATTCATTGATGATTAAATCACAAAATTGGTGTAAGACTTGGCCCAAATTAAAAATTGATGAAAAATTAATTATTGGCTATACCAAGACTTCACAAAAGGATAAGATCTTCCTTGAATTTAATGCTGATATTTAGGCAAACCAGAATGGTTTTTTCTGATATGTTCGAATAATTTGCTGTAATATGTTCGAATAGTTTGCTTTGATATGTTCAAATGGTTCGCTCTGATATATTCGAATGATTCGCTTTGAT
>SOPF01028296.1:142813-201622 GCA_012979155.1 Hypericum perforatum | reverse complement strand
ATCCACTCGACCAACCAAACTTAAGCTTCACGATGATCCTCCCCTTTGTTCTACTTGTATTCATTCGCGCCGCCAATGATGCACTTGTAAATTATTGCTTTACTTCCGCATCAAACGGTAAGGGTGAAGTCAAAGGGGAGTAGCCGGCGATATTTTGATTAAGGAAAAAAACTCTTAATAGTTTAGGTAGAGAGGACGGAGCAGAGGAAGGAAGAGCGTTTATTTATTTTTTTAGTTTTTTAACAGAAGGGTATAATAGTCATTTTCCGTGCTTTCTAGCCGGAGAAAATTTCCGATTCCGGCATGAGGGGCTGAATCGTATAATATTTCCAAACAGTACGAGTTTTTTAATCGATTTTAGAAAAGCAGGGGGGCGAGCGTTAAATACCCCAAACCCGAGGGAGCCAGGTGTAATTTACCCTAAATACTTTGATGTAACAGTACAAACTATTTGATATAATTGGATAAACAATTTGATATAATAGTACAAACTATTTGATATATCTGAGTAAACTATTTGTTACGATTAGTTAAACTATTTGTTACCATCGAATAAACTATTTGATATAATAACGTTACAAATAATTTAATATCACCACATAAACTATTTGATATAATTGAGTAAACTATTTGGTATAATTGTGCAAACTATTTGATATAACAAAGCAATATTATTTGCTATAAGCTGATAAATTATTTGATATAATAGAACAAACTATTTGATATAATCGAATAAATTATTTGATATAACCGAGTAAACTATTTGATATAATTGATTAAACCATGTGATATAACTGGGTAAACTAATCTGATATTACCGAGTAAACTATTTGATATAATTGTGTAAACTATCTGATATAACCGAGTAAACTATTTGATATAATTGTGCAAACTATTTAATATAACAAAGCAAACTATTTGATATAAATGGTAAACTATTTGATAAATCAGATAATTGCTATAGCGTTTATACCATTTGAATAATATTTGATTAAATTCATCTTAAAAATTATAATAAATGAATAAATTAATTATTTAACATGATATATCATTTGATATAATTAGATATATTTGTTTGATATAACGAAATAAAATATTTAATATAAAAACATGTCAATCCTTCTTAAAAAACCACAAAAAAATAAATCAAAGGTAAATAAAAAAAATTGATCATTAAATGATAGGTGGACTTAGGCCTAGCCACGAATTGAATTGAATTGAATTTGAATTATAATTTGTCGAATTTGAATTAACAAAATTATGATTCGTATTCAATTCGTCCAAGAATGAATTCGAATATGAATTATAAATTTTTGAATTCGAATTGAATTCAACCGAATTCGAATTACTTTAAATATTTTAATTTTTAAAAATGTTTAAATTTGTTGGGAATAAATAATTAAAAGATTGAGCTTGTACTTGATGTACCAAATTAAGTTGCATACGTATCATTTGCTTCAAAAGAATCAAAGTCCACGTAGTTCTATTTTGGAACTTGTGTTCTAAAAGACAAAGTACTCATTTTCTTTTCATTATGGACTAGAATAATGACATTGACAACTATTTATTTTTCTGTATTTTTGAATTTTTTTCCATCCTTTTATATATGTAATTCGACGAATTGAATCGAAAATTTGATTCGGCGAATGATTCGACGAATTGACGAATTATGATTTTATCAATTCATATTCAATTCATCTTTGGACGAATTCAAATCCGAATTAGGATTCATTTGAACCAAATTAAATTTTTTACGAATTGAATCGAATCGAATTTGAATTGGATTCGATTCATGGTTACCCCTAGGTGGACTACTCCTTTTCTCTTTATGTCCTCCATGCCTATTCCATATATTTGCTTGTTGCCCTTTTTTACCCTTTGCAGGATTGCCCTGAAAACTATTTTCCATGATCAAATTTGGTCCCTGATTAAACTAGACGACAGTTCGAAGTACTCGTTAGTTTCTATTTCCAAAATGATATTATCCCCAACATAAAAACTAGAAACTCCTTCTCTTTCCCTTTTCTACTTCGCAAAAAACAAACAAGAAAAAACTAAGCGAGGAAGAAGAGGACGGGAAGCCAGGAGGACGGAGATCCGGCCAAATATTTCGCTCCATTATATCGCCGCTTCTCTCCGGTCTTCGGATTTCCTGTTTCTCGCCGAAAAAAAAAAACACAATGAACGAGAAAGCTAACGTATCTAAGGAGCTTAACGCCAGGCACCGAAAGGTATTTTGTTATATATATATATATATACACATATTATTTCTGTTTCTTCTGGACAGAATCCGATCCCCGGTTTTCCGATTAGTTTTGTCATTTTTCGTCTTCGATCTACTTTGAAGAATCGTAGAATCAAGTATCTAGTGGAGCTCAAGGTCGGTGGAATTTGATTGCTATTTGATCGGAATCTAATCCGATTCCCGTTCTAGTCTCTGGCATCTAAAAGAGTTTCTCAATTTCGGAGATGATGATTTTTTTTTATATTTTTGGTTGGATTGAAGAAATGATGATTGTTCCACTTGAATTTGTTTGAGTTGTTGTTGCGGATGTGCTGTTTTTGGGGGTTTGAAGATTTATGATTGTCCTTGCATCTCTAAATGGTAGCTAGAATGATCGTAGGGTTAGGTTGACGATGCGGGGAATGGAGGTGTTGTTTGGATATTCTGGATCCGAAAGGTGTGAGATCAGTTTTCTTCTTCTTTTATTTGGGTGGGGTGGTTTGAGAATAATTAGATATGGTGGCTTCGGCCTAATTGGATAAGCCTTTTATGTTGTTGTTGGAAGCCACGAGGGCCGCAATTTGCTTTTTGAGTGGCGCAGTTGCTTGGCTTTGGCTCGTGATGTACCGTTTATGTCAAATATTTATGATTATCCTTGCATCTCTAAATCAAGTGAAGTGGCAGCTAGAAAGATTGTAGGGTTAGGTTGATGCAAGACTGGAGGTTTTGTTCGGCTCCAAAAAGTGTGAGAACAGTTTTTTTCTTTTGGTTGGGTGGTTTGAGAATAGTTAGATATAGCCATGTCGGCCTAATCGGATACGCCTAGTATGTTGATGTTGGAGACCATGAGGGTTGTCATTTTCTTTTTGAGTGGTGCAGTTGCTTGGCTTTGGCTTGTGATGCACTGTTTGTATTGAATCATTAAACTGATCATTCAAAGAGCTGATTGTTGATATTGTATTTGCAAGGTAGATCATATGAATCAGTACCATTTAATGTAACCAAAGATGGGAATAATGAGAGGTTCTACCATTTGTACCATTTATTGGTATCTTTTAATGGAGGTAGATGGTTATTGAGACAAATTGACTACTTTAAGAAGCATGTTTCTCTAGCTCAATTCTTGCATAGCTTTTGAACTCAATTCTTACTATCCTATAATCGTGGTATGCATATTCATGATCTGATTATTACCACCTTGATTCTTATTTGCAGATCTTAGAAGGACTCCTCAAATTGCCTGAGAATAAGGAATGTGCAGACTGCAAATCCAAGTACGTCTACAGTAGAAATGGAGTGAAATTGATTGGAGATGAAAGTGCATTTCTCTCGGAAACTTTTTAACTGCAAATCTCTACTTGGTCTTTGTTAGATCACGGTTTGCTCATCACTAAAAGTTATGAAACTGTTTGCCATGCAGAGGTCCCCGATGGGCTAGTGTAAATTTGGGGATCTTTATATGCATGCAGTGTTCAGGGATTCACAGGAGTCTTGGGGTGCACATATCTAAGGTGATGTTTATTTATATATTCCTTTCATGCAGTTTCTTTTTTGTTTAACCTAGATAGATCGCTGGTCAACCTTTAATTTTGATGCTTAATTCATTTTTTTGATCGGATTATGTTCACATAGATCTTATCTTCTTTACCACAAAATTTTATACTGCAAGTATAGCCATTGTTCATTGTTGAGTAGCTTTTTGGCGCAAATTGATTGATTTGAAAATATATTGTCGATTAGTCCTAACTAGTTTCACTGCAGGTTCGATCAGCAACCCTTGACACATGGCTTCCAGAGCAGGTGGCATTTATTCAGTGTACGTTTCTACATCTGGTTTAGCAGAACTGTTGGTAATCATGTTTAATCTGAATGGCCTGAGATTAGGGCTGCCTCTATGTTGTTTCTCACAGCAATGGGGAATGAAAAGTCAAACAGTTACTGGGAAGCCGAATTACCCCCAAACTATGACAGAGTTGGGATTGAGAATTTCATTCGTGCCAAGTATGTAATTTATATTAAGTTATGCAAGTTATCTTGTTCTTCTTTTCATCTGAACCAACTCGATCATATTGATTTTCTCTCCCATTGTGCCATCTTTAAGATATGAAGAGAAGAGGTGGACCCCAAGAGATGGAAAACCACAATCTCCTCCAAGAGGACATGAGGAAAAATCTTCTGTGCATTGGCAGAGACCTGCTGAGAGAAGTGGGCATGCACGCGACAGAAGTTCTGGAAATCTATTCGAACAAAGAAGAAATGTTCCAGCACCAAATTCCAAGTTGAGCAGTCCCATCTCAACATTCAATCTGCCTGTTCCTCCCATGGGACCTGAACCGGTACTTGAATTTTTTGTTCTAATTGAATGTTGGAATTTTGTGGTATTTTTTTTGGAAATGCTTTCTTTTCATGGACCTCAAGCAAGGCATCAAACAGTAATAAATTAGTACAGCATCAATTGCACGCAGAATAAATTGAATTTGTTTAAATGGCTGGCTTCCTTGTGGAAGAACTAATAGTTTTTATGTATGGGTTTTTAGGTACAATGCTGATTAATGGTTGTTTGTATAAGCAGTTATCATAAAAACATTTTAGGTCATGTGAGCCAAAGCTTTAAGCTCTTAGGCAAGGACTGATGGTAAGCTTTGTGCAGAAAAATAGACTAGTTGTTTTTGTAAGATGATGACGCATATGGTACTTGTTATAAGCTGCTGACAATGAGTTTCAGAGATTGATGGTCTGAGATATAAATGATACATTAGTTTCAAAAATATGATGCCATATTTGGGTGTATACTTTGGAGACGGCAATATGAGGGGCAATCTTCTTCATTGCCCTATTTGTAATTAGATGGCATTGCTATTTAGAGCTTTTTTTTTGGCTTGATTTTCCTTGGTGGAGATATGTGACAAGTGTTTGCTCGTATTTATACCCTGTACTTTTCAATGAACAGGTTACCTCGATTCAAAAACCTCAATCTGTTGTTCAGGTGGCTGAGCCAACCGCGGAGCCACCAGAAGCAACCAAGGAAGTTGTCGACACTGCTGCCACTGCTTCTTCTGCGCCAAAGCTTGATTATGCTGTAGACCTCTTCAACATGCTGTCTATGGACGCCCCTGATGAAAACAACGAGTCAACTTCAAATGATGAAAGTGGTTGGGCTGGTTTCCAAGGTAAATGTCTGAAGCTTGTTATTGATTGAATTTCTTCCTAATTTTGTTGGAAACCGCCATATCATAATTTTATGAGTGGCCCTTGGTTCAAAGGCCTTGAAGGTCATTGTGGTAGTTTGTTGATCGTTGCATTTGAACTCATACTTGAAATGATTGTAGCTGCTTCTACTGTTTCCAAAGAAGCATCCACAACAGAAGCTACTCCAAGTACGGAGAAGAGTAGCCAATCAGGGATTGAGGACTTATTTAAAGATTCTCCTTCTCTGACAACTGCAACACCAGAGAAACCCCAGAAAGATATAAAGAATGATATTATGAGCCTCTTTGAGAAGGTACAGGCTTTGAAATAAAACTTGTTCCAACATATCAGATTTTCTCATGAGGTTGATGAATTGCTTGGACTGTTGCACACTAGGAGCATCTTTGTTTTTTTAGGTTGATGAATTCAACATGCCATCTCCTGTGCACTGAGAAATCTTTATTTCTCAAACTACAGGGGTTAATTCTTAGTTGGATCAAACTTAAATCATTTCATGGTTTACTTATTTGATTACAAAGCTCATATATCTTATTAATGCATTTCTTTTGGTTATCATTCAGTCGAACATGGTATCTCCATTCGCAGTGCATCAACAGCAACTTGCCATGCTGGCTCAGCAGCAGTCGCTTCTGATGGCAGCTGCTTCAAAATCTTTGATTGGTGACCCGAAGTCTACCACACTTGGTCAACAGGCAGGACCTAATGGTATTAATTTATCTGCCATGCTTGCTCAGCAACAGTCACGTCTGATGGAAGCTGCTTCAAAATCTGTGAATGGGGATCCTAAAGCTTCTGAATTTGGACAGCACACAGTACGTAATTTGGTAGCATTGGGGTATCAAGTCCCTGGATATATGATGCCAGTAGGGGGTGGACAGGTTGACCTGCAGAAATTTGTTCAGGTACTGTCTTAATATTGCATACACTCGCTGTTAGTTTTCTTTTGATGCTTGATCAAAACATTATAATTATGTATTTTTTTTTTTGTTTAGGATGTTAACATGGGAACTGCCACTTCAGCTGGAAATTCTGTACCATATGCAACACCTAGGTATATTCTCTACCTTTACAGTTTTCTTATACCGATGGAAGTGTGTCATTGGTTAGATCAGTTTTCCATTTCAGTGGAGATGTAACCGTTCTTTCTTTTCCTTCCTATTTTTGTGTAAAAGCTGCACGTCACCATTGCCAATCAAGTGTCTCATGGATCAGTTGTAGTTTCTCTCTGATTTATCTTCCCTAGCCATATATATTGGAGTCCTGAAACCGAGTCCCAAAAGTACTATCATCTTATTATTGTTGATGTTGAACAGCAGAAACTATTTTTCTAGAAGCTTGAAGAACATATGGAATTTCAGTAATTTTGATTTCAATTTTTTTCAACCGAAATAAGATTTAGAGCCATGGGGTGGTTTTAGGGAATGATTCACTGAAGTATCTTGTAGTTTTGACCTTTCATTTCAGAGATTTGTGGACAAAGTTGATTTGATCATGTACCTTGTGGCATTGACCTTTAGGGACAGATCTGTAATTTATCGGTTAGTTGACATGTGGCATGTTGAGGTGGATGGAGGCCTGGTTACATGGTCGTTTACTAAGCCAGTCAGGCCCAAAAAACATTGTTTTGATTGAAAAAAATTTTACAAAATTGGAGTCAAAATCTAAAAACCTCAAAACTCGGGTAATTTTCTTTAGCTTTTGGTTTATTTATTTTTCTTTTCAATCAAAATGGTGTCATTTGGGGGCTTACTAGCTTAGGCTGCCTTGTAAATGTAGGCTCCATCTATGTCGGCATGTCACGCAAGCACCTAACTTGCGGAATTATAAGCTTGTCCCTTAAGTGCTAACGTGAAAACTCAAGATAACTGACCTAGGCAACGTTATCCACCGATTCCTGAGATGTAAACGTCGAAACCACATGGTACCAAGTAAAATTCTACTTTTTTCTTTCTGCCAAGTATGAATTTTGCCACCCGTAACTGTCTGCGGAATGTGAGAGCTTTCCCTTGTCCACGAGTTCGCATATTTATGATTCTTGTTAGGAATGGTGTGGGGCCAATTATTTGGTGAAACCACAAGTCGATTCTTTCTAGTCTGGACGAGTTCTGATTCGTTGTTTATGTGTTCAGTAGTGACAGATTTATGTGTATGTTAACATTTTCCTTTTGCTATCTCTATAGCTTCAACCCTACAGGCCAACAAAACCCGTTGAACGGCACAACTAGTACAGGAGCAATGAAACCTCAATCTGCGTCGTCAGTCTCTTCCAGTTCTTCAACGCAAACCGGAAAGGATTACGATTTTTCGTCTCTAACACAAGGGTTCTTCTCAAAACAGTGAGTGTGATCACTTACCAGGGTGATTGTGTGAAATTCGTTAATGGGACCAGCTGTTTCAGATATGGGACAAAAAAGCACTCGTAAGTTTCTCCCTTAATGATTTGTACAGTTTTTGTAGAGGCATTGATAGATCATTAATAGTTGGCTTCTAGATTGCTTATGGTTTTATTGTTCCTCTTTCTCGTCATTTTGCAGAACGGCCAAATAGGACGAGAAGATCTTATTGTTATCGTCAACGAATTTAAAGAACAAAATTGCATGTAAATTTTGAAGATGAAAATCGATAGGGGTAATGTAACAGGTAAATTCTTGTAAAATTGGGTATATGGTAAAATTTTAAATTTATCGAGTGAGACTGTGGATCCACCAATCCAGAAATAGTCTCTCAAGCCTACGGTCTGCTGTGTTAGTAAATTATGTGCTTTTTGGCATTATTTTGAGGTTGATTTGCTAGAAGCGGATGTGCTGGTTTCTTTATTTTTTTGGGTGACTGTTCTAGTGCTTTCAGTTTTTTGCAAAGGTTAACCATTTCTATTATTTTGAGTTCTCTGGATAGGAATAATCTAGATTTTATTCTTATGAAAATTATTTAAAAATTATTTAACATAGAATTAGTGGTTAAATAATGGGGCGATTGTTTATAAACCCATCATAAATATGAACACGGGGCCAACTTCGCTCCAACCCTGTATTTTGATTCTTGGAAGATCAATTTGTAGCAACATGTAAATTGTAAATATCAAAAGTCACTTGAGCAATGGATACCTAAGGAGAATGCTTCATATTTGTGTCCAAGCCACTGAATCCAAAAGAGAATTGCTAGCCAAGGTTTATGTGCTTCTCAGCGGTTAACTGGATTTGGATCGTAGGAGTCCATCCAAATACAAACCTACTGTTCTAGTACTTGTTGACTTCGAACGAGTTCAGGTTGATTGACTTGACATTATTTAGTCCATATGATCGGCGTGGGCACCAAATTTGGTCTTGAAGAATAATATATATGATCATCATATACAATGAATTTATTCAATCTTAATTGTTAATTAATCAAATGTAATTGATCAAACTATGGGAGATACCCGGGAGAGGGATGGGTGGTGGTCGCGTTAGTCTTGATTTCTATTTAAATTATATAAGTAGTTAGTCTTTCTCGTCTTGATGTCTATCTAAATTATATAAAGAATTAATTTTTATTAATGTACTTAATATAATATTTCAGCGCATGATTAATAAAAATTAATGAACACCTAAGTCTCTCGATTATTTTTTAAATTAATACGCAAAAACATAACTAACATTTGGTTTCTTCTTGGGGCCACGTGCAACCAAACGTGTCATGCCAATAAAATCTTCAAATCCACATTTGAGAATTTCAATTGTCAGAAACAATTTATTAATTACTGAGTTGGGCAGCTACCTAGCTAATTTATTAATGCGTAGGCCGTGAGCCTCGTGTAGAATCCCAAATCGCAAGTCAATTTTCAAGGAGAATTTAATGTTTTTAATATCTGTGCCAATAACTTTTTTCTTTTGGAGATTGTTGCCACCAACCAGTAGTAAATGGACTGATGGGTATTGACATATAAGAACAGTTTTTGGTATAGTATTCCATTTGATCTAAATTTACTTTACATTTAAATATTTAATACTATGTACTTTGACCTTTAATTATAATCTAAGAATATATATTTTTTAATCGACATTTTTACTAACTAATCCCTGATCATGATTTTGCCAACTCAAAACAGTTTATTATGATTTTTACCAACTACATTGTTGCTTGGAGTTCTCTTGGGCTGATACGGCCGGATCGTTTTTAACATAAAAAGTAATGCTTGTTTAAGTGCCAATTATGGTATAAAACAGTATATTATGATAATGTTTAACGTCGCGGTTATGGTTTTAATTTGATATTTTTCTTGAAATTTTGGATAATTTATGTGATAAATGACATAAACAGCTTAGGTGATTCGTTTTGGGTATGATCATTGGCAGTAAGATTGTCGTTAGTGGGGAGCTACAAAAATTGAGTGAAGAATTTGCGATCGTAAAGAGTATTGACGATCACAAATAACATTGCGCCAAAATTTTAACATTTTTCTCTTTAGCTTGTTTAGGTATTTCCAACTTGTACCTATGAAACATGGTAAACGAAAAGAAGAAGAGATTGTGCACAAGTTGCAGTTAGCACTATTATTCGAAGTTAGAACTTTGTAGTGGCGTCGCACAAGAAAAGAAAAACTAGTGAATAAATTGGCTAGACAGCACCACCAAACGTAGTCATATTGACGAATTGATTCACCTATTTTTTTTAATCTCTTTTTTTTTTGGTTTTGATTCATCGTACAACTAAAGCCCTAATCACAACAATCACTGATTTTCAATATATACTAATCTCATTAATTTATGTTCAAGTTATTACAATTTTTTAGGTGATAAATTTCTCCGAGAAATATTTAATTACTCGTTTTTGAGCATGAAAAATGTAAAACGGGCGAAATTAGCTAAACCACAAAAAAAAAAAGAGTCCAAAAACATAGGATTTCAGTTTGCAAGAGAGGGAAACGGGCCGAACCTGGCACGTCATCACTCAGAAGTCTGCGTTCAGACGGAAGCAGGAAAAAAGGACGGTGACCGATTCCCTGCAACAGAATTCACCTAAACCACCTGACCGAAGACCACGTGGCGACCGTTACTCGCTCTTTCCAAGTTGAAAAGACCATATTCTCCTCATATAGTGGACGTGGCGCAATTTAATTAGTCCAACGTCATAGTCTTACATTAAGACGGGGGTAAAAATCCCGTCAAACAAAAGGGAAAAAGGGCATATAAATGGGGTAAAAGCAGTTTAAAAAAAGCCAGCTGTTCTAAGTTCTAACCCCTCTCTCTCTCTCTCTCTCTCCCTCTCTCCTTTTCTGGGTTTTCTCCTTTCGAAGTGAGAAGAGGAAAGAGGGTTAAATTGAAGCTTAGAAAATTAGGAAATAGAGAGAGAAAAAAAAGAGGGATTAATATTTGGGGGGATGGGTTGCTTTAGGTGTACTGGGGAATCAAGCAAAAAACCAGAAGGTGTCAATAATAGCAATAAACGCAAGAAGGATCAAACACAACTCAGTCCAGGTAATAGAAGAATTATTGCCAATGTCCCTTAATTAATTAAAAAGATGAGTTCTTCTTCATTTTTCAGAAGCTAAAACGAGGTTTAGAGATTGTTTTCTCATTTTCCTTTTCTGGGCTCCTGTGGATTTTGGGAGAAGTGCATGAAGAATGCCAAAGTTTCGATCTTTATTTTTGAAATGTTCTTCATTTCCAACAAATGGATGATCAATTTTTTTTAATCAAAATTCCCCCCAATTTATATTGCATTATGTTCGGAAAACCCAACTCAGCCAAACCCTTTGTGGGTTCTCCATTTATGGGTCCTCTGTTTGATTCCACACTTGAAAGTTGCAATCTTTTTGGTGTCTCTCTCCATTTGTCTTACAATTTTGGCTTCTTACCTTGTGCTGCCCTGTATTTGTCTGTGTGGTTTCCAGGGTCATTGAAAGTAAATCCATGTGGGAGTGAGGAGAAGGAAGTTATCTCCAAGGATAATCAGGCCTCTGTTGACGCAAAGAGCTCGAATCTAAAGGATGACCATGCTAAGGAGCATAGTTGCAATGTGCGGACATTTACCTTCGAGGAGCTTGCCACAGCCACGGATAATTTCAGGTCTGATTGTTTCTTGGGGGAAGGCGGTTTCGGTAAAGTTTACAAGGGTTACATCCAGAGTATCAATCAGGTTTGTGCAGATTTCTCTGTTGGGTTCAGCTGTTTATTGTAGTGAAAATGAGTTGATTATTTTTATTGGTTTCCTTGTGTAGGAAGTTGCAATTAAGCAACTTGATCGCGATGGACATCAGGGGATGAGAGAGTTTACTGTCGAAGTAGTTACACTAAATGTAGCTGATCATCCAAACCTCGTCAAGTTGATCGGATTCTGTATGGCCGGAGATCAGAAGCTCTTGGTCTACGAGTACATGCCTCTTGGCTCTCTAGAAAATCATTTACATGGTATGTTGTTGGAGTCTTGCTTAATTCCCGTTCTCAAACCATCTTCTCTTATCTGGTCTTTGACTTTTGATTATATGTTTCTGAATGCAGATCTTCCACCTGGTAAACAACCACTTGATTGGAACACGAGAATGCTGATAGCTGCCGGAGCTGCAAAAGGATTGGAGTATTTGCACAATAAGATGGTACCTCCAGTAATCTATCGGGATCTGAAATGCTCCAACATTTTGCTGGGAGAGGGTTATCATCCAAAACTATCAGATTTTGGCTTGGCTAAAGTAGGACCTAGCGGGGATAATACTCATGTTTCTACAAGGGTCATGGGAACCTACGGGTATTGCGCTCCAGATTATGCAATGACTGGTCAACTGACATTCAAGTCAGACATTTATAGCTTTGGTGTTGTTCTTTTGGAGCTCATCACTGGAAGAAAAGCAATTGATCCAATGAGAGAGCGGAGGGAGCAGAATCTTGTTGCTTGGGTAAGATATTTTTCAGCTAAAAATGTCAATGGTGTGAAGTAACTGAATAGGAAATTGAGGTTCATCGAGTTATAATGGTTTGCCCATGGCAAATTGTGTGCTACAATTTCTTTTTCTGTGGATTAGGGTAGAATATGTTCATTGGATTGGTAGAGGGAGTAGTTATTGCACTTGGGATTGATGTGAACTATCTGGATCTGGTTGTTTCAGGCTCGACCCATGTTCAAAGATAGGAAGAACTTCTCCCACATGGTAGACCCTCTACTTGAAGGAAAGTATCCAATGAGAGGGTTGTACCAAGCTCTCGCGATTGCCGCAATGTGTGTCCAGGAGCAGCCCAACATGCGGCCCTCAGTCTCTGACGTGGTCATGGCTCTGAACTATCTGGCTGCCAGCAAGTTTGACCCTTCTACAATTCCCGTTCCAGGTGGTCGTAGGAGCCCGTCTCGCTCTTGTGCAAGGAAGGACAACGATAAAGCAGAGTCAGCCAGTTAGAGATGAGATTAAAGAACGAGCTGGGGAAACTGAAGTAGGAATAAGATGGCCCGACATTACGTTTTTTTGAAGTTGAGATACGAGATGCCTGGTATCCAGAAATCTTCGACCTCTTCTTTTGGTTCCCTCGTCTTGTGTACATGTGAGCTGGGTTCTTCTTGTGTCTATGATGCCTCAGTGTGGCCTGTAGGAACTCTTTTAGTAGTTAGTTGAGTTTAGCCTTCATATTCAGATTAACAAATTCCCGCCTTTTCCTTTTCCTTGGCTCTTGCTTCTCTTTGTTCACATTTCTCCCTCGGTGTCTATCTTCAGTCTCAGGGCACCAAGCTGGTGAGAGAGTCATGTGATCTTGGTGATGTGAATTAGGGCTTCGGTATGTACCATATGCTTCTTGATTTTCCACTTTATACAACATTTTTTTGCGCTTATTAACACTTATTTCCAACCGTTAATCAATAAAGATTCGACCTGGGCTGAACTTTAAAATGGAGACAAAAGTTCTCCAGTAAGTACTTGTCTTGGCTCGAAATAGTATAGATACTGATTATCTTAGCTTTACTTCCAAATTTTTAATATTAACGTTGTAGTGATGAACGTTGCTTTTCAAATCAAATAGCATGCATGAGCTTTGGTGGAAGTTTTAGAAAGATTCTGCAAGAAAGAAATATGCTGTTCCAAGGTGAGTTGCATCTTGCATGATTATGGACGGCCTTTGTAACTGATGTATTATTGTATTTATTTTCCCTATTCATACAGGGTCTTGAAAACGGCGAGTTGAGTTTGGTTAGACGTACGAAAACAATTTACGTGCGGGGTTTGGTTTAGGTATGCAGATGTTAAATTAGTATTAGAGAAGGATGATCTCGTGTCCACACGTTGGTAAAATATTGTGATAGATAAATTTCATATTGTTAAGTGCAAGAGTGGTGAATTTGTTTCAGTGCAAAAAATCATTTAACATATATTTTTCATACTAACGTGCGATAAATAAAATCGTGTGAACACAATAACGGATAAATCGGTACTATGTTAATTTTTTTTGTATCCAACTTAAAATTAAGACAATAAATTGTTGCCATGTTAATTTTTTTTTATCTAACTTAAAATTAAGTTAAGATAACGAGTTGTAGAATTATTCACACTTATAAATTGGCTCAATCTAATTGTAATTTTTAATTTATAAGTCTGAAAAATCAACATTCACATATTTATAATATTAAAATTTTGGATTTAATATAAATTTTGTCTTGCCAACATAAAAAAATGAACATTCAGCAAGATCATGCATATTGAACTTTGCTTCTCTATCGTCCTGAAATGGATGCAACAATTCTCTATTTTGAGTATTAAAAAAAAACCCTGGTAGGATCACGTTAAAGGTTTAGTCTCCTGGGTACAGAAATAAGAGTATAATAATCCCCATCTCAAGCATGGCAATTAGTATCCCAAAAATGGTCATCAACCTTAAAAGGGTAATGCAAAAGTGTGTTTTCAAAGGTAAGAACAAGGAATGTCTTGAGATGACCAAGAACCGGGTGACATCTTCCCGATCATGTCTGCAAAGGCCAAGGACAAGGCATGTCTAAACCACTTAAACAAAAGTGCAACAACTCTAATATCTTCATTTGGGACTCGTGAGGGAATTCCCTTTAGCGTTTCTGATTTTTTCCAAAATTTATCGTTGACCTTACCAGCCCGAAAAGTCTGGGTCACAAATATGAACAAATTGTGTGATACGACCGAATGAACTGATCCGACCGATCAAACTAATGCTCAAACTACATTTTTTTTAAACCGTGCATATTTCTTTCATTAATGATGTGATCTTATTTTTTAAAATAGAATATATTATTTATGAAAGAATATATTTTCAAACCATGCAATAATAATGTCTTGATTGTGTTTCATAATTATTTATCCTAATCATTTAGTTAAATAGATGGTCACAATCCTTCCTCTCTTCTTATAAAAGGCAACCACCCCAACCTCTTCAACACATATAATCTCCAATCGACTTTAAGTCTTCTTCTATCTTTGACCCATCTCATCAACTTTTCTGCCTTCCATTTCTTAACGATATTCTGATTAAAGTAGTTTGTATCTAGATGGCATCAAGCTCTCCGAGCAGCAGCTCGGGTCCGCGCAATGTGGAGCCGTCGAGCAGCAGCTTGGGTCCGCGCAATGTGGAGCCGTCAAGCGGCAGCTCGTTTTCGTTTACTGAGGAGCCATCGAGCAGCAGCTCGGCTTCGTTTACTGAGGAGCCATCGAGCAGCAGCTCGGCTTCGTTTACTAAGGAGCCATCGAGCAGCTCAGATCCATGGATCCCGGAATTTGCCGAAAAATTTGAGATCGCGGTGGCATCTTTCTTCAACATGGACACGCCAGACAAGTGGCAAGTTATAGCCGACGCGACCGGCAACGGGATGACCGCCGAGGAAGCAAAGATGCGCTACGAGCTACTCGTGGAGACCATGGAGAAATTGAGAATAGCCATGTTCTCCCAGACTATGAAGGTATATTTTTAGATTTTATAATCTAGTTAATGTCACAAAGCTCTTCTAATAATTAACAGTATTGAGTTTTTTGGAGCTCAAAAGTCAAAATTCAGACTTAATTTTTTTACATATGATACTTGTATGCGTGAAAACATATTTACACACAAGTCAAATAATGTGCTTTTAATATATGCCACTGAATTTTATAGGCTACTTACTATATACATGTATATAATTACGGAAATGTCTCCTTTTTTTCGTACCGTTTATGTGCATATATTTATAAAGTCCTCCACGGATCACCAAATGTGTATAATTAATTATTTTTTACATAATAACTTACAAGGTGTGTTTCTTTCCTCACGCAGGATGAGGAAAATGAAGATTCAGTGAGCACTGAGCAGTAAATGTAGTTAATTGGTAACATCAGTAAAATAAAGGGTTACAATATATAGTTTTTTTTTATATCTATTAGTATCAGTTTCAAGAATCACACGATGGGGATTCTTTATATTTATATATATAGTTTGTACTAATTAAGTTTATAGTTTCAGCTTAAGTAATAAGCGATGCAACTGTATATATACATATTTATATATATAGTTAGTATCCTCCATCAAATAATATCATTTATTCTTGCAGCTTGTGTATTTCTATTCATGAATAAATATTTATGAAAAGATAAATCTATCTTAGATCTTCATCAATTTGTTGATGCTTTTTTCACGAAGTAATAATATTTTATCACTTTTTTAAAAAAAACTTATTCTGAATTTGCTATGAATAATATAGTTCAACATGTTACTTTTATGTGTTTGGATCAGGTGCAACTTCATGAACCCAAAAAAAGGCTTGTTTCCTTTGGAAATTAAATTTTTATTAGAAAGTAGGGCGGCTTTTATATATTTTTTGGAATAAGGCTGGTTATCTTCTCGGATTTTAGACGTGAAAGATCATTCAGCAAGGAAAAGCAGCAATGAAAAAAATATAATATATATTCTAACCATCAACAAAATATATTTGTATATTCTAGCTAGCTAGCTAGCCAGTTAATGTGAAATCTGCGGGGATCTATTCCTTTTAAGTTAGTGTATCATGAGCCCG
Organism: Hypericum perforatum; assembly: GCA_012979155.1. NCBI lineage: Eukaryota > Viridiplantae > Streptophyta > Magnoliopsida > Malpighiales > Hypericaceae > Hypericum > Hypericum perforatum. The sequence continues at coordinate 185,223 of SOPF01028296.1, read as the reverse complement.
AAATTGTTTGCACTACTTATTGTGGAATTTTATTAAACGTCTTATAACTTCCGATGAGTCCACTTAAAAATTAAAAAAATTCAGACAATTTATTCGAGATATGATCTTTAAAAAGAAAAAAATATATATAGGGCTAATGGTGAAGTTTAGAGTAAAGTTCGAACTCAGGGCTTTGGTTAAGAAAATTCAAGTTCCGTGTCAACTTTTCTCCTAGAATTAAGCAGTTAACACTTCTGTTTGCTATTTTCTGATTGATCATTACCTGAACTAGCTTAGCTAAGCAGACATCAGAAAAAAATATCTTTACAGTTACAAATCATAAAGAGAAGTATCTGTTAATAACCCTGCATTGAATGATTTATGAAGTTGATTTCTGTGATTAGCCTTGTTGGTTGAGAGTTGCTGCTCTGATACTTTGACGAAAAACTCGTGCTTCCGATTCGAATTCCCATTCGAATTTTTGAAGTTGGTCTGTCCTTCTGTTCACAGATGAATCCTTGGTAAGGAAGGTGAAGCATGTCGGATCGTCGGCGCCTCACGATTGCTGTTGCAGCCCGCTGATCTCGCCCGCTTGGCAGTTTGCAACCTGTATGTACATGGTTGATGCTCTACCTGTCGGAATAATTCTGCAGCAATCCCTCCTTGGTGACTGCAAAGCAGAATGTGGTTATTACCATACGAAGGGAGGAAACCCGAATGGTAAATGTTCGATTTGATCAGAAGTGCATACCTTCTTCCATCGAAGAGGGTCCGGCCGCTTTAGTACTACAATGCTGTCAATTTTCTCTGGTGATTCCATCTTCCATCGGCAATAAGGGTGCCGAGACTTTTGGCGCGAATAGACTCCGATCGTTTGCCTCCTAGCTTCGTCGTACTTGATAGAGCTCATGTAGAACACAAAGGCCTTGGTACAAGGGTGCTTGGTTGCAGGCCTTGTGTTGAATGCATAAGCTGTGTAATCGGCTTTTCGGTACCAATTAATGAAAGTTCTCGCAGGCATCTCGAGCTCTCTCGGCGACATGATCCCCCTCCATATCTGAACGATGAACCCCCACGAGACTGAGATCGACCACGTCCTCGTCCTGTCGTAGCAGATGGATTGCTGCATTACGCTCGCAGAGTCCAATTCCACCGCCTTGAAGAGGTGTTGAAGGGATTTGGGTTGTGTCATGCGTGGGAATATTGGCTCCACCACGTCGAGGTGATGCAGAGACGCGAGTGGCGCCACTGGATGCGCGGCGAGCAGGCCTAACAGGTCTCCATACACATCGTACTGCGCAATAATTCATCCCAAAAGGCAAAAAGTCGGATAGTTGTTCGAGTACGAATCCGAAGAAAACTTAAACTAAGATCATTACCTGATGGAATCCTGCTTCTTTGGAGAGTGGAACACCAAGCTCAGACATACATGCCTGAATCCTGTCATCACTGCCATAGAGCAGAGGATACCGCTGGATGCAAGCGTCCTGCATCTTCTCCAACTCCTTTGCTAATGGGTAGCTGATCGCGAACCCGCCTCCCCCGTACGCCATGGAGTATGAGAAGAATATGTTCTGAAGGTGGCTCTCTGAAGAGCTCCCTATGTAATAGAACTGATTGTGATCATACTTTGAAAGAATCCTAACAATGTTGTCCACTAAGAAGACAGTGTCGTCATCCCCCATCACGAACCACCTCACATCCTTCAACCCGAGCCTCAGCATCTCAGACACCACACGCGAAATCCGCAGCGCGGATCTCTGGCCCTGCTTATTGGAGTACTTGAACCTTCTAGTGTCTCCAGAGACCTTTATCTCAGGCAGCCCTTCACCCCACCTAGTCCTCACCATCTTGTCCATCCATACGATGGCTCGCGTCTCGTCACGCCTGTACCATACCTTCACATACTCTTTCCTCTTCTCCCACAAGTTGGAAGAAGCCGCTATCCCGAACACAATGTGCTTCAGTGTCGTGTCATTAGTCCCACGCTCAAACGACACATTGTCCTCCTCGGATGAGTCGGATAGAGATACGGATATGGTTTCTTCCTCGACCTCGACCCTCGTCGGGGAGGTTGAATTCGCATCATACGATGACGCCTCGTCGACCTTCTCCACTGCGTTGAGGCATTCGCGGTTGGGGGTCAGGAGGAGGTGGGATGAGTAGGCAATGTAGAGTAATGTCAGGATTATGAAGGACCATGAAACGGTCTTTCTGAATCCTGCTTGTTGTGATTGTGAGTTTCTTGTCTGCATTGCAAGATGTTAACTAGACCGACCAATCCAGATGATCGTTCTCTAATTCGGGCTAATTTGATATTAGGCAATGGATTTGCATAATATCTGTTGTTGTTTCATGGAGATTTAGGAGACTGGAGATGGCTGTGAAGATGAGATTGGTCTCAGAAATAATCGGATCCAGAGAACATCTGCAAAAGAGAACAATGAAAGTTTTCTTTTGCTCTTTTATTGTACCACATTTGGCATATGTGGCTGTTATAGAGAGCGATTATTTCTGATCACAGGTACAGTTATTGCACCATTATTTTGTAATTAATCATCAAGGATATAATTTAATAGAGATGAGTTCAAGTGGCTATTGCCTTCCGGAGAGTTATTATCATTTTTTTTTTGCGAAAGAGTTATCATCAAATTTGTGTCATGCAAATAGATCAATATACCAAAAAGAATTCCTTATGGCTCGATTATGAATAATAAGTCATTATTCATGACAAATGTAGTAAAATTGCGAATTGATCTTCCACTCTCCAACTTGGTCAGTTTCTTTGAATTTGAACTGCCCTCTCAATTTATTTTAACCAGCGAAGAAGATCCTTAATTAAACTCTTACATCTTCTAATGCATCGAAATTACATGAACTCTTCCGTCCATGAATGAACATTAATTGATTTTCTCTCTTTCATAACCTTTAATCATGGTACGAGAAATGTATACTCGTCCTATTTTCTGTGATGATAAATGGTACTTGTTGGAGCAAATGAACGTAATTAATTAAGAACCTTGAACGCCTTAATTAGGTGGATCTAATTCTAGTGTACGCAATCATATTCACGAGTAATAACTAATTGTAGAATTAAGCCGAAATTTTTAACACGTGTGTTTCTTAAAGGTTAGCAACCCCTGTTGGCCGTGAGATCTATTTTAAGTTTAAAAAGACATCGAGAACAAAGACATTCTATCATGATAGGCCAAATAGAGTCCAATAATATTTAGTCTTAAGGGAGTACAAGGCATTGATGACTCCAGGGTTTAGTACTTAGCTAATATTTTTATGTGTAAAAGTTTACCATTCAAAAAGATTAGACTAAATAAAAAAAAAGAGTTCATCTTTACAGGTTTTTTCCTGTAATATATTTAACTTTTATGATTTAACTTTTTTAAAATTTATGATCACGCTTCTAAATTTTTTTTATATATGTAAATTTAGAGCAAAAATGTGAACTAATAACCTCCTAAATATCTACAACTTTTTGTGTCATTAGGACGGAGACATCACGCTTATAAAGTTTTCAATCTTAGTTCATGTCCAAAACATAGATACGGATTAGGATTCCAGTTCTTATTTCTTGCTTTCAAGTTTAGCTTATAATTGATATGTTTTGGTCCATACTTGTAAATATGTGTAAGGGTATAATTAGTAAATTATTGTTAACTACAATCCTAAAAATAGGAAATATAGTAAGTAGGAAATATAGTTACGAAAATGGTAAAAACCGCAATTGATCATTAAAGATATGATGTAATCTCTAAAATCAAAATAATTTCTGAAATTATGCAACAAATCATTACTATTCAAAATTACAAAAATTGTGATTTTTCCAACCCCGTTATCTCATTCTCAGACGAGTGGCCATTTCCGGCATCCCTGCCTCCACCAACAACGCCAACATACCAAAACACCAACCAACCGGTGGTTTGTGTAGTGGAAACTCGTCGATCGGTGTCAGGTTCAAGTGAATGCAGTACAACGATAACATATTTTAATTCACTTAAAAAAATTTGATTTAATTCTTTTTAAAATATATTATTAGAAAAAAAAATATGTATAATATATATGACAATATTCGACTTTAATAAATTTTTAATGTTGTGCAGTCGTGAACATTTGGTGGATAATAAACTTTTAATTATAAAAAAAATTGGTACAATGGTAACGCATTTGAAGTCACTTAATTTTTTATTTTATTCTCATAAATCAAAAAATATTATTGAATTTTTTTCAATATATATGTATTAATACTCGAATCTAAATAATATTAAAAAAACTATCATGTTGCAATAATGGAACAAAAGGATACTTCACCTAGAGATATTTTTGTTTGTTTCCTCATAATTATCCCTCCAATTTTATTTATTCTCGAAATGAAGATATTTCCACTGGCAAGAAGAAAAAGACACACACAGGAAGCACTTCTTCCCATATATCTATCCCCTCCTGGTCTCTCCAGCCTGCCACCACCAACGTGCACTTAGCTAGACGAGTTCCCCCACAGACGAACCCTCCTCCTGACAACCAAGCCTTGGAATCCAAGATCCTTCGTCGTTTTGGTCCCAAGTTATTAAGCAATGGGGATGGGAGAGATCGTGCCATGTGAATGTTAGGTGGGTGGAGTGATGGGAGAAAACCAAACTTTACCAGACCATTATTCCCTTCTTTTGCTTCTTTCTTATCTCCATTCCCCTTCCTCTCTCCTTTTATAAATAAAGCTTTCTCATTCCCATTCCCCTTTATAGGATTGATAAGTGATTAGGGAGAGTTGATTTGGGTCGATCACATCTTGATTAAGGTATGTTTTTTCTCCATTGATATTCAATATTGATCGAGTAAAATTGTATTCCGAGATTTTTAAGGTCTTGTTCAAGCAATAAAAAGACGAAATCGATTTGGTTTAAACGATGACTATTGGTTAGTAGTTAAAAGTTTTATATTCATCATAAGATTTGAGTTATGTAAAAGTTTATTGAGTTCAATTTACCTCACTAGCTACTTTGGATCTCAATGAAAGCAGTAACGTTTTTTTTACCGTTAGACCAAACGATATTTTGTGTCACAATTTCTTCGTCAGACAAATTTCTCCTTTCATTCCTTAGCCTACGAAGCATTAGCATCCGGCCGACACGGAAAACACCATTTCCTATTTTTCTTGGCCTACTTGCATGATCGCCAAAAGTATAGTATTTGTTTTGTTTTTAATCGTTTTTTTTTGCAGTAGTTTATGTGATTGCTTATGAAGTAGTAGACATCTCCATTTTGTAATTTTTTTTTTCTTGAATTGGGTAAGATTCCGTTTGTTTTGTTATTATTTTTCTAGTCCACATGGGATTCTTTGTCATATCAATTAAATTGTAGAGGCTAGAATACTTCTGTGGTCCAATGTTTCTTGATTTAAATGGAATCGTCGAATTTAAGAATCTAAAAAAAAATAGATCTCAATCTCTTGCAACTTTTGCAAAACTGTCTGTACTGATCCAAATGTCTCTTTCAAAATTTGGTGCTTGGATTTACTATCTTTGACAAAAAAAAATAGCAAATGAATTTACGTGGACGAAACTGCCTCACGAAATGTGAAGAGTTCCGGAGCTCTCTTCAGTGGACCAGATTGGAAAACAACATCATAACATGTCCCAACTCCCTAACATCAAGATGAAAATGACATGAATACCCTTCCTCATGCTTCCAAAATTTCCCCCAGACTTCTAATGTTCTTCTTCTTCTCATCTTTTTCAAATATTTGGTCCCAAATTGGCAAATTCCCCATATGAAATATCACCATCGATGTCCCTAGTTCCAGTTCACATGGTTTCCCCACCACGTACAAATATAGATATACTCATAAACATTAATAGTATCAGACTCACCGAACTTACCACCAAACATGCTTAGCATAATTAGATATTCCGAGTTTAATTCAAAATTTAAGAATACAACTGTGTTATTGTATTCTCGATCCAATTCGCATCAATACAGATAGTTTATTTTTTATAACTTCAGATAAAATTTTAAATTGATTAATCAATTTGGTAAATAAATCCGAGATATGTTCTTTATTGTAACTTCTATCAATCAATAGGCTTAACTTTGCGTTTTCTTGCAGGGAATGGAACCAAACAAGCAACCACCCAAAACACCACCTAGAGACCATCGTGGGTCCCTGGAGGTGTTCAACCCATCAACCTACTCGACCCGACCCAATAACCCGCCTTTTCGCACATCTCCCACGTGGCAAAGCTGGAAAGAGCCAAGTGGAGACCCGGAACCAAACCCGCCCAAAGTCACTCGTTCAAAGTCGGGTCATACCGATGAAATAACATCATGGATGGCTCTCAAGGATCCGAATCCGGCTCCATTACCAACACCACCACTACTTCCATCACTGTCACCGACCCAAGTTTCGACCAGTGCCGACCAGCGAAAGCCCGCGGCAGGTGCCAAACCGTCTGCGGCCGCCAAAAGAGCGGCCGAATGGGGATTACTACTCAAGACCGACACAGAAACAGGGAAACCACAGGGTGTTACGACGAGGACCTCGGGTGGGGATGACCCGAGCTTTGTCAAGCCGGGTGCCTCCCGAAGAGACTCGAACAATTCGGTCAGGACATCCGGCGAGATGTCGGATGATGGAGGAGCCAGAGGCAACATCCCCAGAGTGTCGGAAGACATAAAAGATGCATTGTCAGCATTCCAACAGACGTTTGTAGTGTCGGATGCTACCAAACCCGATTTCCCGATCATGTATGCAAGTGCCGGGTTCTTTAAGATGACTGGATACACTTCTAAAGAGGTCATTGGGCGCAACTGGTAATCATCATCATTCCCACCACTTATATTAATATATTAATTAGAGAGGGCCTATTATGTTTATCCGTTATATTTTGACGAAATCAAAATTCGTGCAGTCGATTTTTACAAGGTGCGGATACGGATCCACAAGATGTATCAAAAATAAGGGAAGCATTGCAAGCAGGAAGTAGTTACTGTGGGAGGTTGCTGAATTACAAGAAGGACGGTACAACCTTTTGGAACCTACTGACCATTTCGCCCATCAAAGACGAAGATGGCAACGTTCTCAAATTTATTGGGTCAGTTTCATTCCTTAATTTCTTTCCATTTATTACCGTGTCGCTAGTTCGAAGTGTCATATACTAATTTACAATCGTTGATGAGAATGAATTATTTCCGTGGCCCCATTCAAATATATATTATTTTTTCCTTCTTGAACCAGACCCGAAGTGGCGCCATATGCATATCATGTACGTCTAATTAATTGATCATGTCATGTGTTCGCAGACACACCACATGATAAAAGATGAGACCAAAACTGAAATTGTCACATCGTTTACCTGCTCACACTTATTCACACTTATTCACATTTATATTATTGATGGAAATAGGTAGGGTGATGTAGGGTGTTGATAGAATTTAATCTATATCTTAATTTTTGAGGTTAGATCTGTATTATGTTTACGATTTTGTGGGCATTTTTTTTTTAAAGATTTGGACCTGGATTTTAGGGACTAAATAAAAATTTATATCCCATCAGATCCAGTATTTTATAATATATATATTTTTTATTTTATTTCTTGTAATTTAACTATTCTCGATTACTTATGCATCTGAATATTAAACTTAAACACATTATTGTAAGTTACAAACTTAATAAAATATATCATTATCAAATTTTTTTTATAGATTACTTGCTAATTAGTTGTTAGTATTTTTTGGATTATTTTATGTATGTATTATAATTATTTTAATAATAAATTAAATAGGACCTGAGTATGGTTTAACTAATAGATCTATGAGTATGTTATAACTAATAGATCTATGGGTAAGATCTAGGTCTGGATTTATATCGATTATATCTAATTCATAACCTACCCTACTCATGACTAGTAGACCATAAGACTCACATGGTAAGATAAAAATTTGACCCACAAAGTAATTTTTTTTCATCCCTAATGATTGTCCAGAGTTGCCTTAGCCATAAATATTTTTTTCCAATAGCAAAAGGAAAAACGGGGAATATTTTAAAATGGAGAAAATTTAATACCCAATAGACATTCTACGGGGACGCAATTCTGTTCCGGATAAGCAGAGACTAATAGTAAAAAGAACTTTGCACAAAAGGACATTTGTTGATTGGACACCGTACATAATTGGTATCAGGAATATGCAGCATATTTCTCTGAGTTTCAACCCGGAATTGTTATTGTCCACACGATTTTGTCGTGTGTACATGTGCACAAAATTTGGGCAGTTGAATTGCATGTACAAATAATTTGCAATGTCAATCTAAGATTTGGACCGTCAATTTAGTTGGAAAATTTGGACTGATAAATCTGTTCTGTGCACCTAATCCTACGAATCGCATGCACATATAATAAAGTCGTGTATTGCAATATTAGTCTAGTTCAAGTAACCAAGATTTGAGTCTAGACCGTAAAAATTTGAATGATGATAAAAAAATTCAACAACTATTTGACATTTTTAAAAGATTAAATTAATTAAAATTTGTTTCCGATATATTGTGGACATTTAAATGATGACAAAAGGTTAACCTTCTAATAGATTGAATTTCAAATATTATTGTTAAATTATAACAGATTTTGTAATCATCAAATATTTCGCTTTAATGGACATGAATAATATCTTAGGCATTTTTCCTATTTTGTTGGTTTATTTTTAAGCTTTTTCATGATGTTTCCTGCTGATGTGGCAGCATGCTAGTGGAGGTTAGCAAACACACAGAGGGGTCCAAGGATAAGATGCTTCGTCCAAATGGCTTGCCTGAATCTTTGATTCGATATGATGGTAATGTATCTTAGCCCCACAGTATTACATTATATATGTAATTTTATGGCATTTTTAGGAAAGTCGAATTTGACGTGTTTTGATCTAGTATTCTGAAATTTTATTTTGCCAATTTAACAATAAAAAATTTCAAATTAAAATTTTATTACATAAAATAACAGATGTTGAGTTTTGTTAACTAAATTAATTTTCTCATGTTGGCGTAAACGTTGAAATAAAAAATCTCCGAAATGATGAATCCGTATAACTAAAACATAAAATTTAAAATGAACTTTTCTTTTTCTTATTGACGATAGGTCAATTACACTATATTGAATTTGTAGCTAGATGTTTTAATGTCGTGAGTATTTAATACTATATTGAATTTTAACTAATGTGTCAAATTCGCAACATATTCGTGCAACATAGTTGTGATTAATGGGAATTCAATTATTATTTTTTTATAAAAAAAGTGGTTCTATATGAATCGTCGCAGATATAGGAAAATATAAAATTAAAATTGTTAAATTATCAATTCATATATGGATCATCGTAAAATGTAGTTGTTGGTGGTTGGATTCTGCAGCAAGGCAAAAGGAAATGGCTACAAGTTCAGTGGACGAACTTGTTCAAGCAGTGAAGAGGAGGCCTCGCGCTCTTAGCGAATCAACCAACAGGCCCCTGACGAGGAAATCCGAAGGTGGTGATGAAGAAGATAGGAAGCGAGCTCTAGGCAGGCGGAAATCCGAGTCCATCCCTTCGAACAGGCGGAGTTCGCACTCTGGCATTCGGACCTCGATGGACAAGATCAATGAGTTGCCGGAGAAGAAGGCGAGAAAGACAGGCCGCCGTTCTTTGATGGGGTACTAATAAAACCTGAGTCGAATTGCTCAGTAGTTTGATGCACATTTGTAGTAACTGATACATGTGTAGTTTTATGAGGAAGAGCACTCAATCTGCTGCTGAGAGCTTTGACGATGATGGATTTGATGCGAGCGAAGATGACGTGTTTGATGATGACGATGAGAGGCCGGATAGCCTCGATGACAGAGTCCGGAAGAAGGAGATGCGAAAGGGTATCGATCTTGCCACTACCCTCGAGCGTATCGAGAAAAACTTCGTCATTACTGATCCGAGGCTGCCTGATAATCCCATTGTAAGCATCCATTGTGTTCAAGCTGTTTCAATCGAAATTCAGAGAGCATGGTACCGGATATGTGATGTTTCTGGATCTTTGTTTTGCAGATATTCGCGTCGGACAGCTTCTTGGAGCTGACAGAGTACAGCCGCGAAGAGATCCTCGGAAGAAATTGCAGGTGTGATGAACTAAGTATAATGTTTGTCAGCCTCAGAAGTTTTACTTAAAGTTTCCTGATGACTTTTGTAGATTCTTACAAGGGCCAGAAACAGATCCAGCAACTGTGAGGAAGATAAGAGAGGCAATTGATAACCAGAATGAGGTTACTGTCCAGCTGATCAACTACACGAAGAGCGGTATGCTTTGATCCGCAATCGTTTGTTTCTCTCAGATATTGAAAATGACACTCTTTATGACATTTTTCTGCAGGAAAGAAGTTCTGGAACCTGTTCCATTTGCAGCCTATGCGTGATCAAAAGGTAATAGTCCATCCACCTGTTCAATGCTTAGGAGTTGCAGCTTTTCTGGAGGCGTTAAACTGTGTTAACGACAAGTGGCTTAATGTCTACAGGGAGAAGTGCAATACTTCATCGGAGTACAGCTAGACGGGAGCGAGCACATTGAGCCGCTTGCAAACTGTATTCCCGAGGATACGGCTAAGCAGAGCGAAAAACTAGTGAAACAAACTGCAGAGAATGTTGATGAAGCAGTCAGGGAGCTTCCAGATGCTAATTCTGTAAGTTCACAAGTATTGATCTGCAGCTTGTTGAGATTTTTCAATAGGTAGCTCTTGTGATAATCCATTTCTGAATTACAGAAACCCGAAGACTTGTGGGCTAATCACTCAAAGTTGGTTTCTCCAAAGCCTCACAGGAGGGATTCCCCTACTTGGAAAGCAATACTAAAGGTCTGCATTCCCTTGAAGCAATGTCGGTTTCGCCAATTCTATATCAGATTGCTGAGGACATCAGGTTTCTGTTATTCTGCAGGTCCTAGAGAGTGGAGAGCCAATAGGCCTGAAACATTTCAGGCCGGTGAAGCCATTGGGATCTGGCGACACTGGAAGGTGCATGCTACCGAATCGCTGAAATCCATAGACATTAGCATTGATCGTTCTTCCGTTGCTTATATCCGATGTATTGTGCAGTGTGCATCTAGTGGAACTGACTGGAACTGGCCAATTCTTCGCCATGAAGGCCATGGATAAGGCTGTCATGCTCAACCGCAATAAGGTACACAAGTCAGATTCATTACATCGAAGAAATATTGAATACAGCCATCTTGTTACTTCTTAGTCACTTAGATGCAAGGAACTTACATCATTTAAACTCCGAAATTATGTTCATGCAGGTTCACAGAGCTTGTGCAGAACGAGAAATCCTCGATACGTTGGACCATCCGTTTCTCCCCGCGTTATATGCTTCATTTCAGACTAAAACACATATTTGTCTGATAACGGATTACTGTCCGGGTGGAGAGCTCTTTCTGCTTTTGGACAGACAGCCACTGAAGGTTCTGAAAGAAGATGCTGTTAGGTACTTAATGTCAAGAAATAAAAAGTCAACTCTGCCTAACTTTACTCAAGTATTTATCAATACTCGTCCAAAACGACGTCGGTTATTGACAACTGCAGGTTCTATGCTGTAGAGGTGGTTATTGCCCTGGAGTACCTTCATTGCCAAGGTAAACCCTTTGTGGTAATCTCCAAGGTTCTGTCCGATTCGAGACCAATTAGGAAACAGGTAGAAACCTGAGAAGCTCCTACAATTGTGGTTTCAGGAATTATTTATAGGGACTTGAAGCCTGAGAACGTTCTGCTCCAGCAGGATGGGCACGTGACCTTGACGGATTTCGACCTGTCTTGCTTGACGTCGTGCAAACCACAGGTATCATCCGTCATGTTGATCCGTAGGCCTCGAATACAAGTAAAAAAGATGCTGATCTCCATCCCTGCAGCTTCTAATTCCGAGTGCAAATGGGAAGAGACAGCGGAAGGGTGGGAAACATCAGCAGAACCCGATCTTTGTGGCCGAGCCTATGCGAGCTTCGAATTCTTTCGTTGGCACGGAAGAGTATATAGCCCCGGTACGCCTACGACTGCCTTCCTCCTGCATCAATATACACAAAATCACACTATAGCCTCGAGGTTTTAGGCTGGACACGGAGATTCTAATGGACAAAGCTCGGTTGTTGTTGTTGTTACAGGAGATCATAACTGGGGCAGGACATACCAGTGCTGTGGACTGGTGGGCTCTTGGTAATATCACGATCATCATCTCATAATATCTTAAGTTGAATAATAATAGCCTCTTCTTCTTATTTTTTTTTTCTTCTGGTTTTAATCATTTTCTTTTCCAGGTATTCTCCTCTATGAAATGCTCTATGGATATACACCATTCAGAGGAAAGACCAGGCAGAAAACATTTTCCAATGTCCTCCACAAGGACATCAAGTTCCCAAGAAGCTTAACGGTGAGACTAGTAATTTTTTTTCTTTTGCCCAAAGATAATTATCCTACTAAAAACCCAATATTTTATAGAACGAACTGGATTGAGACTCAATTTTTTTTATGTTTTCCAATTCACACAGTCGGACCACCGTATATAATCATAAATATTATATAATTTTATTACAAAAAGTTATAATATACAGCATTAAAACATAGTTTAATGATCAATTTAAAAACTTAGTTGTATTGGTAGTAAGATCTTTGATCAACGATTAAACCACCATTCAAGTTTGTGTGAGTTTAATCTGTTAACAGATCGACTGGTCCAACTGTGTTTTTTAAAAATTTTAAAACAAACTAAGAAACTAACTTACGAGTTGATATATTAGGATCTCAATTTTTTCTCCTTATTCCATCCATGCAGGTTAGCTTGCAAGCGAAGCAATTGATTTACAGGCTATTACATAGAGATCCCAAGAACAGATTAGGTTCCCGAGAAGGAGCCAACGAGATCAAGAGCCATCCCTTCTTCAAGGGTATCAATTGGGCACTCGTTCGTTGCACGGTAATCCATTTTAAATTTGCAGTACACTCTAGTCGATTTTATCCGACCTTATCCATCGTCATCCTAAAAATAACCGAAATGGGTTATTTATATGTATGCAGTATCCTCCTGAGCTTGAGGCCCCGCTGCTGTTTGGGAAAGAGGCAGAGGCAGAGAAGGCATCGAAGCCTGTGGATCCCGGAATGCAAGATCTCCAAACAAATGTCTTCTAAAATTTGTAATAGTCGAACACTATCGGATGTTATTCGATCCAATAAACATTGTCTCTGATGCGATTGTGGGGGTGCATTTTGATTGACTCCGTGTTATTTTCATCATACAGGTGATGTCTCTATAGCTTTAGCATCGTGTGAATTATGTATGATTTTCTTTTTAATGTGCCAATTATGTATGCTTGTAACAATTCTCGGTAACGTTTCTCCATTAAGAAAACAATTTTATGTAGCTTTGATCTTGGTCTGCACTTGAATTTTTGTCTTCATTAATCTCTTTGCTCTGCTTAATTCACGTTCTTTTAGTTTTATGCCATGTTATTTGGACACCACTACACGAGACAATACAATATTGAATGAGTTGATTTTTCAAAATTGATAAAAATCTTCTAACAAATATTTTAGAATAATAAATTTTTTATACAAGTTTCGACAGTTCGTAAGAAATTAGTAGGAATACCAATTAAAAATCTGACAGCAACGAAAATTGGATGGTGTTGGTAAAAGACAACAAGGCTCGTGATCCATGGTAGTAAGTAATGATTCTTGCTGCATTCTACCGACAAAGATTTAATGCCGTGGACCATTAAAATAAACTCTGCTCGACCGTCACCTTTATTTAGGCACATAAGTATAACTATCCGGTTTAGATTCGAATAAAGTTAGGTAAAATCCTTGGTTAAATTTAGTTATAGACTTTAGACCCGCAGTTCGTACTCTCTGGCCATGCCCACGATTTCGCAATTATAGAACCTAAATTGAATTCGAAACCTTTTCACAATGGTTCACGAAAACGCCAGATACAATTGAGTTGGCGATTTCTCTTTTTGAAAAAGTTAAAAAAAACCTCACGATTTAGTTTCGAAAATATCAAAATATAACCACGACTCTCAATAAAATATAGCCGAAACTATTTTACAACTTCAGAACGGTTCATGAATCTCGGCAGCAGGTCTGGTTCCGGTTATACATTGTTTGGGTGGTTGGAACCGAATCGTGACGGCTATAGACGACATTTTTTTGGGGAAACTATAGGCGACATTAAACAACTCCAATCAGTAACCACTTGTAGCAAATTCTGTTAAATTATGATGGGACCTTGTCCAAAAAGGAGGTCCACCACATTATTTACATCAGAGACATGTCTTTATTTTTCGATGGAATTGCAGACATATGTTGTTGGGGTATGAAGTATGTCGGGTTTCGAGTGGCGAAGTCGAGTGAAGACGATGCGAGGCATGGATAATCAAAGATGATGATCGAATCGAGTGAAGAACCGTAAGCATGATCGGGGCAGCGATCGGATTGGGTTTGGAGCTTAGAGGGTGTACGGGATGTTCCTAAGATCAAGAAAAAAAGAGATAGAAAAAGCCGAAGGGTCAATGGCCGCTGGCAGGGGCGGTCTAAAGAAGAAACCAATTCTCGGACCCAACGACCTATGGACCCTTTGTACCTACTGGGAGTGCCCGAAATGAAAGTTTTCGGTTGGCGATTTTGCTCCTGCTTGCCTAACAAACCTAGCTTTGAGTGTGCCTCTATATATACCCATGTAAGCCTCTTTGAGAGGTTTTTTTTTTATCCCTTAGACCATGAAGAAGCAAGTGAAGCTTCAAAGGGAAGTCTCCACCCTTAGACCAAGGAGGAGCATGTGAGGCTCCATAGGGTTGGTCTCCCCTTAGACCAAGAGAGGAGATGTGAGGATCCTAAGGGTGGTCTTTAGTCCTTAGGCCAAAAGACGAGGAGTGAAATTCCAAAGGTAATGTCTTTTCCCCTTAGACAAGATATGAGCAGCTGAAGCCCCATAGAGTGGATATGTCTTGCCTCTTAGACAAGATAGGAGTGAGTAAAGATCTAAAGAGTATATCCTTTGCTTGAGTGATGAGTAGAGTGATAAGATGTGAATGACTAGAATAGGAGAGCTCCACAAATGACAGAGGGAGGCTTGTGTGAGGCGTTAATTGTGATGAGTGATTGTAGCTCGTGAGCATAGTGAATCTCTCCTAGCTTTGGAAGCGCTCGGACGTAGATCCGTTGAGTGATCGAACCAGGTGACTAAATATTGTGTCCCTTTGCTTTCCTTTATTATTTGTTCTTTGTTGTATATTTGCTTCCTCCGGATTGAGTGGATGTTGTGTTGTTTGGGTTCGCTGGCAGGTATGCACTCGTAGTAGGAGAAGACGGAGAGTACCAATTTCCCTAACATATGTCATGCCCAAACTTTGAATTTTGCTTAGATGCATTAGCATTTGAAATTAATATGTCCCAAACCAGTTTATTGCTCACAATCTCTCATCTTATTGCTGAAAATAAATAAATCACTTACAAGAGAATCCACAAACTCAATCTTTTATTAGTCTTTTTATGAGTACAATATTTAGTAGAAGTCGTGAATGTATCTACTTGAGTAGAATTTGTCCATCTGAAATCTATAAATATTCCTTTGTATACATAGAAACAAGTCTGAAAGGTCCCCTACACTATTTGCCAAATAGTCATATTGTCACGACCCAAACTCAGGTCGGTGACCGGCGCTAGACCACATAACAAAATATCTACGAATATGCAATCTAGCAAGCCTCAAATATTACATACACAATCTTATCACATCTTATATGATACAAACATGCGAAAGGTATAGTATATGCAAATATGTTACACAAACATAACACAATTTGAATAAATCTCTCACACAACTACGATAAAGATTATACAGAAGTAGATCCAATATCAAAAACCACTACGGAGCGTCTATGGATACACAAGGATGGCACAAGTCTGGAGACCTCAAAAGAGTGGCCCTTGAACGAATATGAAAGACTCGAACCACGAACTCCAGAAACAAACGTTACTAAGGCACCTCGGAACTTGAGATAGATTAGTAAGGGGGTAAGTGTCGGGAAACACTTAGTAAGGGGATAGAACATAACATATAAGTTATGTTTGAGATATACGTGTCACAGAACTTAACCATGTTTGACATAACTAAGCTTAAAATGCATGATGACCATATGATGTACAAATTACCGAAAGTACAAATATAACCACATAAATGCATAGAGTCATAAAATATAGAGCGATGAACAGGTTTTGAAAGGCCCCTTCCTCTGACTGCCAGGGGATATCCAAATGGCCAAAACAGATCTCCGTCCACAAACAAACAGAAGCTAGCGTACAAATGTAAGCTACTAATAGCAAACACATGTAAACTAGTGATATCCCCCAAACTATGAGCTCATAGACTAACATCCCCGGTTAGTACGGGAAAGCCTGTTCATTTCTCTCACAGAACATATAACAGATCAAACATATAACCAACAGTTCAGAATCCATCTCATATGGACAATCAAACATACAAAATCAGCCCTGTGCTAGTAATCTAGCCGGCTATTCACAAACCTCTCATTCATCACAAACTGATCACAATATACCAAACATATAACATATGCATGAGACGCACATAAATCAAGATCTGAAACATGCATATAACAAGCACAACTAACATATCATGGTCTATCCGCTTACTCAATGAAGATCCACCGAACACACTGACTGCTGAATCTGTGCCTTTCACTTAAAGCCTTCAAAATAATTCTTCTTTACCCACACACCTTGAGGAACCTCTGTATATAATCCCAAACCACAATAATGAGGCTAACCTCCCAATTCTCAAACCAAAATTCTGCCAACACTTCAAAATAACGAATAACGGTAAAAGTATAACCCGCCGTCTAAAATTAATCAAACAAATCCAATCATCACAACTCCTTTCAATCCTTACTTTTAACCAAGTATACAACACATATACAATCTGCCCAGAACTTATCCATGGTCAAAAAGGGCACCCAACAATCTGTTTTGACAATTGGAACATAAACGAAGAACAAGCGATGTCCAACCACTGCATCTTCAACAACCAACATCTATAACTTAATAACAGATCATATCCACCTTAAATAACACTTTATATGACTTCCCCTGTATATGCTTGATATCTCAGAATCCATGTATTAATCAAAATTTCCAAACAAATCACTTACCAAGCCTTTATCTTTAATCCCTTCAATCTGAACACAGCTGACTAGTCCGAATCTCAACCATGTCTTCAATATGATTTATTGATCCAATCAGGACATAAATATACGGTTAGAAAGCTAAGAGGATCTTCTACAACATATCAAAATTTCATGATCTGATTCAAAGTCTAAGTATACTTACCAAACTCGTTTTTCTCAACTACTTCAGCTCTGTGCTCTTTCAACAACGACCAGATTCAAAATAACTTTTCTGTCGATTCTATGATCCAATACCTCCTATAATATACCAACAGAAATAACTTGAAGTTCTCTATAATCTCCCAAATTTTGGTGATCTAATTCAAAGTCGAAGTCCACTTACCGAGCTAATCTTCTTCCCGTCGCTCTCCGACCACCTCAGAAAACGTCTGTCTGTTCAAAATCAATTTCCCGATGATTCCTTGATCCGATCAACAAACGGTTTAAACCATTAGAAAGATATCTTCATCATCTACAACTTTCTCAACTACCACGAAATCTGAATCTGAGGGGAAGAAGGCTTACCGAGTCAATCTTTGTCAAGCTACGTTTTTTCTTCTTTTTCAACCTTCTTAGCCTATTCTCCTCTTTCTCTTCAAATTTCGTTTTATGACCAAGGAGATGAGTATTCTGTCTCTTAATGATAATCTCTGAGATATGGTAAAAGATAGATAAACTCCAATAATTGCCAAGCCACCTCTTAACAAAATATCTAAGAAGAAGACAAAAGTTTAAGGACCAATCAGATCATGCCACCGGAAAGATGCTACAGTATGGCGGTCTTCCTCCCATTTTTGTCAAAATGTTAAATCACATATTTTGTTCTTTCACGTCTCTAGTTTCTGGAGCCTTTGAAATTTCTCATTTTGAAGCAAAATTGAAAGAGTTATGATTTTTGTACCCTTCAAAGGTCAAACTGTCCGAAATTGATCAACTATATTTGGAGGTTTCACACATATATGACAACAAAATTGTCTTTCCTTCCTTCATGCCCCTTCGGTTGTGTGGGATGATTTGTATTTCATAGCTTTTTATTGCTACACTTTTCTTCGCTATGTTGTGTGCTCCAACGTGCACTTTGCACCTCTCTTATGTTCTTTTGTAACTCTTTGCATCTGAGCCTTTTCATCGTAGCTCTTCACTATGTATGGGCAAGGACCCTTCGTAGAATTCTCACTAGGCCTTCTACTCGTGCCTCTTCACATGTCTAGCAAGCCTCATAAGGCGAGATGTGACATTCTCTCTCATTTAGTTCTACAATGTCCCTTTCACGGGATGGAACTCACAAGTCTTCTGAGTTATAGATTTTTTGTCGTAACCTATTTTTATTTCTTAAGGCTTGGGTATAACTTTCCCCATTTTCTTTCTTTCTAGTTCAGTGAACTCCCTCACTGTACCTTGTACATTTTTCTTGTACACATAATTTTGAAGTAGTGCACATCAATTGTACCATCCATACTTTGAACTAGCATGTAAGGTTGTGCCTATCTCTTTGCCATGGCTCAAATAGGTATTATTTGCACTTTATTTTATCTCCACTTCTCTTGTGTTTCTCTTCATTGTGTTGGCCTACTCCTTGTATCCTCTGTTGAAATGCTCTATTATCCTGATGGTCTTCCTCAATGTGCGGAGCTTTCTCTTTAATCTGCTACTATCCCAAATATCAATTTCAAATCCCTCGTCTTGAAATCCCAACTCTTCCTCGCTTGACACCATCCTCATTCTACTGGGTTGCACCATCATTCTAAGACTATCATCTATGTCCTGGGTCATTGCAAATATTTTAAACCATTAATGGCACTCCTCAACCCGATGGTTCCTTACAAATGCAATAAGAAAATAACCCGGTAGTCTCCTTGTCTTCTCTCTCAGTCCTTTTATCATAGCAAGAATCTGTCTATTGTAGTGAAGGTGCTCATTTTCCTTCTTTGCTATCACTATGCTCTTTCTTTCCCCACTTTGATTTGGACTCTGCTTTGCATAATTTGACCAAAGATTATGCTGCTGTCATTGCCATTAAAAGGTTTTATACGTTACATTCCTGCACCTTTATCATTATTTATAGTTGTAGGATATCAACGAATGTAAACAACTCCTACTTCTTTGTCAAATCTAAAATTTCCAACATTAATTTCAAAAATTTTCTTAATATACACACGTACTTCATGCTCTGTACTTCGCATAGAATTACTTCTTGATTTCTCGGTAGAAGTTAGCCCATATAACTACCACACAAGTCCCTCACTCTACTTCACCCTTCTTTCTCTTCCACTGCAATATGGTTGTATCGATAAAATAAAGTAGGACTATGTGCAACTTTGCAGCATTCCTAGATTACGTTAGTTGTCTCAAAGTAACGCTCCAAATCTTGTAAGAAATTATTGAGGTCTTTTACCTTCCGTTCCCCCAAGAGTCTTCAGTTTAGGAATTTTAATCCTTGCCATCCCTTCTTGGATTACACCAGCATTAGTGCCAACCAATACTTTTTTGCACATGTTGATATCCAACTTCAAGTCCTCAAACTTAGTTTTCAAAGCTGCAAAACTTAACAAGTTTCTTAGATACCAAAATTGCCATGCCCAAACTTTGAAGTTTGCTTAGACGTGTCAGAATTTGATGTTAATCCGCTCTAAGTTTGTCTTATTGCTCACAATCTCTCGCATTCGTAGTGGAAAATAAGTAAATAACATGCTAGAGGATTCATAAACTCGCTTCTTTATTGCACTTTTCATGAGTATGATATTTGGTATAAGTTTTGAATGTATACATGAGTATGGCTTGCCCATCACCTATGGACATCCCTTAGTATCACTTACACTACTTGACCGAACAGCTATATGTGGTAGTATGGCTGTCTTCTTTTCTTTGCGTCCCTTAAACTAGAAGACAATATTTTTAAAACTATGGCTGACTTAAACTAGTAGTAGTGAACAATATTTTTAAAACTAAACTAGAAGACAAACAATTCTGAATTTTTTTAGATTATCTAGTCCGACCAACCAGACTTATTCGGATTAGGACTTTTCTTTTATACATTAATATTATTAAATTAATGTAATATAAAAATGATAATATACCAAATAAAGTTAAGTATTTACTAACTTTGATAAACATTTTTTTCTAAACAAAATCTTCAAGTATTAATATTATAAATCCAAAAGTATTAGATATGATGTTATAATTTTTTTTTCACATATTAGTCAAATTCTCTCGAATTAATATATTTACTATTGAGAAATTATAAAAAAAATATAAGTTTGTTATGATCCAAAATTACTTTACGTATTTCGAGTATGAAAGTTGAGTTTTTGATACTAAATTAAATGAGATAACATAAAAAAATTAACCTGATTTTTTTTAATTTAGACAAACTCAATCTTCAACTATCATCAAAATTTCAGATATAAATCATATCGAATTTTATATTGAGTTATAATGGGACCAATCCAACCACAAGTTTTAACACATTCCCAATGAGGAGAAACTCAAGACATTAGAATTTTCGTCAAGAGTACTTTGTATCATTATATCCAAGATTACATTTGATGATACGACCCTCCTTACTAATTCTTTGCACTACCATACAAAAAATTAAATACCACGTTCTTCTAACTTAAAACTCGAAATTGTTAATTAGAACAACTATTCCAAATAATATAAGTACTTAATGATGTCTAAGATTTTTTGTAAAATTCAAATAATAATATTTTATCATTTAATAAATATAGTTTCTAATTTAATATATTTCGATTTCGAATCTTTGAAATGCATGAGTGTTAAATAATTAATGACATGACTTTAATGTAATTCTATTGAAATTTCAATTACTCACTATAGGAAATACTATTTACCAAAATTTATCAATAAAAGTTACAAAGTAACAAAATCCATTTTTTCAGGAAAAAGGACGATGACTTGACCATTGGACCGAGGTATATATATAAACAAATTCCATTTTATGTGCAATAGGGAATTTTTTTTCATTTTAGTATTACTGTTCATCAAAAAAATACTAAAATAGTACCCAAAAATAAAAATTACAAGCGAGGAGAACCTTCAGAAATTTTTTCCGTCTCTTAGACCAAAAGTCGGGTAAATTTTTTTCATTTTCCGTGACAAAGTAACGTAAAAAAGCCTGTTTTGACCAATATATGAATTTTTCTTCTGTCACTTGGTTTTTTGATTTTTTTTTAAATTCAAAAAATTCAAAATAGTTCAAAAAAATCCAAGTAAATCATATAAATTCAAACAAATTCAAACAACTTATAAAAATTTATTAAACATTTTCTGAATTTTTTTTTGAAAATTTTCAACTTGGATTGAATTAAAATTTTGTACGCATGATTCTTAAAGATAAAATTTAAAATTTTATGATTCTCAAAATAAATATTTTGAATTATGATTCCCGAAGTAAAAATTTTGAAGAAAATTTGTAAAATCTTAAATAAATATTTCTGAATTTTATAAATTAGCTTGAATTTTTTTGAAGCTTAAAAAAAGTGATGGGCAAAAAATTTGTCTATTGGTCAAAACATGCTTTTTTTCGTCACTTGGTCATGGGATGTGACGGCAAATTTATCCGTCTTTTGGTCCAAGAAACCGAAATTTTTTTTGAAAGTCTCCCGTGGATACCAAAGTTGTACTTTTTTTTGGGGTACTATTTTAATATTTTTTTTTATGAACATTGACACTAAAATGAAAAAAAAAATTCACAATAGGGCATAAACAAAAGGCACGTGACATCACATAATTGCTAATCGCCTAGAGTCCCATCATTTTCCAAGTCCAAAGTCCCTCCCTTTCTTAAAAAGGCGACCGTTATTTTCTCCACTGGTTTTGTTTTTTACCACCATAATTAACCCCACCACAC
Organism: Hypericum perforatum; assembly: GCA_012979155.1. Lineage (NCBI taxonomy): Eukaryota > Viridiplantae > Streptophyta > Magnoliopsida > Malpighiales > Hypericaceae > Hypericum > Hypericum perforatum. The sequence goes on along the minus strand of SOPF01028296.1, from coordinate 163,147 downwards.
ACATGACACACTCACTCCCTCTCTCTCTCTCCCCTTTCCATTGGCACCCTAATCACTAAAACCCCTCAAAACTCACTTTAACCCCAACAACCTGTCTCCTCCTTGGTCCCTCAACTCCATTAAAGATCCAAACTTTCCCGAATTTCCCTGTTAAAGAACACAACCCAACTCAAAATCCTCGATCTTGACATTGACCCACATCTCCAATTCTCTCTTAACCCATCAAAAATGTCGTCTTCAAGAGAGGTTTCCGCCATGATTAAGCACGGTTTCATCTCAGACCCAACACTCACCGTTTCCCCTTCAAGAACAAATCTTTCCCCTTCTTCTTCGTCTTCTTCATCCAGAGCACCAAGCTCTAATAAGACTCACGTCCAGCCACCGGCCTCCCCTCCTCAAACCAGCCAAACTAGGCCTACCCTCTTCCAGATGATGTCCGAGGAGCAGTCCCACGAGCCGGCCCGGGCCTCAAACCAGTCCAATGTGTCCAAGATAATGACCGAGTTCGAGGGCTTGGTGGGTGCCAATATAGGGTCTTTGGGTGGTGGCGATGTGAGGGTGACTGTGGTTGGTAAGGATGGGATTACTAAGGTGTGTATTGATGTGCACAAGAGGGTTTTGTTGGAGAAAAGTGGGTTCTTTAGGGATAAGCTCAAAGGAGGAGGAAGAATGGGGAAAGAGAAGGGGTTTGTGGTTAAGCACTCTGTGGAGATAAGTGAGTGTGATGACGTGGAGGTGTACTTGGAGGCTCTTGTTTTGATGTACTGTGATGATTTGAGGATGAGGTTGGTTGGTGAGGGTGTCTCCAAGGTCTTGGCTTTGCTCAAGGTATGGCTTTGTTTGGGTTTTTAATTTAATGTTTTTGGAGTTGGGGTTTTAATCATGAGCAGTTTGTTCCCCGTGTAGTAGTTTTCTTAATTGTGATCTCGGGTTCAAGCTATGAGAGGCAGAAAAAAGTTCTTGGATTTCTTGTTAAGAAATTTGAGTAATTAGATCGGTTGTTTAGCTCTAGATGATAATGATTTAGCTGTTGATTTTGTAAGTATGGTGCTTCAAATTGATGAATTTGCGTTTATCTTGATGGCCTTTGGTCGCTAGGTAGAAGGTAGAACTTGCTTGCAAAACTGTCCAGAGTTAACTCCTAACCCCGCCATATTGGCTGCTGTAGTTTAGTGAATGATGGTTTGCGTCCATCTTGTTTGGGCTCATTCACTGTACTCCTGAAACAATTAGAGGAAAAGAGGAAATAGTATTGCAAATTTTCTGGGCTTATGTTCCGACTGCTTTATACTGGCTTTTGTGGTTGCTGTATGATGGTTCTGAAGATATGATTTAGCTCATGTTCTCTAAAGCTCTCAAGTTCGGATAAAGTTCTTTGTTTTTGGTCTTTGTCGAGTCTCTAGCCTTTAGAATGAGGAAAACAAGGGAGTACCAACTGAAGGGGTTTATCAGTCATCAGATCTAGAGGACTTTAGTTGGCCCTGACTCACATTTGTATTCTACTGTAGGTTTGTGCAGCTATTATGTTTAATGAGGGGATTACATCATGCTTTGAGTACTTGGAAGCTGTTCCCTGGTCTGATGATGAAGAGGAGAAGATTCTTTCCAATATTGATCAACTCCATCTTCACGATTCAGCTGCACAAGTTCTTCAGAGAGTATCATCCGACTTGCATGCTTCTAGGTGGGCTGATGACATTTTCTTGAATCTGCTTACTGGTGTACTAGAGGCCAAAGATGACAGAGCTCGCAGAGAGATGAGAAAATTGATTTCTCGGCTATTTAGAGAAGATTCTTCTGATCACAGGCTTAATGTTTCCAAGGATACCCTCTACAACGCCTGCCATAGATGCGTTAGCTCACTTGTCCTACACCTGTCTGAAGCTACATGTGTAGGTGATGGTGATCGAAGTCTTTTAATGTGCGACATAGCTCGTGAAGCCGAGAATCTGCAATGGCTCGTTGATATTCTAAACGAAAGAAAAATGTCTGACGACTTTGTGAAGCTATGGGCTGACCAGAAGGAGCTTGCAGAACTTCATTCAAAGATCCAGATCATGTACCGGCACGAGATCAGCAAGATCACAGCGCAACTATGCATAGCCATCGGCAGAGGGCAGATACTGGTGCCCAGAGAAGCACGGTTCTCGTTGCTTTCGACATGGTTAGAGGCACTCTACGAAGACTTCGGCTGGATGCGGGCTTGCCGGACAGTCGACAAGAAGTTGATCGAGGACGGACTGTGCAAGACGATCCTCACGCTTCCGCTGCGGCAGCAGCAAGCCCTTCTGCTAACGTGGTTCGATCGGTTCCTCGATAAAGGGGACGACTGCCCCAATATACAGAGAGCATTTGAGGTTTGGTGGAGGAGGGCTTTCACCAGACAATATGCAGCTCAGCAGAGTAATTCCCAGTTGCAGATCACTGTTTGTGATTATCCAAATCGATAGCTAGCTCTCTTCCTATTTGTTTGAAGTACAGAAATATCCTGTACAGAGATGTTTTCCTACATTTTTTTTTTCTCCGGGGGCCCACCCTTTAAGAAAGCCCTCTCTTAGATTTTAAAATTTTAAGAAAATCGGTTTCACAAAGATATATCGATCATTCTTTTCGAATTTTCTAAGAGTAAATTTATATTAAATCAGAAATTTAAAATTGTATTTTTTTTTTATCAATTCGATGCATATAAATTTGTGATGAGAAATCATTTGTCATTTCCAAATGATTGCTCTTATTTTAATTCATTTTCTTGTTAATGACGCATTGTACCCTAACACAAATCCCAATTAGCATTAATTCATCGATCTAGTTTTTTCGGTTGTACCTTTATAATTACTTTAAGACCGTTGTTGTGAATTTTGAACCGGAGATCATTTGATTAAACTTGTAGTATTTTGATCGTGCATTTTTTTTTCACGTAAAATGTTATTATTATCAATAAAGAAATGTGTCAATTGTGCACGAATATACGCTCTTTCGATCCTTGAGGTAGAACAGGAGCTGTCCGATACAATGTATCGGGGTCGACTTCGAAGTGCTTGTAGTCAATGTCGAGTTTGTACTTGGTCACGATGTGTGTTGACATTGGGATGGAGAGACTTCAATGTGGAAATGCTATGTGGAGTGAGGTTATGTGTGTCCCAATTTGCATGGATGTTGCCATTTGTTGGGGGAAAAAGAAGTGTAGACAATTGCAAAGGAGAGGATGAAGTGGAATTCAGTTACATTAGGGTTTGTAGGTACATCTGAGAATTTGATGGCGTTATCTTCTGCTCCTATGTACTACTTACTCTCTGAAGATTGTGGAGGATTGGGAGGCTACTGGGTTAATGGAGGAGAAAAATTAGAAGACGCTAGCTAGCCAGCCAGTAACTATGCGACTTTGAGGAAATTTATAAGAGTGAGCATCATCGATTGTTGTTGAAAAATATTATCTGACTTGTTAAATTATCAATATTTTAAAAAAAATTATGATATTAGTTGAACCACAAATCGTAACAAAATTTCGGCGGAATTTGACACCAAATTGACATCTGGTTCAACCAATAATTAACATTATTGATCATTAATTTTCCCATCAACTATCAAAAAGACTATTTATCAAAAAATAAAATTTTTAATTTTAAAATGATTAAATTATGATTAGTTGCTTATGTAGTATAATTTGCAACAAAATTAGATAATTTTGATAACTATTTGCTATTTTTAATATTGAATATACTAATATAGTAGATGATTTTATTATAAAAGGCTTTAGTCACACTAGCGATTTGGCCAATTGAACAGGTGAATTTTTCAACCATGCATTTTCTTACAAATTAGATGTTATAAATTTATTGATTTGATATGTTGTAATCGCCCGTAAAGTTGTAATTCAGTAATTGTCTATTTGTTTGGTTGTATATTGTCATTGAGTATGTGACAAATTCTCTTAAACAAAGGCCACGCTTATTTTATAGCACAATTATTGCTAACAAAATATACTGTTTACACAGTTTTTAAATAGAATTCTATCATATTTTAAATACTATAAGTTTAAAAAATAAATCATTGTGTAGTACCGGCTATGGAGATAAATGTGGACGAAAACATAGTGCCACTATCCCCCAAAGCTTTTATTTTAGCCTGACCGACAGCCGGCATTGCTTTGAAAGCAAGAAAATCGGCTTGGAATCAAAACAACTTTATTCTTTCTCTATAATTATTGATCGGCAATTTTATTGTGGTCCTTTCATTTTATTAGTAGGTGATATAATAAATAGCAAATAATTATATGGAAAGAAAGATTTAAAGACAAAACCAATTCCAATGCATTGTATTGAAAAGCAAATGTTACACGAACTTTGATATCCCAACTTACAAATAATGCTCAACTTCTACTTCATCTCCGCGAAAGGTACTCAAAACATTATTTCCCTCAATCAGAAAACAAATACAGAAAAAACAAAGGAAATAAATAAAATAAAAGCCGGGTTACAAAACACGTAAAAGGGAAGAAAATGTTGAAAAGAATGCATCAAAAGGTAAAGGGTTAGCGTTGTTTAGTTGGGAAGTGGGTTGGTCAAATGTCAACACTTGGGAAGATCAGCAGGTGGAGGAAGCAACTTCTGGTTAGGCAGCTTCCCATCCAATACAACCCAAGCCATCTTCAACCCCCAGCTTGTGTGAACCTCCAAATGGCAATGCATAAACCACACTCCTGCAAGAGCAAGAGAATGCAATTGTCTTAAAATTCTGAAATGGAAAGCTTTGACGTTTTGTCTTGTCTGGCTCAAATTAGTCGACAAGTTTAGTAATAACAATGGCAAGATTTAATTAAGATCTATAAGACTTATATTCTTACCATATTTTTTAGGCTGGACTGAAATTTATGCGTCACAATGAAAGTGTTACTTAGATGACTATAATGTTTGTACCAACCTGGGTTATCTGCAAGGAACCTGATGGCAACCCACCCACCAACAGGAACTCCAGCTGTGTTTCTCTCAACTGGATCCACAAGGTTGAACTTTGCAGGGTCCTTGTTCGGATCAAAGTTGCCAAATCCCTGACCGACGATGAAGAAATTGTATCCATGAAGATGAAGTGGGTGGCTCTCTGCACCAAGAATGCTGGTGTCCTGCATGATGAGCTCGACGCTCGTGTTGAACGGGAGCACCACGACCTTGGTCCCGTTGCTCACGTTCGTGTTATTTGGAGGGGTCCCCGTGTAGTTGAACGCGATCAAGGGGCTGATTGGGAAGTTAGCCGAGGCGACACGCCTCGCCTGGCCAGTGTAGTGTGATTGGAGCAGAGCCGTGGTCGGCATTGTAAAGGATACATTGTTGATGGAAGCTGCGAACATGGTTCTGTTAGTAGGTCCCTGACATGTTTGGTTCTTCGGACACGGGTTTGTCCCCAATCCGACAGTGAAGAAGAACTTTCTATCTACAATCTGAGGCACTTTGGCAGGGAATTGAAGGTTCGCCAAGCTTCGGAGCTTGTTGGTGAAGTTTGTCGCGGAGGCAGTGTCGTTTAGAGCAGGCAGAGTAGGCTTGAAGAGTGTCGTTGATTGCTTGGTTTTGGATGGTGATTCGTATTCCAAAATCCCGGCCACTGTTGAATTGTCGAACGTCCCCGAGCCTGTCGCGTATGGTCTAGCCATCATCAAGAATGTAGCATCAGGGGAATATGGTTTGGTTTTGAGCAGAACATTGCTTGTCTGTCCGGGAGCGATCAGGACGACATCGCTGTCGAATGGTTTGACGTAAACAGCATCAACGTCGACGGTCCGTAGAGTGTGGTTGGCGATACTGAAGAAGAGCTCATCATTGAGCGCAGCATTGATCAGACGGAGCATGTACGTCTTTCCGGGTTTCACCTTCAGCTTGAATGTATCTGCAGAGTAGCATCTCCAATATTAGAAACACACAATATTAAGTTCTTTGAGAGGGGAATGTATATCCATTTGTATTACCTTTAGCAGAACAGTTATATAATGGGCCTGGAAGCCCATTAATTGTGTAAGCATCAGACACATTTGGGCCTCCTCCAGTTTGCAGGGCCTGGGCTATCACTGCCTCAGTATCAGCATTAAACCACTCTCCTGCAATTTTGTTACAATAAATTTAAATGGCTTGGGTTAATTAATAATTAACTAGGTTAATAATAATAGAAAAATTGAATTTTATAACATTATTATTACCGAATATAACTGGGACCTCCTTGTAAGGCTTCTGAAAAGGGTAAGGGACACCAATTTTGGGAAGAATGATAATTGGACCATACAAGGTTGACCTTAGCCAAGATATATGAGCATGCCACCAGAGGGTGCCTCTTTGGCCTACAATGGTGAAGTTGTACAAATAACTCTGCCCGGTTTGGATTGGGCACTGAGTTATGTATGCCGGCCCATCGGCCCACCCGCTCCGAAGTTGTCGAATTCCATGCCTAATAATTATTTTGTCATAATCAATTACATCTTAAAATGATTTTAAGCACGAAGTAAGGGGGGATTATGTGGGTACCAGTGGATGGAAATATTGTTTTGGACATGGTTAGTCACTTTGATTAGAAGGCGGTCACCTTCCCTGGCCACAATGCGAGGTCCAGGGAATTGCCCGTTTACTGTGACAATACTCTTGGCGTGGCATAGGCGAGTCACATTTTGGTGTTGGATCTGCATGGACATTGCAAAAATATATTGAAGGAGAAAGGCTAAATTTCTTTCAATGTCAAAATGAGTAAATAAAAGAAATCACGCTAAGATAATTTTTATTTTGGTGGAATCTTGTTAGATAGTGAAAAATAATGAGATTTGAGATTTTAATGCAGTTCGGCGTCGTAGCTAGATTTGTTGGTCAATGATGACAATTGTGGATGTTATTCTCAAAGTATTTTTAAATTACAAGACAGAATTTTGAGCAAAGACAATTCATTTAATGGGAGAAAAATCTAGATATAGTCTATTTGTTTTGAAATCTATTACTATGGTTCATAAACAACTACCTAGATAATTTGAAGTGACAACATCGAAATATGATCCATGAGGTCCGTCTAAAGCAATGAAGAATAAGATTCAATGCAGAATAAGAGTTTAGACAGTTAACAAAATAAAATAAAAATTATTTATAAAAAGGAATATGTGAGAAACATACATCAAACTTGTAGTGCCTAGTTATGGCAAGGGTGGGCTGAGTAAGGAAACAGATGTTCACCAACGTGAACAGAGCAACTCCGAGGAAACTTGTCGTCTGAAGGACATAACCAGAGCCCATATTGTCTTGTAATTTTTCCTTTCCTCGTTGGGAAATAAATATGGTTGGAACAGTGTAGTACGTAGAAGATATGGGAAGCTACTCCTTTACCGATGTTGTGGTGTTGGTCAATGTCCTAACCGTGACGTATTTATAGATGCAAGAAGAGAAAAGGGTTTGGTTGATTAGGTTGTAGAGATTTGTGTCGTTTAAAAACTGAAGAAAAAAATTAAGTTGGTTCAAGTATAAAATACTTGAATTGGGTAATAAAAAATAGTATCGTTTAGAAGATCATGAGTTCAAGTATTGGGTATATATAAGATATCATTAACAAAATTACTCCTTAAAATAAGATTCAACAATATTCGACTCTAAATATCAAAATTTTATCGAAATGGTGCAAACCTTTTGTATTTATTGAACTTAGTTGTTAGAACTACTTTAGAGTGCACTCAAAGCCAATTTGTTGACCGCCTTCTTCTTCAAGTCAAACCCATTTTGTTCTTGTAAAGAGCTCATGACTAATTCGCCATTTTTTAACAATAGAACACTTGTGACTTAAAAAAAACGATAGAACACCCGTGGCTTAGTTCCAGCAGTGAGTTTGCTAATTGTTTAAGTAACGGTAATTAATTTCATGCTTATTACGTAGGCTTACTTTCAACCAGCATTCTGATGTTTGCATCGACTAAATTCGGTTAACAGATACATGTTAGCTAACATCATAATCAGATGAGAATTGGTAGTAAGAAAATGCAATATTGTTTAAGAAAATATGGAGTCAATCTGAGATAGATCATTATATTCCTCGACTTTTAATTCTAATATTAAAAGTTTAAAAAAATTGGGATCCACAATATAGTTGGCATCCGGTGTCCCCATTGATCTTACTAAATATCTATATATTTGTTAAATGTATATCTTATTCTATAGTGTAAACGCAGTCAAATTTATTTTACAGAAAGTTGCTATCTACATTGATCAAACAAAATTTTTTTACTCTTAACAAATTTTTTTTTTGACTTGTCGTTACAACAAATTAGGTATTTCTAGACGTATAAAAATTTAAAATTGAACGTCGCATGCATTAAAAGAGAGTGGCAGCCACCTTAATATATTTTTACTGTCAAGAAAAATGTCTGTAAAAATGCGTCGACACATCTCTTGGCTTGCACCACCATCAACGAGGCAGGAAATTTGAATATGTTTCTTCACTTAGAGTCTTAGACTATCTCTTATCTTGATTTATTGGGTGACTATTCAGATTCGAATTAAATAATTACTTTATTGATACAAATTAGTAGTTGTTTAATATAAATATTTATTGATGTGACGTTTAAAATGTGACAAAACTCTTACAATAAATATTTAACATTGTTATACTTTTAAAAATTCACCTCACTATTTTTTACCACAATAATGAATTAATCCAATTTTTGTTGAATCAGGTTAAGCTAGAAAATGACAATCAGTAACTAATTACCCGAAATCGAGGACACGGAGACAAAGTCCACATCGGATCACGCTCTCCAAGATTGCAATGCTTGGATATAAAGCAGGTTAAAAATAAATTTATTATGTTTCATAGAGGTAAAGGTCGCTATTGAAGTTAGATAAGCTATATAGTTCATCCTTTTCATTTTCGGTTTCAGGTCATAGATGTACAGTGCAGGAACCTCAATTGACGCTATTCCTTGCCAAGCAAATTAAAAATGCAACATCAATATACACCAACTTCATATATATCATTACAAAATACGACATGTAGTTTTTCGTGTATCTAAATATTTAATAGGTCAATTAATTTAAATTATGATACAATAATAAAAAATAACAAAACTCTTCGAATAAACGCAATAAATCTATATAATAACCCAATCACGCAGAATCTATCATGGTTATTGAAACTCTTATGCGAGTATAATCCACTGCATCATATTATGTATAAAATGACATCAAAACTTAATACTCTTATACGTAGAAGGTATGTTTTGGTGGGACCATGCACTAGAGAACAGATAGAAGAACAACAGCTTCATTCAACCTTTACATCGACGATAAATAGGTGTAGTAGGTCGGTATAGTTTAATCAGGGACAACTTGCGACACCACCGAATTATGATTTCGGGCAAAATAAACATTTATAAGCGATATAACTTAATGTTTTGAGTATTTTTCTGGATAATTACAATTATATTTATACAAAAAATAATTATTTTAGACACTTTGAGGTTGAATGTACGAAACATAATTGTAATTTTTTTTTGTCTATTCGACAATTTTGAAATATGATGAGATTGGTACGAGTAATTTAATGTGCAAAATTTTTTTGATAAGTAATTCAATGTGCAAATTGGTAATATTTTTATTCCAAATACCCAAATTAATCGAACTTTCATGTCGACGCCGTCAACAGTTTAGCCGGATATCATATATCAAAAATTTTGCCTTGCATGTACGTGAATATTAAACATAAAATTCTTGATAAAAAAAGAATAAACAGGTTTAACTCCCAGTGATTTAATGTATTGGGATGGTAGTTAGGACTTTTTATCAATTTATTGAGATTATTCAAATTATTGACGTCCAGAAGTTGATATTTGAAGCCGAATTGTTTTTTATGCAAGAAAATAATCTAAAAATGGAAGCAAATGCGAAATGGAAATTTATAAAAATTCAGGGGCCTCTTAAGATTAAATTCTTGTAGGATAGACGGAAGTTGGATCAAGGGCCCAACTTGTTATTACACTCAAGTCATCTATGGGCTGGACTCCATCGACACGTAGGCGAATTATAGGAATATTGAGAAGGCCAAAACTTTTTCTCTTCCAAATAATAAGTATTTGAGAAAAAAAAATACATATGGGTAACTTGTAGTTTCATCTTCGGTATCCTACAATTAAAAAAACCATAAAACATATCCAACTTATTCAATTTTTATCACCTATCAGTCTCGAGCTGTGGTTTATGGATTTTCGGGCAAATGGCTTAGTTTTGACGCTCACATGAAATACTATGCGTAAATGACTTGGATAAGTCGTTGTTGGTGTGACAGTGGTTAAATTACCAAATTAGTGCATGATTAGTTTTTGATTTTTTTTAAAACATCCTCTCTCTCCTCCCCTCATCCCTTCTCTCTCTCCCTCCCTCCCCTCATCCTCCTTCTCCTCCCCTCATCTTTAAAAAATCACTACCTATGAGGGCGCTAATTCTGATGAGCTTAAGGACGAGGTGGCCACCGAGGTTGAGTGCCACGAGAGACTTGAGCCCACCAACACATTTCCTACTGATGAACACAAACATGACGATAGCTGGGTGGTCGAATCTGGAGTCGAAGGACAAAGATGACGATGTGGCGAGGAGGCGATAGGGCGGGACGTGATCTCATTATCATCGAGCTCAATGTTGATGAGGTGGACTTTGATGGAGACCTCCTTTCTCCTTCTCCATCTGCTTCCTCTCTCTAGTGTTCGGCCTATACTCGGTCACCCTCTCCCAAGCTCCTCAACATTGTCTGCCTAATCATCTTCATCATCAGAATCCCCCCAGAGCCCTCCGACCGAGCCCCCATCCCTGACAAAGGCTTGCCGAAAGAACTGATGCTCAGGGTCCTGGAGAATGATGCCATCGATGGTCGAGTGTCAATCGTCGTCGAGATGATACGGTGGCTTGTGGTACTAAAATGAATATCTCTCATTGGGAGGAAGTTATTAAATAAAATTAAAATACTTGATGCTAAAATGAATTTTTTACCCACTTTCTCTTTAGCATTGACCTATCATAGAATAAAACATTTGATAATCTACGTTAGAATTTAAACGACGTTGTTCTACACACAAAAAATTGGGCCGAAGTTCAAAATCGGTTGGTGACAAATATTACAATAAGTTAAACCTCTTTAACGATTTTGAAACTATAAGATATATAAGTGATAATCGATGTAATCACAAAATAATTATATGTAATTTTTTCAATATTTAAATACAATCTGCAATGGCATAAATTTTAAATACCCTACCTTCCGTCTACAAAATTTATGAAATCCAGGATTTAAACCCTAACAAATGTATAATCACCATGTAATACTCTAAATTTTAAAAAAAAAATAACCCCAATTTTTTGAAATTAAACGTAGAGAAATAAGTACTTCCGAATTTAATCGGGTGCAAACTGAGAATTGGATCAAAAGCTCAGAAATCTGATCAGATTGGTCCACCAAAAATAAATTGGGGTTGGAAAAAATGCATGGTGAGGTGGGGACAAAAAGGCATGGTATTGTAATAAGGAAGGAAATAAAGAGGAGTCGTCGCCCTCAAGTGGGTGAATTTCTTCTGAATGAGAACGTGTTCGTTCAGCCAACAATTTAGACGATTTAAATGACGAGAAATAAGTTCGATTTGTTCCATCACCATTCAATTCATGAGCTCTTAATGTGAGATTCTTTGTGTTGTGTGTCATCGTTTCAGGCTGAGTATTAACGAGCTTTGTCCATATATGTTCACTGTCAATTACAAAGAGGGAAGAGAGACTGAGCAAACTTCTGCATTCTTTTCAATTCTCTTGAATTCCAATACTTTACTTTTTGTTGATACGGCATGTGTCTGCATATTCAATATTAATACATTTTAAGAATTTTTAAGAATTTTTTTCTTCTGATATATTTTTGAAATTGGTCAAGATTTTCTAAACTAATATTTAAGATTGATACATTTTACAAATTCAGAACTCAAATTCTCATAGTTAACTTAGAATAATTTATTACTTGGAAATTTTTTTTTATTAAATAAATTACCGAATGAATTTTAGTCAGACATTTTCAAAGAAACATAGCAAATATTACATACAATATACATATACGTACATATGACAAAGGAATCTAATGGGCTACTCCTAAAAAAAGTAGGATTTTCAATTTATGGAAAAAACTTCTACTCATGATTGTCAATATGAAGATTTCAAAATTTTATTTTCAATCCAAATATTTTTTTAAAATACAAATAAATACCATATAATTTCACCAATTATCACTTGAATATTTTTTAATTTCACTGATTAGCACGGCTGAAATATTCCAAATATCCTATCGTGACGGACTAGTTAAAACACGTACTTTTGAAGTTTAGACCCATAGTTGTAGTTGAAATTATAGAATAGATTTTGGTAGGCTCTTGACAACCTCTGTCGGATAGCTCGAGTCTGGGTGTTCCATCTCAGGTTTTGGGTAGATTTTTGATTACGGAAGAGATTTAGGGTACTCATCATCACTATCTGTTTATGAACTAGTTTGAGTGTGAGCATCGAGCCTGGAGTCTGATGTAAATACAATATATATATATATATATATTCATTTTATTAATGAGGGTCTCAAGTTATTGAAAAAAATCAGTACCAATATCCGAAATTCCTGTATTAAGTATAAAGAAAATGGTACGATTTTATAATGCTCGCCTCAAACTTAGACACCAATAACATAAGGAACCTAAATTTTCGTAAGAATACATTATGTTCAAATTTTAAGGAACATTTAACTTTTAAAATAGAACTAACAAACATTGTTTTTATCTAATTGCTCACGGTTATATACTGTGTATGCTAACCCTTTAAAAATTATACTGTATATGCTGGCCTATGGAGCTACGTCGGCTAGGTGCTCGGAGGAATAAATAAATAGCATAAACAAAAAACGGAATAGAATTTCCACTGACCGTACGGACCACTTGGAATTCACTAGTCATATCACAATCCTAACGAGGCAGTATCTCTGCTACATGCCTCTCTCTCTCTCTCTCTCTCTCTCTCAAAAAAGAGAGTTTGGTTCAAAAGGTAATATACTTGAATTATTTTTAAAAAAAATTTAGCGATAAATCTTATTAATGAAAAGATATATAATTGAGAGAGCAATTATGTAAAATTAGTTATAAATACGAGAAATTCATCTGTTACTTGCTTTATAATTTGTCTTCATCTGGCTACTTTCGTGGCTTTTCCAACTTTCCCATTATTTGATCTTTCGTGAAAAGACTTTCCCCCATATTTTCACATCTTGACAATTTCAGATAGTCAACAGGGATTTCCAAGTACAATTGATAGCCGAGTCACTTCCAGAAACTGGGTGACACACAGAAAAGAAGAATCTTTAGGATCTTCTTTAATTTCCAGAGGAAATTTGATATTCGGATGTCAAAATCTATAGGCATATTACGTGATCTATTCCATGTACGGAACAAATTAAAAAATCACAATTTCACCCAAAAAACTAAAAAAGAATCATAACCATTTAGTATACAATTGTAGAATTTTAAACCCAAAAACTGAAAAACTCAGAATATGAGAATGGAAAAGATTTTTTAAAAACCTAAAAAAATTCTAGCCATTAGAAGAAAGAATACTTCAATTTACCTAAAAAAAGATGTACGTTACAATAGGTAGAAAAGCACAATACATATGAAATATTTTATAGTTCAGCATATATGATTTTTAATGTACTAAGTCACCTTTTATAAAATCTGGTTTATCATCTTAAAGTCAGTAATCTGAAATTATTAAATCCAACATTTTTTATAAATAATTTTTGTTACACAATAATATAGTGAATACTTGAATCATTAACCTCTTACATATTTTATCTCATTGTGTTAATAATTTACTAGGTGGTTGCCACCTAAAACGAACATATATAACAGTCTAGTGAAACCGGCCAACTCTGGGTGGTAACCAGCCCAAAAACAAATAAAGTTTTTTTTTTCACGACCTACTTCATAAACACCTCTTATTTGTTAGAATTACGTACCCACCAAAATGTCTAAAACAATAAGAAAGTATATTTTCCAATATTGACAATCTCAACTACAAGATCACAATTTCATATCATTTTTTTGATAATATTAAAGTTTTATATTCAACTACAAATTTTAGAAATTATATTTTTTTAACAAACTTTATACCCCATTATCGACATACACTTGAGCAATTAAACTTAAACTCAGGTCCTCTCCCTTGTCATGAGCATTTCGATTAACTCAGCCAGTCTAATATGTTAAAAATATATATATATATGAATAACTTATTTGTATTTTCAATCAGCAGGGTGGGACCTACCCCTCGCTTAACCATGGATAGGAAAAGTCGTTTTCTGCTGCATTCTGAATCCGATTTGCTGCTGGGTGTGGCCACATAACAACAATCATATTCAGTATTCACATTCTGTTTTGGAAAGAAAGGGCAACCAAGTTAATAATCAATGTGGCGATGATGACATAATCATTTATGTCACCTTCTGTACAAAAAATACCCAAAATACAAATACGATTCACCCCAAAAATTTCACCTCTTAGTCACGAGTACGAACCCCCTTCTTTCTTTTATCGATATCCAAGAAAATTATAGATACTTTATACACCGAAGTTACAGGTGAAGAATTGAAACTTAAAATTTGTAAATTGGAACATCATTCGGTCAAATTTGATTTGACTTGCCTCTCAGTTCTTTCCTCACAAAATTCTTGCATCTAATATCATATATATTTAAAAAGTTGTTATATTAAACCCAAAATCATAGATAAACGTGTATGTAAAATTTAAATTCAGCTCATAAAATGTCACTAAATAACTTAATGTTTTTCACATGTTTCCATTAAAACGATGTTTGAAAATTCTCTTATAATTTTTTGCCATTTTTACAAGTTGGTTATATTTTATTTTTTCCTGAAACGTAAACATTTTAGTAACAATCAGAAGTACATATCGAATGTGAAGTCCCCTCAAAAGTAAGGTACTTGAATACTTAAGTGGTCGGTGATTTACAATTAAGCTAAACTATAAAACACAATTCACATTTCTAATCACTGACACTTGGAGAAAATCTCATTAAAGAAAAGATGCCATGGACCCCACCTTGTATTTCCCTATCGGGGAAGCGTCAGCATGACGCATTTTTGCATCTGTCCTCAAGCAGAAAATTTCCTCTCTCATTCATCTCAATTTGGTTTTAACACTTAGTCAAAATGGCAATGAACTTAAATTAAAAAAATTGGAATTCAAGTTTTAATAATATAAAAATACTATTAAAAATTATTCTTAAAAATATAGTCTAATAACATTCAACTCTTAATATTACAAATTCGAAAAAACAATCCTTTCCTTCACCTCTTAATTTTTGTAAATATTTTTTGATTATCCAATATTGAATTTCCGTATACCTCTCTATTACACCGGCTGTACCTTTCTCTGTGTCCCCCTATTTATATCTCCTCCCTTTGTACTCCAAAGCCATCCTCACCCCTAGCCATAGCCTTTTCCATTAGGTTTGGTCTAAGAAAAAAAAACACGAGTATTTTAATGTCTTCTGTAGCTTCAACAAGATGGTGCCCAACACCAGAGCAGCTGATGATACTGGAGGAGCTGTACAGGAATGGGGTTAGGACTCCAAATGCACCACAAATCCGGAGGATCACAGCCCACCTCTCCATGTTTGGTAAGATTGAAGGGAAGAATGTGTTCTATTGGTTCCAAAACCACAAGGCTAGGGACAGGCAGAAGCTGAGGAAGAAGATCAGTAAACAACTCCAACAACAACAACATGAGCAGCAGCAAGTTCAGTACTTTCCTTATGATCATCATCATCATTATCTTCAGTGCCATCGAACCGGACCGGACCGGGTTGACAACCACCATCTCCTTCTGAACTACTTTGACCCTCTTTGTAATGTTCATCTTCCTCATGGTTCGTGTGCCTCACCGGGTTTTGTTCACCTATCCGCTCTTCACTCTTCACCTACTTTTCCCTCCCATACTCGTCAGGTAATTTGTAAGGCTCTTAATCTGGTCCATTTTCTTCGTGCATTTTCATTTGGAAAAAGGTTTTCTCACTCTTTATATTAGTACGTAGAATATCCTTTGTGGTGAACCAAACGTTTGCACAGAATCTAGGGCTTATTGACCAGGGAGTAATTTCTTAGGGTTTCAGTTGATTATTTTCTCAGAGGTACTTAGTGTGAACTCATTGTTAGTTAAGTAGCCAACGATTTATGTTGTAATTAATTCAAGTAAATAAGCAAGTTTTTGGCTCTTATAACAAGCTTTAGGAAAGGAATCAAGAAGAATGTCATGTACTGAACAAAAAGAGAACCAAAAGTCTGATAATTTCAGAGAATTGCAATTTATACTGAGTTTTTAACCATTGATAATATAATAGTGTAATATTTGTTAAAAAAAAGTTTTTCTTTGAAAATTTATGCATAGTTTAGATTAGTCCACTCCATATATATATATATATATACACGATATGAAATAAACAAAATTAGTGCATGCATTATTTCCTCATGGGATGAAGCGTTAGTAAAATGTTTTCTTTTAGCATACTTTTATTAGGAGTTCATCGACTAGGAAATAAAATCGTACAAATAACATAGATGCAAGTTATAACGTAAAATGATTTATTGTCTACGTTTATAATAAGAAAAAATAACATTTATTAATAAATACAAATTACAAAATCATGTACAATCTTAGATAATATATCTTTATAAAATAAACAATATTTTGGGGTACAAAAAACCTATTTTTGTCAAATCAAGAGTTCAAAAAAAAGTTGAGTCAAATAAAAAATAGGGTCCAGGCGGCCTTTTCGTGCGCAAAGGCCTTGGCGGCCGCCATACTTATGCTACTGGTTTCCTTACAAGCGCAAGTTAGTTAGCTTACGCCAGCTCCACCAATTTCATGCCATACTCAATAATAATTTTTGACCTACTCTTCCCGACACGATCAATTCGATTGTAAAGAAAGCAAAAGAATTGCTATAAACTGAACCACGTTGTCAATCAGAAATCATACTTACGGACCATTGAAACATATTCATGCTGAAATAACAATTCATTTCACATGCATATGCACTTAACTGGCTTCTAAAAATGTACTTCACGTTGGAGTAATTATTAAGTTTTTTTAAAAAAGTAAAAGTCTTCTTGAGTAATTAATAAATTTATAATTAAAGATTGACTTCTAGAATCTATAGTGAAAGGGTAAAGCTTAACTAACTTATGGTTTATATGGTGTAGGTTGGACTTGAAGGTGCACCAAGAATCATGGAGGACCCCAACTTGATGATGAGATCATCATCAACCTGCGGCCATGATAGGATGATGATGACGATGGCTATGGAGGATGATGGTGTGGGTCCCCCTCTATCCCCACAATATCGCACCAATTCCATCCCTATTAGGCCTCTAAAAACTCTCGAGCTCTTCCCCATCGTAGCTACAAATCTGAAAGAAGAATGCAATTCCAAGCCCCTCTACCGAAACTTGGACTGCATGCAGGGGATGGCAGCTGGTTTAAATTTTAATTAGTCGAATTAGCTAATACTATATATATAAGTTGGCAGCTAGGGTACTTGATTTCCGTTTTTTTTTTCGTCGTCGTCTAAGTTCTTGTTTTTGAAAAGATTTTTCTTTTTTTGGTTGTTTTTGTATGTTGTGCTGTCTTGGTTTCTGTTATCCGTAGCTAGTAGCCCTAGCTAGCTATATGTGATTAGGTTTTTGAGGTGATGAGAAAGATCCCAATTGTCTAGTGAGTAACGTCTACGAATAATGAATAACAATGGGTCATTTGATGCACCTATGATGCTTTCCTAACAATGATACAAGATGATATAAATAAAATAATATAATTAACTATTTTTTTTGGTCAAGAATATATATAATTAACTATGGTTCAACCGCACCTGTTAATAGTACGCATTGCTGTAATTTTTGAATTCAGGCTAGGGGAGATGAACTGCAGAAGTAGCTGTATTTTTCTTTTGCATTAGGTCGTAATTCAATTTACTGCAAATGTCTGTGTATGCACTAAAAAGACTGCCAAAGTTGGAAAACCAAGTGCTTAGGTCATCTTGGCATCAGCTTTTTTCTTATCCGTGGTCTTGGATCTTTCAGACAAGTCAATGCAATAACACAGCAGGAGAGACACTTGGACAAAAGATATTAATTGGGACTATCTCATTCCTTGACTTGTCTGTCATTATTTCGGATAAAAAAAGAAAATTCTTTTGAGGGAAAAGGAAAATCATTATCATGGAAAATAATTTCTTGTTCTCTTTCCATGTTTTCTAACTCAGTATAGAGTAAGCTGACACTATATGGGGTACAATCAAGAACTGTGAATTATACAAATGAAATATGATCCGAGTAATAAGAGTTCGATGTCACAAATATTTGGTTAATGACACAAATATTTGGTTAACGACACAAAGCTTAGTAGAAATTGAAGAAGTTCTGGGCCAAGTCTCAATTTATCTTTCAAAAAAATAAGGGACTTTGGTTTAATTAAGAATATTTTTGATATGTATGAGACGCCATTGGAAGAATTGCACCATAAATAACATTTGACGGTGCTTGATTTTTAATAACCGAGATTCAAAAAAATCTTTTTTATAGTAATGCTTGTAACAAATAATTTCCTAATTCATAATTATCAAAATGCATTTGGCCCTCTTGTCATCTAATGAATTAGTTGACATGTCTCCTACAATGGCTTCTCAAAAAATGTCACTAGACCAATTAATGTGCTCGAGCACATCAAAAGCCCCTTGACGCAATTGAGAAGTGTCATAAACTTCGGGGATTGCAAAGATTAATTGGTAAAAACATGTTTCACTTGTGAAATCGAATCGATGGATATTTTAGAAGTTCTCCTTGTGAAAAATGAACCGGGTTGTTGTGTCCACGCTAAAATCTGCACACAGGTCCTTCAATTGCTTGACTAGTGTTTGACTTCCGCAATAAAAGACACCTACAAAATCATACCAACAAAATATAATTATTTGTAAAGAATGTCAGGTTATTTTTAGAAAATGTCAAAACAAGATATCAAAATTTGTAAGAATTCTGATTTGTGAATTAATTCTTACCTATCCGAGAATCCGGATGCGACTTGCTCAAGTCTGTAAACACCTTCCGCCAGTTGGGTCTTGCGAAATGCGTTCTTATCTGTCACGTTTGAAAAGAGCATAGTAAGGGGCATAGAAAAAAGTTGCATATGCTACAATTTGCGCAAAAATATTAGAAGAATTGCTTTAAAACACGATTTAAGACGAATGAATAGAGTAAAATAGCTCGTTTTAGTCAATATAAATGCAAATACCCGGCTATTGGAGACAATGTCACGTCCATTCTTTGCATGGTGGAGCTTCTGAACCATGGCAATAAGTGCTGACCTGGCATCTCCCTCTTCATACACACTAGTCAAGTAGTTGTGCATCTCTATTATGTTCTGTCACACCATTCAAAAATATCACCCGTCTCGTATTTGGATTAGTATCTAAAGGATGTTCGGATACAATATATTAACCAAAAATCAAAGAAAATATTCTCAAGAGTTTTTCACTCACATCTTTGTCAAATTCTGCAATGTCGTCCATGACACCCTTGAACCATTCGAATGAGCCTTGTTCTCTTGTCACCCAGTAGAAGTATGCTCGACGAGGGTACTTCTTCGATGGCGACTCCAATGGCTGACCCTGCATTAATTTGCAACATTGTTGATCAATTAGTGTTGCAATCGGTTCGAGCTCCAGTTATATTTAATGTTAAAAATATCACCCATTAGCATATGTTATATAAAAAATGTGTATATTTTTTCTTTAACATTTTGATACGTATAAAAAAAAACTCACAGGTAACGGTTGCTTGGCGTTGTTTAGAAGGTCTTTCAGGATGCTGACGAACGGGGTCGCTCCGATCCCGAGTCCGATCAGCAAGAGGATGTCGAACTTTCTGTAGCTCTGAGCCGGTGCCCCAAATGGTCCCTTGATCAGTATCCTTGGAAACCTGTACCGAAAATATCAATCCGTTATAACATGTCGGAGTTTTGATGCATGTTTCGAGTCATCATATGTGGACGAGGGACTGTGTTGTTGGGTATAATAACAGGGAACATACACATTTGGAACGAGGCTTACGTTTCTCGTATCTGATCGTACTCGATTCCCGAATTCGATGGCGTTCTGGTCACCATCCTCATCATATTCATTGTTTTTGTACTCCGCTTTGCAGGCTGACATACCTGTTCAAGACACTTGCTAATTATGTAACGAGAGTTGGATT
>SOPF01028296.1:42124-142803 GCA_012979155.1 Hypericum perforatum | reverse complement strand
ACAAGCTTGTATGAATTGTAGACATATGAATTTACTTACCAATGCAAATTTTTCTCTCAGAGCCGTGGTCCAATCTCCCAATGTGCGAATATGGACGCTCAAGTAGTCATCATCTGGGGCCGAAGTGATCGAAAAGGGATGCCTGCAACAACATCCGAACTTGTCATTTCAGCTTCTTCGAAGAACCAGATCGGTTTCGCAATCATGAAGATGTGAAGTGACAATGTTGGTCTGTACCATTCGAAGCTCGAGATGTCCGGACATTTTACGAAGATGTACATCCCACTTTGGTACCTGAACCCTGCAGGTTTGGTGATGTATAAAGCAAGAACACTTCCTGGATAAATTACAGCCTGAAAATTCGAAGCAACAACAAGGAAAGAAAGAACTGAGTAATTTGTGCCAATGTGGATGGATTCTGATACTTTTAATCTCAACAATCAAGACCTTAATGACGTTCACTGTATCAACGTGTTGTTCGTACTTCATAAACAGCCGCTCGGAGGCATAGAGGAGAACCGGGAATGCGATGTACATCCACGTCTGCAGCAAAATAACAATCGGAAGTTGTAATCTGTAGCCGAATTAGCATGGAGAAGATCGTAATGTGGATGTATACGGACCGTCTTTTGGTACCAAGGCTTTGATATGATGAGGAAGTAGCCGTGCGCAATTAGCATTACGTAGACTAAGATCAAGAGGTGATGAGTGTACCAGAAGGAATTGAACCCCGCAAGTTTGTGAAACATGCCCGGTAGCCTGATCACATTCCTCCTGAAGTAATGTGTTGCAAGAGTAAATGAAACCCACATTATGATGATCATCAGGATTCCGGTTATCCCGACGACTGTTGTCATGAGGTACCAGTAGCTCGGCTGATTGAAATGGAATGCTGGCCCAATGAGGTCCATGAACTTATCGTGCGGGCAGGAGGCCAGCCTCGGAAAATTGCAGAGCACGTGCGCCAGCGTGTGGATCGCGGTCGCAAAGGCAATCATGACAGCGACCATCTTGTGGAAATTGATGTTGTCGTCGAATGGGACGAAATGCGAAAGGAAGGAGCATCTGAGCGTGGTGAGGGTCTTACGACAGACGGGGAGGAGCACGAGCGCGAAGTTCAGCTTCAGGACCTCAGCAGAGGCCTTGGCTGCACAAAAACAGTAACCTGATATCTGGAATGTAGGTCCCTTCTCGTTTTCGATGAACTTCATCGAGGCGAGGATCATATTTGCAGCCATCCAAATCAAGATGATCCATATTCGCTTCGAGTTCTCGGCAAGTCTCTCCCAAGCTATTGAAAAGAATTTTCTGATAGGAGACCTGTATCTACTTGGGATCATGGCCTGAGTGAATTTTCCATGGGATCTAAAGTTGTCCTTGTTGCAATCTTGATCACCACTAACCATTTCTCTCAGTAGAATTTCTAGCTGCCACATCTGCTCAAAGTATTAGAACATCATTATCGTCGATGAACGGAGAACATTAGATCGGTGTCATGAATGTTTATCGTCACCTCGATGTATCCGAGATGGTCAGGGTCTAGTTCCTCCATGATCAAAGCCGCGTATTCCCCCGCGTGCTGCTTCAGACATGTGAGCTTATTTGCTGATGCACTTAACAGTATAACCTTTTCCAAATGACACAAAAAGGATTTGATTGTGAGAGCAATACAAAGAGAAAGAAGGTTAACAAACTCGGACGGTACTCCGAAGTGTCCTACCTCCTTCACCTCGTCTTCGCATAACTTGCCGTCTCCATTCTTGTCACACCTGAACATAGGTCATTTAACAGATTTAACCTGACAGAGGAACTGTTGTCTGCAATAACAAGTCTCTGAAGCTGTAATAAAGTTCCTTACATGTCAAAGAAGATTTGGAGTCTAGAATCAAAGTCCTTCCTAGTCATGTCTTCCCAGAACATCTTCAGCTCATCCTTCCCTATCCCATTCTGGATGTCAATGTTCTTCCTCCTCGCGATGGCCTCGAACACTTCTCCAGCGAATTCCTTGGAATCTCCCATTCCTAAAGCAGCAACAACATTTTGGAAACTTCAATTTCGTACGCATGCCGACACAGGGAAAATCTAAAACATCGAAAAGGGCATTAACATTCACCAATGCAGACTGCAAATTGGTCCTTGGTTATCTTCCCATCAACAGAATGCTGATGGAAGTTCCTCTCAATGGACCTCCAAGCATCCATCTCCTTCCCTGTCATGCACCTGTCAAGAAACTTGAGGTTGCTAAGCCCTCTCGAAGCAGCGGGAGGCGACCGTTTCATGTTAGGTGGCCCCGGAGGGCGAGGCTGGTTGACCAAAACCCCGGATTTCCTCAATGCATTACTAGCCTGCCTCCTCAGGGACCCCCCTATCTTACTTGCACTCCTCATGAACGATGGCTGCTCGTCACGAATGCTTGAAGCTCGCGCAAACTGGCCATGATCACTGCCCCTCGACGAAGATTGTAACCCGATTTTCACCTCATCGACAGGGATATCGATCTCGATCTCCATTTTCCTCAGGACCCATGATGTTGAGTCATCAGAGGTTGTGCTCATTATGGAAAAATTTCTGGGACTGTCCCCTTCTCTCCTGAAGAATGTTGTGAGAGAGGAGACAAATCCCAGAAAATCCTTGCAATCCCTTCAGGGAAAGAAGGTAGGAGAAAAACTATAAAAATTAAAAAAATACAATTTATCAACAGCAGATTGGTGCATTTTTGTAGGGAGGGAAAAAAGGTGACGTGGACAATAGTTCGTTAAGTTAGTTACCCAAAATAGTAAAGGAAAAAAAAAACAGAACCGGTTTAAGGACAGAACCTACATCCAAAGAAGCTGCTGTCTTGATTACAATGAGATGTCCTGGCTTGTAAACACGCATGCATGTGTGTTTACTATAATATCATATTGTAGTAGAATTTTGGTCAAATTCTATTTTCCAGTCAAATAGCCATTGCCAATTAGGAAATAAATTTATCACGCTGTCATCCGGTGTTAAAGTAAAATTTAATAATTATTTAATATCCTATGATTATTATTAAATGGGAACCCATTATCGTTCTAAGAAAATCTATTTGCATTCATCCTTCTTTCATGTAAAATCCACATTTCACCACCTTCTAAGCAGTCCCTATGTTTTTTGGCACAACTAGCCACTATTTAATTTTTCATCACTAAATTCACTAAATTTAAATTTGTATTGTATATAATATTTAAATTTATTATAAAATTTATACAATAGTTATTTAAAATGGCGCCTAACCCAAATAATAAGAATAAATCCTCAAAAAAAATACTAAGAACAAAGATTCCATCGACCGATCTCAAGTATGCGCGACAAAATAATTTTGATTTGAAAAATGATTTACAATTTTATTTAAGAAAATAAAAAAAAATAAGAATATCGCCTCATCTTCTCCACCCATTATCTTCCACAAAATAAACACAAACCCTAACTAAACCCAGGCCGGTCTCCTCTATATATATTTGCCACTTCTTTGAAGGAAAAAAAAAAAGAAAAGAAAAAAAAAAAACGAGAAAGAAGATGACTCGCGGGCCCCCAGCCTCCGACTCACCGAGTCGACTCGCCTCCTTCCTCCCTCCTCCATCTTCTCTCTTTCCCATTGTGGCCCCGTGCCCTTTTCGGTCATTTCACTCCCGAACTAAAATCAGACGGCCAGGGAGCTTCCACGTCACCTCTTCCTTCTTCCTCATCTTCTTCCCTTCCCTCTCTTCTTCTTTTTACCTTTTAATCTTTCACCTCAAAATTATAAAAATAAATTATAAAATATAATAGATGCAATTTCTTCTCTCTCTCCTCCTTTAGAAGAAGAAAGAAAAGAAACCGACTCCCCTTCTTCTAGGGTTTGCGAAATTCCCAAATCTCTGTCTCGCGGAGGCCTTCGGTTAGGTGAACTTCTTCGATTCTGATTTTGTTGATTTCGTATGCTAGTTTTATTTGTCTTTAGTTCTGAGATTTGATTCTTTTTGTCGGTTAGGGTTTTTGAAGATTAGGAGTTTGGGAGGGATGGTGGTTACTGAGAAGAACGGCTTCGACAAGTCGTGGTTTCATCCCAAGTCCTCCCCCCCGGATATGTACAGTAACGAGGAAGACGAGGAGGAGCTCGTGGGCCCGGAGTCTGATGAGGAGGAGGAGGCGGCGGGCGAGGGGGAGGAGGATGGTGAGGATGACGAGGACGAGTTTAATGATATGGATTCAGGGGCGGGATCTGACGATTTTGACTTGCTTGAGTTGGGGGACTCGGGTTCGGAGTTTTGCCAGGTCGGGAGTGATACTTGCAGTATTCCTTTCGAGTTGTATGATCTACCCGGGCTGGAGGATTTGTTGTCTATGGACGTGTGGAACGAAGTTTTGACCGAAGAGGAGAAGCTTGGGCTTACCAAGTTTCTCCCTGATATGGATCAGCTCACGTTTATGCGCACACTTAAGGAGCTCTTCGGGGGTGAGAATTTTCACTTTGGGAGTCCGATGAAGAAGTTGTTTGACATGCTGAAGGGTGGTCTGTGTGAGCCTCGGGTTGCGTTGTATAGAGAAGGGTTGACCTTGTTTCAGAAGAGGCAGCATTACCATTTAGTGAGGAGGCATCATAATACAATGATTGGGAATGTTTGTCAGATCAGGGATGCGTGGTCAAATTGTAAGGGTTATAGTATAGCTGAGAAGCTTAGGGTCTTGAATATTTTGAAGAGCCAGAAGAGCTTGATGCACGAGAAAGCGGGTAAGAAGTTTGAGAGTGATTTACTGGAGGAGTATGGTGGTGATAGTGTGTGGGCTAAGAAGAAGGTGAAGAACCAGAACAATACTATGAAGCTGGGTCGTACTCCTGGCTACGAAATTGGTTCCAATCTGGAATTTTCTCCACGGATGCCATTAGTGGGAGTGGAAATGGCTAAACATGCGAAGCAGAGGAAGTTGGCAGGGGCAAATTCAGTTGACAAGTATTCTCCTGGTTATGACCCTGCGCACATGAAATTCGGGCCTTATGGATCAGCAATGCCAGGTCAACGACAGAGTGATGTTGGTGGCTATGAAATGCGAAGGGGTAAAATGAGAGTTGATTATGATGAAGATGAAGGTGCAGATCCAAATGCTATGTATGGGATGCGATTTCATGGTACCCACGATGCATTATATGGTAGTAGTGCGGATAAATATGGGGTTGCTAAAGCTGGGAAGAAACATGATCTCTTGAGAAATGATGCATCAGCTGCGGAAGGTTTCATGGGGCCACGTTTTACAGTGAAGAATGACTATCTGACTGCATATGGCCGAAATAGGTCTGCGAATCAGCTGTCAGATGTTAATTTATTCAGAACTAGGCCACCGAGTATTCAAAGTGAGTTTGAGAGAAGTGCCGTCTTTCCTGAAAATCTTCAGAAATATCCAGTTGGTGACCAGATGAAGTACCTCGAGCGCCAAACTGCACAGCCACCTGTGATGAACAGTAAATTTCACTTTTCAGAATACGCTGAGCCAACTTGGCATGCTAAGATCCAAGGGCAGGCTTTTCCAGTGGAACCGTTGCTTAAGCATGATGATTGGAACATGAGCATTAAGAAGTTGAAGAAAGGAAGGGGATTATCTCCTGAGCTTAATTTCCAGCATCCCCGGGCTGCTTCTCCCCAGTTAAGTGACTCGGTTCTTCTTTCTGATTTGAGGAAAAAACCTTCAAAGGAGAAGCATACAAAGTTCGTGCACAATGGGGGACCCAACAGACTATCAATGAAGGCAAAGTATCACAAAAATGATGAAACAGAATCCGACTCATCAGAGTACTTAGATCAAGATGATGAGGATGACGTTCTTTACACGAAGAAGAAAGTTTATGCCAGTGGTATTGCAGATGATGGTTCTAAAAAATTATCTTCATTTGTGTGTGGCATAGATTCAAAAAAGTCCAAATCTGTGAGGAAGAACATTGAGGAGAACGAAATAGCTTTCAATGGTGTTGCTCATGTTTCTAGGAAGGTGGATAGCGTTAATGGTCCTCTGCACATGGCAGGATACTCATCCAAAGGTAAAAAGAAGGGCATGCCTCAATATAGCAGCCCCTTGCACAGCTCCTATATTGCAGTATTAGAAGATTCTCCCGATGGGCAAGCAAAACTGAAGGATATTGTTGATAGGAAACGGACTGAGAAATTAAGCAAGAACGGTCAACCGAGACTAGAATCTGTTAAATCTGTGTCTCTATCCTCGTCGAAGGCTCACTCGTTTGATCCAGGGAACAAAGTTGAGGGCACTCATTTTGAACCTCTTGCTGAGGAGCAATATCTGAGTCAAACACAGATATCAATTGATCAACCTTCTCGAATGTCAAAAAGAGGGCACAAAGTTGAAGTGCACATCCAGAGTAGAGGTGACAGATCTGAGGCCTCATTGTTGCAAGGGTGCAGCTCTGGATCAAAGAAGCGGAAGGCCAAAGATGATGCAATGGCAGAGATAGATGGAAGGGATGAAGACGGCCATGAGCAGTCTACTAATGAACAGACGATTGATGACCCCAATTCTTCGAAGAAGAAGAAAGGGAAGAGGAAGTGGGAGCCCGACGCTGTTACTGCAGATACAGATATTTTGCAGCCCTCCATTGTAGAAGTGGAACCCTCAGCTCCAGTCGTAGAGGCAGAAAACAAACCACAGAAGAAGCCTTTCATACCAATCACTCCAACTGTTCTTACTTGCTTCTCATTTTCTATTGTACATCTTCTTACAGCAGTTCGCATGGCAATGGTATCTCCCCTCTCCAATGCTGAAAAACACAAAGATCTGTCAGATGATAACATTGAAGGCAGCAGCAGAAGCAACATTGTCTCTGAAGAGAATGCAGACGGGAGTAATAAATCTGAAAATGTTTCGCAGACAAATTTGCCTCTTCTTACTGTCCCGGAGATTGTTAATCGTGTAATATCAAACCCTGGCGACCCTTGTATTCTTGAGACTCAAGAGCCATTGCAAGATTTGGTTAGAGGAGTTCTCAAGATTTTTTCATCGAAGACTGCACCACTTGGAGCGAAGGGTTGGAAGCCACTCGTTGCGTATGAGAAATCAAACAAAAGTTGGTCTTGGATTGGCCCAGTATCTCCAACCTCAACAGATCTTGAATACATCGACGAGGTGACATCTCCAGATTATTGGGGTATACCCCATAAAATGCTTGTCAAGTTGGTCGACTCTTTTGCCAACTGGCTAAAATGTGGCCAGGAGACCCTGCAACAAATCGGAAGTCTTCCTGCACCACCTTTGTCATTGATGCAGTGTCACATGGATGAGAAAGAAAGATTTAGAGACCTGCGAGCTCAGAAGAGTCTTAGTACCATTAGCCAGAGTCCTGAAGAAGTGAGGGACTATTTCCGCAAGGAAGAACTTCTAAGGTATTCAGTTCCTGACAGAGCCTTCCAGTACACAGCAATTGATGGCAAAAAATCTAGTGTGGCACCTTTAAGAAGAGGTGGAGGGAAGCCAACATCAAAAGCCAGAGACCATTTTATGCTCAAGCGTGATCGGCCACCTCATGTTACGATTCTCTGTCTTGTGAGAGATGCAGCTGCCAGGTTGCCTGGAAGTATCGGCACCAGGGCAGATGTTTGCACCTTGATAAGAGACTCTCAATATATTGTGGAGGACGTATCAGATGCTCAAGTTAACCAAGTTGTTAGCGGGGCTTTGGACCGTCTGCACTATGAATGTGATCCGTGTGTGCAATTTGATGGGGAAAGGAAACTATGGGTTTACTTGCATAGAGAGAGAGAAGAAGAAGATTTTGAAGATGATGGAACTTCATCTACAAAGAAATGGAAGAGACAGAAAAAAGATCCTGCTGATCAACCTGAGCAGGAATCAGTTACTGTTGCTTTCCATGGCACAGAAGATCAACCCCGGCTTGATTTGGGCTCTGATCTTAACGCTGAACCTCCTAGTACTGATGCGGTTAAAAAAGGTGACAACATTGAAGGCCCTCTGGACGCAGCAGCTACTCTCTTGCAAGATGACGTTGGACCGTCCATGAAGGATAACGTTAATTCCGGTCAAGAGCTTGATCAAGGCAACACAATTCAGGAGGATATCACTTGGGAATCTCTTAATTTAGAACCGGAGCCAGAGAGCAAAATGCTATGCCAAGAGAATTCCACAAATGAAGATTTCGGCGATGAATTGTTTGGTAGAGATGGCTCCACGGAAATTGTAGGTGCAAGCTAATAACGAGGATCGCATCAGGTAATTTTGTCACGCCATTTGCGTACCTTCATACGATTTTGATCTTGCCATTTTTCGTGTAATTGCTTCCGTGTTGGCACTTTTTTTTCCTTGTTATGATCAGTAGATTTTCTCTGTTCCTGTGGTTTTCGTCGACCTCATAGCAAGCGTTCTTTTCTTGCAGGATGATGGCTGTGCTGCTTCACAAGGCATCATCTCAACCCTATGAATAGGTTTGTTGAGACATAAAAGCCTCTTGTATATTACAGTTCTGGTGGTCAGTGGATGATAATGTTGAGTAGTTTTTGTTCTGCCCCTATTACGAAGGTTCATTTTTCTCATCTCCCGGGCCCGGAAATCTCTCCTCTAAAATAACTATTACTCGTGCTCCTTTGCCTGAGAATAGAGGAAGATGGATTCTTTTGAGAGGAGTGATATAGACTCGGATGCTTTTTCATACCACCAGCTCCGAGTTGGGTTAAATCTTTGAAATGGACAGATAATATCACCTGTATATATTTTCTTGACCATAATGATGTTACATAAATCAAGCAATTAACGAATAACGAGCCTCCATTTACCCAAAAAAAAAAAACCAATAACAAGCCTTTGATCCTATACGTGCTTTATACACACATCTCTAATTCCTATACGTATGTGACTATCAGAAACAAAACCGCTCAGTTGATAGCAGCAAGGGGAAATCTGGGGTCCCTTATGGTCTGGGCAGCTTCATAAGCTGCCACAACGTGCTGCTTCAGATCTCCATTTGATAGTTTAGCAGAGGATTTCGCATCCCAGAAAGCTTTTAACAGTTCTTCGAATGCCGGAGTCCTAAGTTCCTCGATCGATGAAACGCTCGGCAGATTAAACAACCTCTTTCTCGGTGTTGAACAGGATGGTTCATCCACCTGTTATTTGTTAGTCCATGATATGGAATAGTTAGAAAAGGAAGTTGAAGTCAAATGAAGTGATTAACTAACAGCTTTAGCATGTCTGAAGTTACTTACCACATATTGTTCAAGCAGACATTTCCCAGCATTTTCTGTGATCTCTACCATGTCCTGGTAATGGCCACCCTTCAATTTCCTCAAATCTTCGGAACATGGTTCAACCATGGCGTTCAGGTTTCCACAAGCCTCACGATCAATTTGCAATGATTCTGCAGGTATTTTGTTCATCAATGGACAGAAATCTAAGGGAAATTCAGTTAATCAATCGACAGCGGCGACACTCACGATCAATCGACAAGAGCAGGTCCCTGTCTGCAACATCCGCATCTTCAAGTGCAGTTGATACAGCTGACGAAAATCGTTCTCGTAGGATCTGGTTGGCTTCCACCCCTCCACTGAAAAAAGAGTCAACGAATCAGCATAGAGCTCAAGAAACAGCAAGAGGCATTACACTAAGAGCACTTCAATACCTGATGATTGAATGTACAGATGCTACATTTGCTTTCTCTAAATCGAGCAACGATTCCTGAGCGTGCCTCCATTGCTGTGCACCTAGTTTCGCATTGCCCAGGCTGGACATTTTCAGCAGCAGCAAATTCATTTAGCGAACATCCGAGACGATGACATTAAAATGTCTACTGATTTTGCATTTCTTACCAGTTTCGTAAAACTTCCTCCAATTCCTTCTTTCCATTTTCCACTGCAGAAGTATCTTCCAGGTGGTTGGATTCCGTTTTCTTCATGTGGTTAGTCCATTCATCTTTAATACAAGTCGAAGAGTCCTGCATAATCGACATCTCTTGCTGTATTTTATTCGTCCTGCTGTTTGCACTCTGACGGAGATCGTCCACTGCCACTTGAACCTAAACAAAAGGCACTTAGTTAAGATCCAGGACAAGCTTCTCCAAAAAAAATTGGCCATCTTCAACATGGTTTCAGACAATTACCAGCTGCTTCTTTCTTGCATTAGAGCTAGCTAGTAACTCGGCCACTTTCTCCAACATCTGTCTTTCTTCGTTAGCCGCACATTCCTGCAGGTGGAACATATTGTCAAAACATGATTTAGTTAAATAGGAAAAGCTGCAGAGTATGATTTCACAAACAATGTGGTCAGTGTGGCAACCACCTCGAATTTCTTCTCCAGTTCAGACAACTTCCGGTCGTTCACTGTCTGTGCTTCTTCGACAACATGGTTCATGTTCGATGCATGCATGTCTAGTGTCTTGAAGAAGTTTACCATTACGTTTGATACTGATCGCTCGGTTTCCACGGCTCTCAAATGTGCCTGTACAAATGATCATATAAGCATTAGCCTGACACAACTTGCAATAAAGGAAGGCATTTTGGACAGCAGAGACATACCTCGCACTGTTGTTGTGCATACGAAGTCAGCTTATTCTTTTGTTCATGGAGACTACTTTGGAGCTCATTAAGCAATGTGTCGGCTTCTGAGGCAATTCCTTGAAGTAGCTGATCAGCATAAACATTGGTCAAAATACGAAATAGGAGAATACGGAGGTTTGAAGGCTGCAGGCGATTGTCACTTACATCTTCAAGAGCATCGAAATGCTTTGAGACCTCCGAATTCAGATTACCAAAAGTCGACCTCGAATTTCCCTCGAGTTGCCTGGCCATGTCATCCAGAGAGTTGATACCAGATCCATACATGGACTTAAGCTTTCCGATTCTTCCACGAAGTTCTTCGGTAGCCTAAAGGTAAAGGCATGAGAGAAGACCACAAATTGTAACAACTGTACGATAATAAGAACATGCGTGCTGCCAAAAACTCTGCGTCATTACCTTAGTCTTAGTTGCTACAAAAGACTGCATATCTTCTTCCATATCTTTCAGTTGCTGCTCTTGCTTGGTCACCGAGGTTGCGACAGTCTTATGCAAGATCTCAAGTTGCTGGGTCAGCTGGGACTGCAGTTTCTGAATGATTATTCGGTTTGCGTCTTCGATTTTTTCCTTCCTCTCTGAATATGAGAGTGCAATGCATAAATAACTAGTATAGTAGAGGGATTCAAAGCACACCGCATCCATACAGAAAACAAACCTATTTTAGAAAATAAACCAGATGCATCCGACACTGCAGTTTCCAGCTCTGATCGAAGCTCCAATGCACGCTCCACGAGTGCCTTCTCTGTAACAAGCACAGAATTAGAACAGAGTGAACTCGAAAAATGGCAAACTGTAAATGAAGAATTCTTTCTCACCTGATCTAAGGAGACTGCAAATTAAGAATTCCTTCTCTTTTATGGTTGCATTAGCTTCCTTGTGTTTCTCTTCGAGGTCGGACAACGAATGCTCGGTTTCCTCTAGCTTTTTCTGAAGCAAATGGAAGATCAACTTTAGAAGGTGTGTGAAGTGGTACGTTGTTGATTAAAATTCAAAGATATGGTCCTCATACCTCAGTTTTTTGGAGCTTTGCAGTTAACTCTTCTGTTAAATTCAGCTGAGAATTGTAGTGCTCCTGAAGCTCCATTAAGTTCTATTCACGGGAAACAGAGGATTAGGATTAGTCTAGTTACAAAAAATGGCACATGGTTTGGTGGGTCGGGATTATCGGTCAAATCTACCTTGTCCTTCGAGTCGGAATCAAGTTCCATTCGCTCTATTTTTTCAGCCATTGCCTAGCATGCCAAGTGAAATAGATTAGTTTATTTTAATCGAGGAGAAAGGAGAATGCATCAGAACAGAGAAGCTTACCTTCTTTTCAGCTTCTTCTTGGAGATAACGATCTCGTGGTATATATATTCCGTTCTTCTCCCTTGCAGCATAAACCTCTGGTTGAACACAAGAAGTAGTATGTGAAATTAGGAATGGTTCAAGTTTACTCGAGTCTTTGTGCAAGATATGAACAGCAGTGAACTACCTTGCTTCAGGCGGTCAATCTCGGAGTACAAATCTTTGATCACTGCAGATTTCATCATCTTCTGGTTGATCTGGAGCAGTAACCCGTGCCAAGAAATTAGAGAGTACGAAATCAATGATGTGTTTAAAAGCACAGATCGGGAATAACCCCCACCTCGGGTTTGTTCTTGATATTCTTAGCACGGTGCGCATAATCGAGCGTGCTCAGCGTTTCTTCCAAGGAATGAACAGAAGGAGTTACTGTGGCAATTATGCACGTCTTTGTTTTTCCTCCCAACGAATCTCTCAAAAGCCGAGTTAGTTTGCTGTCCCTGCCGTTCAAATTCAGATAACAATCATCAGATACTTTCATAATAAAGAAGTCAACTGCCAATCTCAGTAGTTCCTCTACCTGTATGGAATATGACCAGAATGATCAACAAGAGCGTTGATCACACGTCCAAGAGTAAGCAAGCTTTTATTTATCTCCCCTGCTTCCCTTGCCCTTCCCTCTCGTGCCCCAGAACGCGATATGTTCTCGGAACCAGCAAGGTCGACAAGATTTAGCTTTCCACATTTTATCATCTCTTCCCCCTCAGGAGTGCATTCTTTGATGTGAATGGTGATGGAGAAAATAGAGTGGGATCGGCTACTCTGCTTGTTAAGAAGAGTCTCTGCCGTTCGTCTTTTTGCAGAGCCCTTCTCCAGTATCTTGTAAATCTCATTTGCCGTGCATACAATCTCTTCCTCCAAGCCTCTTACGAGGACACCACCTTTTCCATCTTCCATGAGAGCCAAGGGTTTCTTGGACTTGTCGTCAACGAATTTTGGGGTTTCATCGGGCGCCAAAAGGTCAGTTATTTCTTCATTGTAGAGCTCTAGAAATGTAACTTTCATGTTATACTCAGCAGATTGTGTTTCTAATATGTCAAATATCTGTTTGACTGCCCGGGGAATAACGCCAGCGTCGCTCGGGAATTCTCCATTCTGCAAAAAGACAACGAGCATGTTGGAGCAAGATGCAGCCGCAGCTAGCTATAGTCAGTAAAGCATTTTGAGGATCAAATGAGATTACCTTTTGCCTGGCTCCTCCTTCCATTGTGTAGGTCTTTCCAGTCCCCGTCTGACCGTATGCAAAGATTGTGCAGTTGTAACCCTCGAGAACTTCATACACAATTGGAGAAACTGCCGAAACATACAAGTCTTTTTGCTTGGATGTTGGACCAAAAACCTGAACACAAGGGCATCCAACAAAATTATGAACAATACTCTGAATGCCCAAACTTAAACAAGATAACTATCCATGATAAGCCTACCCTATCAAATGCAAAAGTCCGGTCGATCTGCTTGTTAGCAATAGTCTGGATGGCTGCCACTTCCCTTCGGCCTTCATTGCAAGAGATTACTACTGGGGTGTGAAGTCTGGTCTCATCCTCACTCAGTGGCCTTCGAAAACCAAATTAAAACCACAATCATCAACAATGACCAATGTTTATGATAGTTTTGCAGGAGCGGACTCAAAATAAAGCATGACAGACTGGCACTCCTTACGAACATCTTCAAGTGATTTTCACTTTATAATTTGACATTACATGGAACTATGAACGAAGCTTGATCAAGTAAACCGAACAACCAATGCAACGAAATAGCAAAAGGGACTCCAGAAAATGACACCTCCATGAAGTACACTTGCAACAAATTCAAACACCCACTTCGCAAGTAATCCGAAAGACTGACTGAATCAACAAATGCAAGACAGACACCTGCAACTAACAATGACCTGCAATGAAACTTGCTCAAGCAAACCGAACAAATGACACATCCATGAAGAACACTAACACCAAACTCAAACACCCAATTTGGGGCCAATCCAAGAATCCTGAAAGGACTAAACAAATAGAGAGGCAAGAGAGATAGATACCTGCAACGAACAATGACCTGGACATTGACACCCTTATCTTTGTCATGAAGCTTACTACTTGAATTGGAATTTGAATCTCCTGATCTGAGATCTCTTGCTGATTTGTCCCTGGACCTTGGAGTCTGTGATGGGGACCTGGAATCCATTATCAATCACCAGATTTTGCCTCCAACTACTTGTCCTCCTTTTACTCCTCTGGCCTGCTCCAATCAGACCAACAACACCAAATGGAAAGAATCCAAGTTAAAGTAACAGTTTGGCCAATGTGGAGAGAGAAAGTAGGAGAAACAAACAAAGAGTAAGTTAAGTGTGAGAGTGACATTAAAAAATAGTAACTTTACTCTTACCAACTCTCTTTTTTTGTCTCTTTTTATTTCTCTACAAGAATTGTAATAATTAATTAAAAATTCAACAAGAAGAGAGAAGAGAACCCAAAATTGAAAATACATTACATTAGCTAACTCACCGAATCAACTCGGGGTCTCACTGGGTTCATTATATCAGCTACATTGCCATTATGCTCCATAATTAACCAATTAAAAAAACGCAATATCACATTCTCCCAAATGGGTTTCCCTTCCTTCAAATTTCCCTAAATTTTTATTCTCATTTAGGTACAGGTTTCTCAAAAAGATCCAATTTTTAAGAAAGAATTTGAAAAAGATTAAAACTTTACAAAACTTACTCTTCAGGAAAACCTCCCAAAGCAGCAGCCGGCCAAACAAAAATGGAGAGAAGTGCGAAACAATGTCAACGGAGGAGGGAGATGGAGATAAATTTCTAGTTTTTAGAGAGAGAAAGAGTTGGAAAATTCGTAGAGAGAGAGAGCTAAAAATAGAAACTTTTAAGGGGAGAAGGAGTGGAAGAAGATGGGAAGCCTTAAGAAGATGGTTTAGTTTATATTTGCCGGCGTTAGAGCCTAACGGGATTTCTTGGTTGTTAACGGCGTTAAATCGTGTAGGCTGTTTGTTTAATTAGTTCTTGAGAGGGTTTGTTTTATTTTTATTCTGTTTTGTTTTGGGGTTTAAAATTGGGATATCCGACCGTTATAGAATAGGGAGGAAGGTCGAAAAGTGTGTATGTTTTGTGGGTTTTTTTTTTAACTTTTTGAAAGTGGAATTGCGTTTCCGAGAGAGGGACAGAGGTGTCACAATTCCAAAAATGTTTCTTGGGATATTGGAGAGAGGTGCCCACAAAAGTGGCCAGATTTTCTGGATTGAAAATTGGAAATTGATCTTTAAAAAAGTTTGAGTGATTTAATTATATTAATTATATCAACTCACGTATGCGCTCCATAAAACTTTTCAATAGGTCATTATTAAAAAAACATATTAATAAAAAATAGCAATACAACAGCTTTGCTGCAAAATTTTGACATAATTTAAGATTACATCTTTGTTGACGGGTTTTCAGATACCATATGGTTCATAACAACTGTTGGAAAGAGATTATTGATCTGTATGGTTGATTTTAAAGCTATGATTGTTGAATTTAGGTGCAGATGTTGTTATTTTGTCTGCCGGTGCGGCACTTTGTCTTGTTTTGTTTTGACAAAAGCTCTTATATACTCCAATTTTGGACAGAACAAAAAATTAAATTCTGCATGTTTGATATTATGGATTAGGCAAAGGATTGTCCGACTGTTATTTTTTGTTTATTTAATTTTTTTAGACTGACTTTGAACCAAACTAAAATTTTGAAATATGGCAATTCTCTAATTGTTAGCTAGTTATTTCATATAGGTTCATCTTTCCTTTTGTCAAGTACGCGTTAATTCATTTATTAAGCATAATTAAAAGGGAAAAGTCCTCCTAGGGCCCTTGTGGTTTGACCCGTTCTCAGATAGGTCCATGAGGTTTAAAAAGGCGATAACCGGTCCCCGTGCTTCCAATTTTCACATTTGAGTCCCCCCGATCCGGTTCGATTCGAAAATCCAAAATTCAATCTCGCAATTCAGGTGAGAAAAACATGTGAAATTGGTATCTACATGTCAGAGACACTTTGGTGAGTCACCTGGAGTCGATAATCGGCGTTTTCGTCATCGAAATTGCGAGATTGAACTTTGGATTTTCGAATCGAACCGGATCGGGAGGACTCGGATGTGAAAATTGGAAGCACGGGGACCGATTATCGCCGTTTTAAACCTCAAGGACCTATCTGAGAACGGGTCAAACCACAAGGGCCCTAGGAGGACTTTTCCCTAATTAAAATCAACGATATAACCTACATTTTAGGTAGTACCCTCAACTTCGACAAAAGTGTATAGGGGCACGTTGCCGCATGGTCGTAATCTCCCGTGTTTTGCAATTTGTCAAATATTTTAAAGGATGATAACTTAGAATTCATATGAAAAAAGATTATGATATAAGCAAATATTTTGTAATAATTAAGTTTAAAAGTATTCCAATAAATTTATGATATTTTATTTAATGATAAGCGCTCAAATAGTCAGATTGACTAATCAATCTTCGACCTTTACCGGTGGTTATTAATGCAACTACGTGGATTAAAAGTTGTGTCACGTGATAAAGTGCAGGTGCTAGAAGGCACATGCTCTAGCTGTTCTACTCTTACATTTATATCAAAAAGCCTTCTCCTAAACTGGGAAAAAGAAAAGAAATATTTATTTTAATAGTAATAAAGAAAAGTCGTCTTCAAACAAAGTAGAAGATGTCTTCCATTTGGCACCTAGTGGTTAATAAAATGCGAGAGATAAAATTAACTTATAGAACTTGTTATAAATTTAAAAAATATTGTAGTCTCACTAATTTAATGTATAATCATATTTTTTCAAAGTGGTACCAAATTATTTCTTATATAGGCATTGCATTTTGTGGGGCTGGACGGCTCTTTGTCATAACCACAACTGTCGTAAGAACGCCTTACTTATTGGACACAATCTAAATTTCAATTAGATTAGTTAGCAAGAAGCTTCAAATTTCTATTTATTAAATTTTTAATACAATGAAAATTCAAAACCTTTAATTAAACTAAAATAATTTATCTTTAACCTCAGCTGATATCAAAACTGAGATAGTATAAATAGACTGATTGATCTTAATTTTGGTCCCGCTTACCCAATCAACCAAAAAACTTTTGCCCACTTTCACTTATTTGAAGACAGAATTTAGGATCTTTGAGCCCACATACATCCATTTCCCACATGGGCTCTGATGAAAATTGGACCGACTTCTAACAAACATATCAAAGTCCAACTAACTCCGGATAAAGTTGGAGTAAAAAATAATCCAATACATTTCGATGAGAATAAAATTTGTTAACAGCTCGACAGATTCTGATCGGTATCTTTCCCTCTTCTTGTATCCACTGTCAGATGAGTGGAAGCTGTTTCTTAGGACACACTCCATCTATGTGTAAGCATTCTAGCGTATGTTTTACTTCACTGTACGTACGTTTCTGACACATAACCCTGAGAAAAGTATGCATAAGTTTCTGTTGTTGTTTTTTTTTTCACTGACACAAAACCACGTTTGAAGGAAGTTTTGATTCTGTTAGCCATGGGGAAAGATATCTACAGTTTTGTTTGCTTGTGTTTAACTACTCTTCTCAGCATGTTCCGATTACTATTTTGGTAATTGGATTATCATTTATTTTAAAATAGATTGTTACACGGTGATATATCTGCTACGAATTTAACTAAGGATTTTTGTCAATCATTTATTATGTTTTGTATCGTTGAACCAAATATTATTTCTCAGATTAACCATTTTTCATATTGTCATTCGTAGTAAAAGTGACATTTGAAAATTTTGCATCAATTGTCAAATGAATTGTACTAGTTAAGACATGTCAATTTCATTTATCAAATGTCTATGTACTAGCCTGATCGTCGTATTAAAAAGTGAACGAACCCAGGTACTATTAAGTATATTGGACCCGCAATGGGTTAATGAGTTAGAATGTTATCCATGTAACTCAGTCCAGCGGTTGAAAAATCTGAATTTTGTAAAGGCTGGTTACGTTAAACATTAGGAATAGAAAAAATATGTTTCAGCCTTGCCTCCTTGCACCGCGTATTTGGACAGAAAAATTACCTCTAAGAGTGGTATGTTTCTTTTGATTAGCACTAAAACGTAAGCTACTAACACACGGCAATATGATCAGAGACGAATGTTAGATTTTTGGGAATCGCTTTGTCAATTATGTAGTAATGTAGATGAAATTATCGACTATATCTTTTTCTACTGTCCCATCTCTTGCAACATGTGGAATTATTTTGATAGAAGAATTGGAGTTCGTTGGCGTGGTAGCTTTTCTATCAACTCTATGTTTGATGAGTGGATGAGTCTTGTTTGTGATGGTATGTCAAAGAAGGTGTAGTTTGCACTTTTTGGTGCAATTTTTTGGGAACTTTGGTTAATAAGAAATGGTGCAAATTTCCAAGAAAAATAGTACAACCGAGAGTTTTTTTATCCATTCCATCACTTTTTGAGATCATGAGTGGTTACGGTAACTCTTCATCAAATTTTGGTCACCAAAATCTAATTTTATTTATGGAATTCTTTAGAGATAGGGGAGACTTATCATGTTTTCAATAGTGTAGCTTTCATGACATTATTGAATTTTTATAAATTTATTTCGATTTGCCAAATAAAAATGCGTCTTCTTCGATCCCAGATAAAAAAAATCAATATCATATTTAGCATAATCATGGAGAACAAAGGCCTCGAGTCAATAAACTATTCAGAACCGGAAGCATATTTTGGATGGCATAAAATAAAGCTGGTTAATTTGGGCCAACCGATGACATTTATTGTTTATTATATTGCCAAAATCTAGAACTCTCATGGCGATACATTAATTAATGACAATTTGAACAGACACATATCTATAGACTGGAACACAGGTTGAATCTTTAAATCTACATGTGTTTACCTAGTTTTAGGTAACGGATAAAAAGTTAGCTATGTCGCACTAATAAGAATTAAAAAGAATTAATTAATTTAAATTTGAACCATCCCAAATTATTAGAATAATAATTAGGTAGAGTTTTACTTATAAATAATTTTATCTCAATTATAATTAAAAATATCATAATTTCAGTGTGTCCACTCAAACAAAATTTATCATTCCAAAATTTTTACGAGACTTTTATTTTCCAACATACAAGAAAATAGGATCGCGCAAAGATAATAATAATACGAGATTAATCATCTATAATATTATGTTAGATTTTTCGTAGTTTAAAGTAAAATTTAAAAGCAATATGTATGTGAATTTTCATACCTACAAATAAGTTCACCTTTTTTTTTGGTAAGAAGGGAGGACCGGAGTCCTACTTATATTAATTAATGGCCAGTTACAACCTACTCAATGCAGGGTTCCCCCTCGGCCTCTTGTGGGGGTGCGACCGCCGGCCTCGTCAAACCCCTACCACAGGAAATCCGGTGGGAAAAATCTGTGGGAGGGGAAGAGTACCTCGGGAGGGAAGGTCCCTCCCTTGACGTTAATGTCGCTAAAGTGGACCCTGCATTGTCTTCCCTAATGATAGCTCTCGGAAATGCAATGTCACTTATGTCATCTAACATAAGGTTCCTAACACACGGTGGGGGTGCAGATAGAGTATGCAGGCCAATAGGGTGTTCAAACCCCAAATTTGCAAGTTTATCTGCGCATCTATTAGCTTCTATGTATGTGTGGATCACGCGGATCTCCCAATCGCCAACGAGTTCTTGTTTCACCTGTTTCAGCAGTGGTGCGTATATTCCTTGCTGGACGGTTGGTGCTTGAATGAGTCCCATGCCTACACTCGAGTCCATTTTGAGGACGATCTTCCTATGGTTCATTGACTTCGCTAGTCTGAGTCCATAGAGGGCTCCCCAAAGTTCTGCTTCTAGGCTGGAGCATGACCCAAGGTTGGCGGTGAATCCTCCTATCCAGTCGCCTGCCCGGTCCCGAATTAGTCCTCCAGCCGTTGCTTGTGTACGTGATGCTCGCATAGCACCATCCGTGTTTACTTTGACCCACTCCAGCGGAGGACGTTCCCATCCGATCAACTTTTCTTCCCTTGTTGGTCCAATTCGCATCCTACCCGCCGCATCTTGAATTTGCTGCAATTCGGTTTGCCTGTGACAAATTACGGAAAATTGGTTAGTGGGTCGGGCTTTACCTTCCGGCCAGATGCATTGGTTTCTCCACTTCCAAAAAGCATTGATCGCTACTAGGAAGCGGGGTAGCCAACGACTTGGACCTGCAAGGTTAGTATCAATCCAAGAAAACAGGTCTAGGGAGAAGAAGGTATTGCTGGTCCAGCCCACGCTGTCAAGGAGTTGCTTCCAGACAGGGGCGACTTTAGTACAGTCACGAATCGCGTGAAGGATGGTCTCTTCTTCAGTCTCACAGCAGGGACAGGTTGCAGATGTAGCCATGTGTCATTGATATCGTATCGCGTTCGTAAGTAGCTTCCCGTGCCCTGCTAGCCAAACAACTTTCTTAAGGCGCGGCGGCCCATTCCAGTTCCATAGCTTTTCCCAGGCTCTATTACTATCGACCGGGGTTCGTTCCTCGAGTAAGGTGTAAGCTGATTTTGTAGTGAAGACCCCGTCATTGGCAAGACCCCACCTGATTCTGTCTGGTCCTCTTAGGTGCGAAGGGGTTGGTACACCAGCAAGCACAGCAATAACCGAGGGGGGTAAAAGTTCCTGGAGGCATCCCCAGTCCCATGTGCCCTGAGGAGTAGCCGCCTCTTTCACTGTAATCTCTCGTAGGGATTCTGGAATCAGTTGGGTACACTCATCACACAAGGGCCCGAGGTTTGCCAGCCACTGATCTTCCCAAAAGTGCACCGAGCAGCCATTTCCAACTTCCCATCTGACCCCTCTTAGCATTATTGGCCATACAGAAGCAATAGCTTTCCATAAGGGTGAGTGAGTCTTCTTGCTTAGGATCTGGGGTGTGGAAGATTCTACCTTAATATATTTCCACCATAGCACACGAGTCCACAGCGAGGTCTTATCGGATAGAATCTGCCACGCCAGCTTCATAAGAAGAGCAAGGTTTTGAGTTCTGAGATTTTTAAAGCCTAGACCTCCCTCCTTTTTTGGTAGGCACACTTTCTTCCAGGCAAGGAGATGTGGTTTCCTGTTACCCGGAGAGGAGCCCCAAAGGAATTGTCTCTGGATTTTTTCGATCTTGTCACAAATACCGAGGGGAATCTTAGCCGTCTGCATAGCATAGGTGGGGAGTGCAGCTATCACAGATTGTGCCAGCGTTGTTCTCCCCGCGAAGGATAGCTTATCAACAGTCCATCCTTGTAATCTAGTGTACGCCTTCTCCAAGATGAAGTTGTAGGTGCTTTTAGTCACCCGCTCATGTAGTAATGGCATCCCAAGATATTTTCCTAGGTTGGTTGTAAGGGATACTTTCAACGTATGCGCTAACTCGCGCGCTAGGGAGCTAGTGACATTCTTGGACACGAAGAGCTTTGTCTTGACATTGTTCATCTTTTGTCCTGAAATTGAACAAAACTCATCAATCACCGTTAGCAAGGTGTTGGCTTGTGGTTTGCTTGCCTCTGCAAACAGAAGTAAGTCATCCGCAAAAAAGAGGTGGGAGATGCAAGGGCCCTTTTGAGAGGTCTTGAACTGCTTCCATTCCTTGTTCTCCACTTTGGCTTGAATCATGTGTCCTAGTCTCTCGAGGCACAAGACGAATAGGTAGGGGGAAA
The DNA here is from genome assembly GCA_012979155.1 of Hypericum perforatum. Taxonomy (NCBI): domain Eukaryota; kingdom Viridiplantae; phylum Streptophyta; class Magnoliopsida; order Malpighiales; family Hypericaceae; genus Hypericum; species Hypericum perforatum. The sequence continues at coordinate 121,178 of SOPF01028296.1, read as the reverse complement.
GTGGGTCCCTTTGCCTCAAGCCTCTTGTCGGGTTGAAGCTTCTAGTTGCTTCTCCATTCCAAGTGACCTGCATAGACACCGAAGTAACACATGCCATGATCACGTTGATTGCATCAACAGGGATGTGGAGGAGGTAGAGGGTTTCCTGTATGAATGACTAGCTCATACGATCGTAAGCTTTGGCAAGATCGACCTTGAGGGCCATCAGTCCTTTTCCATTTCGGCGGTTCCTCATAGTGTGGATCGCCTCTTGTGCCACAATAATGTTATCCTTGATGTTTCATCCCGGGACGAAGTTGTTCTGGTTCGGGGCAACCCAAAGTGGCATAAGGGCTTGAATCCTTCCAGCAAGGAGCTTCGTCACCATCTTTAGTGAGGTGTTGCACAAGGTGATAGGTCTAAAGTGGGCCGTAACTTGGGGGTTAGCTTCCTTTGGAATAAGTACAATTGCCGTAGCGTTCACTGTCTTGACAATGTCCGGGTGGGAGAAAGCTTTTTGGACAAAGGAAGTGACCGTGTCTTTGATGCTTTCCCAGTTCTTTTGATAGAAGAGAGCATGTAACCCATCAGGTCCAGGGGCCTTAAGGGCGCCTATCGAGAAGACCGTGCGTTTAATCTCCTCTGCTGTTGGGGCAGAACCTATCGGCTGCAGCAGGTCTTCCGAGATCCTTGTGAAACCATTTGTAGTGGGTTGTCTTGGCAGATGGTGGCTTTCCTCCGTGAAGAGGTCTTGCAGGTGGTTAATCAAGAGTTCCTTGACTGCATCCGCCTCAGTGATCCAAGTACCGTTTGTGTCCTTCAGCGCCTCAATTCTGTTGGCCTTTCGTCTAACCAACGTGGAAGTATGGAAGTATTTGGTGTTACGATCTCCATGCATAAGAAAGTCCTTCCTTGATTTTTGTTTCCATAGGACTTCTTCCTGTTCCAAGACCGCCTCCAAGTCTAGTCGGAGGTGGGATTCTAATTCCCTAAGGAATCTATTCCTCCCTCTCTCCAGTGCTTTTTGGATGCCACCTAACCTCCTGATCAATTTATCTTTGCGTCGGATTATGTTCCCAAAGCACTCCTTGTTCCAAATGGCGGCCTTGTGAGCAAAGTCCGTACACACATCAGGTAAGTCTTCCTCTCGCTGCCATACCTCCTTAACAAATGAGGGAAATCTGGGGTCCATCTGCCAGGCTGCCTGGAACCGGAAAAGCCGCCTGCGCGGTGTAAACCTGGGTCCGGAGTTTAGTTTTATAAGAACGGGGCAATGGTCTGATTTCCATCTAGGGAGATGGAAAACTTTGGCCTCTGGGAACCTGACCCTCCACTCGGCATTGGCTAGGGCTCTATCCAAGCGCTCATGGATGGTGCCCTGTACCCACGTAAACCGAGGGCCTAAAAATCCAAGGTCCATAAACCCACAATCTTCTATCCAATCCTTGAACTTGGAATGTTTGGTGCCTCTAATCGGTGCCCCTCCAATTTTACCGTCCGAGGCGAGATAGACATTAAAGTCTCCGGCAACCATCCAAGGGCCTCGCATTTGTTCTGCAATCCCACGCATGTTGGCCCATAGCTCCTCCCTCACATTGGCTCTGGGATGGCCATAGATCGTGCTGAAGTGCCACCTTGATTCGGGTGAGTTCCCAATGGCCATGTGGATAAACTGACGGTCGATCTTGATAGTGGTAATGGGAGTAGAATCGTGGTTCCAAAGGCACCAAATTCCCCCCGAGTGTCCCTACATAGGAGATTGGACAATGTTAGAGTAGTTTAAGGTCTTAGCAATAATCTCGGCACGGGTACCAGATATCCAAGTTTCAATGAGAACGAGGATATCAGGCCTATGTTGCCTCATCAATTCCTTGATGGCACACATGAACTTTTTATTAGCAGTTCCTTGGCAATTCCAAATTAAGACATTCATTGTAGCAAAATAGAGCGAGCAGGGGAGATAGGCTTAGCAGGCGAGATGTTGATCAGTAGTCGACCCCTCCACTAGGTCCGTATCCACCAGTTGCATCTCATTAGTTTCCTCTTGCTGCATTAGCTGATCGGGGTCTTCTGCTCCAGTAGGAGCGTGCTGTGGGTTCCTATTTGACTCCTCTTCATGGCCTCGTCCCTGGACAGAATCTGGGGGAACGTCCCAGAATTTGTTCCGTGGGTCTGTCGGCTGGTCTCCCTCTGGTAGGTTTGCCATGTCCTGTGCTCCGAGGTCTCCTGGATCTGTTGCTTCTGGCAGAGCTGGGGAATTCTCAGGTTGGGATGGGTTGGGGTTAGGTGTCATCATATCTGATCTGGTGGTTGCATACGTACCCTGGTACTTCGTGTAGTCCATGGTGGTAGGGCCGGGGTAGCCTCCTTCGAGTCTTTGGGGGTCGGGGGTATGGGAATAGTACCTGGTGTTCCTGCTTTCTTTTTATGCTTACCTGTACCATTTGGCATTGACGTGGCTCTTTTCTGGTTGTCCATGGGCGACCCAGCCGAATGGCCCATTTGACTTTTTGTTGCACCCTCCCTGTTGGGCTTTCCTACACTGGGCTTTTTCCCCGAGTTAGCTTGTTTGGGGCTTTGCTTATCACTCTGTTGTTTTCCAGCCGTTGACATAGGGACATCACGTGACTCCTGGCATTCCTTTTGCTGTACAGCAGACGAAGTAGGGGCCTCTCGTGACTCCTGGCCTTCCTCAGGTGTGTCAGACTGTAACACTTCAAAAGGGTTGGTTGGTAATGGGGTGACAGAGGGGCTTGCTTTTTTGTTTCGCCGAGGGAGTTTTTTCCATATCCATGTTGGACGTCCCTGTCTTGGCTCCTGCTCCCTGAATACGCCTGCCCCTTTGCTTTTTCTGGGCTAGCATCCAACTTCCGAACTTGTTTGCTAATTCGGGGTGCTCCGGAGGCTTAGGAGTTTCCGGCACCGTACTTTGGTCTCCGACCTCATTGTCATCTACCGTTTGGACCCAGCACCCTTGTTCGGTGTGCCCGTACCTCCCGCACTTGAAGCATATCCGATGTAGGCCCTCGTATTGGAGCCAGTTCACTCGTCGACATGCCCGGAAAGTGGACAGTAGGGGTTTGGTTAGATCAACCTCCACGCATATTCGGGTAAAGCTTGCTCGTTTTAGTTCTTCGGTCATGGTGTCTATCTTAATGGGTCGTCCAATGCGGTGCGCCAGGTTTTGGAGAAAGCTGCCATTGTAGTACTCCATAGGTAAGCATGGGATCCTAACCCAAGCGACGACCTGTGAAGTGGTGGCACTCTCCGGGTTGAAATTAGGTTCCCATCGGCGCACCGTTACATAGTGGTCGGTCACCATCCACGGTCCTCCGGTTAGGATGTGTTGATACTCCTCATCGGATGCTGGTCGGACCAGGTAAAATCCGCAGCCCAAGTCTACCATGTTGAAGTCCACTGGAACTCCCCACAACAGCGCAAGTCTACGCTTGAGATAGGGGTACGAGATTTTGAAGTCGAGAACCTTGATAATGAGAGTCTTCCACCATGGGCGTCTCATTTCAATCTTCTCAGCTTTGGTGAGGCGTATCGTAGGGCAAAACGGGTCGTCCTCCTCTTCCCCCTCCGAATCACTGGACACCAGTTCTTCGGGATCAAAGGCGAACAGTTGCGTGCCACCGGTTGGCATGTTGGCCTCTTTGTCACCCATGGTCGCATCCCGGAAGGAAAGTTTTCTACGCCTTACCTCCATAGGGGATGCCGGTGTCTTTTCGTGCAGTTGAGACTCTGTTGACCCATCTTCCCCGGTACGGACCTTCTTTCCGCCACGTGGTGGGGTTTCTGCCGGTTGTGATGGTGGTTCCTCTTCCGGTTTCTTTGTTGTGTCGGGGCCTCCCTGGTGGGGGACCTCCATGGCCCTATCGCACACCGAGGGCAATCGCTGTTTTGCTCTCAACTTTCTCTCTCAACTTTCTCTCGCAACCTGAACAATTATTCGATCCATATTTTGATTGCCAATGTTTTAATTCAAATAAGTTCACCTTAACAATGTAATAACCTCATATCTCAAATAAGAATAAAATATGCTTGATAAATTTTAATATTTTTTATTTCTCTCTTGTTAAATTAGAAGAGAATAAGAACAAGAGAGAAATGCACTGATTGCTTTTGAATCAATTGATGCCATGTTGCTTGAAAGGGGAAAGAATACCAAGTATTGGACCCTGCCATAATCACCAAATAATAAAAATAATGGGATATGAATCATGAAATAAGATAACTTTGTGGATGGCATACATGCAGGCAATCATTTCATTCCATTTTTACGAGAGTTTGGCAACAACAAAACTTGCCACTTCAACCTATACGAAGAAGCTATATATCTCAGGAGAACATATGGACATGGTGGCCTCTCAATGACGTTGATGTTTTAACTTGGAGCCAAAAAAAATTTTGGTACTAATTATCATTTTTCACTTCCAAAAGGATTCAGAAAATCGGATTACAGATGATCGTGTTAAAAGAAATCACGTTAATTTTTTAGCGAGGATGGGAAGGACACCGGACACTGGGTTGGGCTTCTATGTGCTATATTTTGGGTTTATGGGCCTTTTGGCGCCCGTAATCCATTTTATATACATACTTAACGACCTCCCCGCATTTAATCAAGAAATCTTAAAGTTTGATAATACAACAAAATTTGTTGAAATTTTGTTGTATCATCATTAAAGTGATACCCAGCTTAAATCAAGATTCATCAGTTTAGTTGAACAACTTAACAATTTTCTTAATAATTAAAATTTTATCTGTCCAGAAAACATAATCGCCAGCATAGTATTAAACTTATTAACTTTTACTTAATGCTATGAACATATCTCGCCTAAATATGAAAAAAATAACTTGCTATCTAACGAATATGGCTAAATATATATGGATTATCTTAAGTTAAATCCATAATATATGCATGACCATCATTCAATCATTTCACGAAGTATGTTTTTGGCAATAACTTTTACATTTCCATTCGATTCAATCGCATAATGTTTTGCTTCAAAAATCACTTTAGAGAACGATGTCTCCTGATAAAATTTTCCATGATCGTTATCACCTTGGTGTTGGTTTTTTTTGGGTCGAGCAGTACTCTATTATAGGGTGTCTACCGAAATAATTTTTCCTAAGACGGTTTTAAAAAATGCACCTGATTTTTCCTCTTTCTGGACAATTTTGCCGAAGCATGAAATAAAAAAGGGAAAATATATGCTACTTGAGCAAGGCCACAGTTGCCCTGGAACACTGGAATTGAGGGCAGACAGGTTTTGGTGTTACATGGCTAATCCGGATCCTGTCTTGTCCAGTTTACAATGACATAGTCCTAGGATTTGGTTCTTGTGCTTTTGGTCAAGGATTCGGTATTAAGTTTATCTTTTAGGTGTTGGCCGATAAAAATAATGAATCTAGGACCTCGTCAACCTACAATCCAAGGGAAATAATAGCACGGCACATGAGACCTGGTCGTTTGATAAAGAAAAAGTTATTATAACAGCGTTCAAAAAGTTTTAAATTCCAGCATAAATGTAAAAAAAAATTATTACTAGAAGAATCACTAACTAATAGAGTGGAATACGCTTAAATCAAGTATTTCGCAAGTGCAGTTTGGCAAAGTTTTGAAGGGCGAAAGTTATTGTGCTCAAGCCCCCTTTTGGCTAAGTTTATGGAAATCGGATCAATGATGTCTTGATCCAATCATCAGTGAGGACCATGCATAGAAATTTTAAAAAAATCTAAGCACCAGCATTGAGTTGTTATTACACTAGTTTTTTTAATTTGTTTCCTTTGAATTGTCTTTGTGTGGTTATGATTATTTGAATAAAAAAGATGTCAATCTAGTAATTATAATTTGATTCCGAACTCATTGAAAAAAAAGGCATTATGACCGAACCAGCCGTTCTCGAAGAAAGTACCAGTCTTGGTACATAATGAAAAATACTAAGTTCGATTTTTTGATTTTTAAATATTTATTATTGTAATATTTTTATATATTGTATTTACATTTTTTTGTCAGTTTTAATCAACTAAGTCCGAATTTGCTGAAATAGCATTTGATTGGTTTATCTTTACCTCTCAATGTCATACACATTAGACATGTTACAGTCGTTTCGAAGTGTATGGTTTTTAGCACAACACTCTGGGTCCCGGTGGAAAGAGCGTACAAGTAGAAAATTCAAAGCCAAGCGATGATAAGTTCTAACAAATCATGCCCCATCATGCTTGGATCATCCAGCAGCCCCCATTAGATGCTTTACAAGAAAATTCCATGCAAGGCAAGTTGTGCAGGTACATGACAATCTTATATTCACATGTCTTGTCTTGACTCTAAGCACCAATCAAAGTAGGTTAGCAGAAATTGTTCCAAATAATAAGTGAATTCAATTCAATTACAAAAGTCTTGAATCATAGTCTTATTAAAATAAAACATATCATATTATCAAGGTTTTTTTCTCAAAGGAGGAGGTTTGGCATTCGATTCTAGATATCAGGACTTAAAATAAAAGTGTTTTTAATTAATAATATTCTTCAATTCACGTGCTTAGTTTGAATTATGATCGGAAGAAACACCACGGGAAGTCTGTAAAGTGGTTAGCACTAGTTTATAATCAGACAAAATCTAAACCTATTTAGAGATTCTAATAATACATATTACATCATTCAACCATCTCTTTTCTCTTAAACATTTCGGTATCAACAATTATATTCCCTAGCAATAATCTGGAATCTAATAGGTGAATATACTATTTGTATTTACTTTATCTACAAGATTCCATTCCAAGTAGTTGGTAAAAAATCCAATTTTAATTACACAATTAACCAACCATTGGCTTGACTAATTCAACCATACAAACTCAGAGCACTATATAAACAGGTGTCCTCTAAAATGCACCACACAAATATTTCTCACTTCATCCCTCATTAATTGGTAATATCAAATATACCAAATCACTCTCTCTCCTCCAAATAATTGCATTACAAAAGACTTAAAAAAAATGGAAGTTTCCAAGCTGCTCATCACTCTTCTTGCTCTCCAAGCCCTTTGCTTCATGGCAATGGAGGCTGCCCCAACAGGGTCAACTCTATACAGAGAGTACATAGGAGCCATGTTCAACAATGTCAAGTTCACCGATGTCCCTATAAACCCTAACGTTGACTTCCATTTCATCCTCTCCTTTGCCATTGACTACACCACCTCTGCTTCACCTTCCCCTACCAATGGCAAATTCAACATCTTCTGGGACACCAGCAACCTGGGCCCTTCCCAAGTGGCCTCCATCAAAACCAGAAACCGAAATGTTCATGTGGCGTTGAGCCTCGGAGGAGCAACGGTAGGGAACAATAAAGATGCTAAGTTCAAAGCAACAAGCATAAGCTCATGGGTTTCCAATGCTGTTTCTTCACTCACAAGCATCATCAAGGAGTACCATCTCGATGGGATCGACATCGACTACGAGACGTTCGTATCCGATCCAAACACCTTCGCGGAGTGTATCGGACAGCTCGTGTTGACCCTCAAGAAGACCAACGTGATCAAGTTCGCGTCCATTGCGCCCTTCGACGACAACGAGGTGCAGAGCCATTACTTGGCATTGTGGAGGAAGTATGGCCGCCTTTTCGACTACGTCAACTTCCAGTTCTATGCGTACGATAAACGAACCACGGTGAGCCAGTTCATAGACCATTTTAACGAGCAGAGCTCCAACTACAAAGGTGGTAAGGTCTTGGTTAGCTTCATAAGCGATCAGAGTGGTGGGTTAACTCCTCGAAACGGATTCTTTACGGCTTGCCAGAGGCTTAAGAGCCAGAACAAGCTCGTTGGTATCTTTGGTTGGTCTGCTGATGACTCTAAGTCTGATGGGTTCCGCTTCGAGAAGCAATCACAGGCTCTTCTTGCTGCATGATTAGGCCTCCCCTGCTTCTATAGATGCAGTGGTTTAAATCCAAGTACTTGTTGTAAACTTGATAAGATTCTGCTTAATATAATGAATTTCGATTTTGATTAAAATAATATATTATTTTGCATCCTGAGGTTCGAACCAAACATTCAATTGATACAACTACTTGACATAGTAATGATGTGCCATTAGATGACTTTAACATGACTATTTTTTGTAAGCAGATATTTTATAAATAAAAGGAATAGAGCACTATCCTCCATTTAGTACAATGAACGAAAAAGTCATTATAGTTAAAATCTTAGTCATGATTAATAGAATTTAAAATACATTCGTTGATTTCAATAGAAAAAAGAAGATGTTGATTATTCGTGCATTTCAAATAGTTTGCATAGTTCATTTATTCTTGATTTTGTCATATAATCTAATTAATCAACTCTTCTTTATCACCTCTTCCTCCTTTGAAAATAATTTTGTTCTTGTGGTGTAAAATTTCCCAAACAATAATGCCAAAGAAAACATGCAAAATTTTTTTTATCAAACCACCTTCAATAAGAACCTCCTAAATTGACATGGCAGTATTCACGTTTAAAAATTTTGACTAATTTTTTCCTATCAATCTAACAAAAAAATTCATACATGGACTAAAAATTTACAATGTAGTAAAATGTAGTTAGAAGTTTCATCTTTTCTCCAGCAAAACGAATATAGTCAATTCCAGGTATCAAGTCCTCTTGATTAGATGAGAACATCCTTCATTCTGATTTTTTCATTATAGTAGCAATCCACAAAAATTAATTAGTGTTAATATCTTGAACTTACTACCTTATATAATGCAATTCGCTTTATTTAATGCATTCATGATAATTTATTTCAATGTTGGTTGATCTCCTTCCTGTCGTGATACACATAAAATGGGTAATAGTGTAATCAAATGGGCCTGGAATAGGTTCGGCTTCATTGGCACAGTGCGATGGGCTTATAGTTCGAAGCAATTTTAAAACTGAGCCACAAAGATACACTGTGAAACATAATATTTCTTCATTTATATTCATAAAGAACTTTAATAAATAATTATTTTTAGAAAATCATGCAATGTGATACACGGAGGGAATTGTCGATAAAGTCTGAGCATAACGTAAATTAGTGCACTGAATATTTATTCTTTTTTATAAAGAGAGGAATGAAGGTAATTGAGTGATATGATTTGATTTTGAACCATTGGCATTTTTCTAAAGTAAATGGTCTCGACGAACTTAACTAATTTAAATTTGTAGTAATTCAAATAAAGATGTACATAATTACAGAAGTTAGAAAAGGGTTCGATACAAATTATTCTAATTCATTACAGTACTTGATACGAATGGTACACATTTTTAACTTGTTGTTTCAAATAAATTTTGTAATAATTTTTTTAATGGACGTATTGTAATTCAATCTCATAAATAGTTTTTAGTTGCGGGTTAAAATGATCAAGTCTTTGACGGTACCAATTGTGCGTGTTACCATCCCAAAGTAAGTTAAGAGAAAAAGGAAAATATTACTATCAAAGGAATTGAAAACTACAATAAGCTGCTGGTGACTTGACAACTTCAAAGACTTCACTAACAAAATCATAGACAGAGTCAATAAAAAGGTCATTTTGATAGGAGTTGACGCACAGAAAGTATAATCGACATCAAAAGGCTATAGGGATTGACAAACAAAAGTGAAACCAAGAAATTGTGATCGCTTGTTTCTGTCAATGTTATGTCGGAGATGTGCAGCGACGCTTAACCGCATATCTGTAGTATGTTGGTATTACATACAATAATTGGTCAACTAATCGTATTTACAATCGAACACTGCAGTAATTTTTTTAATAGTATTATTTTATTCGTCTAATTTGAATTCAAAAAAATTCTTTAAAAATAGAGTATATTACCGATTGGATCTAACTCTGGTCAGTTTGGTTGCCTATGTATCTTTCGGTGCAATCTCATCAACATTTTTATCTCCTCACAAAGTTATAATCGAAAGTCCACGATGTGAAACCTACCCAACCACACATTCAGGCAGGGTTGACCTGATCACCACTTCTGCCGGACAAGATAGCTACATTGTTACCGATTCCATCGACTGGAATTATACAATGTACGCATCTGTGGGAAATTGAATTGGCATGAAATGTCTTTGACTCTCTCCTGAATCGCCTCATATATTCTCGTGAGAAGTACTATTTTGGTACGCTCATCTCAATTTTTTTCTAACATTATCCGATATTCTTTGTCTATACGTACATGAAATTGAAATATATTCAATTTTCTATATCTCATTTCGTGAAAAGGGTTTACTTGCTTGGCCCTAACATATACATCGCTGTCACTTTTGTTTCGTCAACCCAGCGCACAAGTCGAAGACATTTGAGATATTTAGACATGTAAATTGCGGCAATCCGGAATGGGCTAGGTTCGGGAGATGTGACTACTGATGTGGGAGACCTCTAAATGGGGCAAGATTTTCAACTATGCCTAATCTGGATATGTTTTTTTTCTATGACTATATGATATTAATTGTTGTATTTTTGTGGATTGAACAAATCCATAGTCTAACACTCGGATATATAACATCGCTGATGAATGATAATAATTGGTTATAGGTGGGTGTATTGAAGCTCAAGCCGCAGTATCCAAATGAAAATAAGAGGAACTCAATCCTCTTGAGCTGGAACCGGCGCAGAAAAGTTTAAAAATTAGTGGGTTGTCCATTACATATTTAGTGTACAATTTCTGAGCAAGGTGGCCAGGAAAATCCGCCTACGAAACATGCGCACGCGACACCAGAATGAATATTTTTTCTCGCACTAAGCAAGAGAAATATATGCCACCGCAGAGGACATATCCGATGATTGGGAGCGCGAGATCGAAGACAACGTCAGCAACTTCTTAAATATGATTTTTTTTTCTTTCCTTTTTTTGCTTCTCTTTTATTGAGTTTGTTAGAAGGAATTATTTTCTTTTAGATTCCTTTAGAAAGTTGTGTAAATACCAACTTGTAATCCATTCTTTTAGCAAGTGAATATCCCAACGACTAGTAAGCTATCTCCTTTCTCTTTAGGTTGTGGAGCTATGGACAACGATGGAGTACGTATTGTAGTGTGTGTAGAAAGTCGTAACCAGTGACCTATGTTTTATAAGATTGAAACTCAAAGTTGTTAATAAACATTATGATGTTTGGTTTCAAATATTGATACTCTTTTGAAATCATTTAAATTTATAAATTTATTATCTTTTCATAATGAAATTCTATTTTTGATGTCCTAGTACAAATGGCAGGTGACTTGAATTCTTTTAATATTCAAGCAAGAACTTTAGTAACGAAAATACTATTAAAAGAGTAATCTCATACATGAAGATTCGTATTACTGAATACTGAATATCAGAAAATTTAGAAATATATCAAATAGAGGCCGTTGACTATCCTATTCAAGAGGAATCTTGGAGTTATTTAGAGCTTTCCTCTTTTAAATAATTTGATGGCGACGTTACATTATTGACCTTTTCCACTTAGTCATACGAATCACTCATTCTCTTGTGGAAGTCTTTGTTCTTCGTATTGACCGACCTACATGGAATGGAAGTGTTATTGGGTCGCAAAAAAAAAAAAATACATCCAACAAGCACGTAAATCAATCATCTAGAGAATTGCTCTAATAAAATTAAGAAGTTTCATTTTTTATCTTTGAAAAATAATATTAATGTATTTATTAAAAAAACTTTGTTACTGTTCAAATATCTCACTGAAATTGAAACTAGATCATGTATACAATGGGTGACATTAGAATACAGTCGAAGATTCCATAAAAAAGGAAGAGATACAAAAGGTCGAAAGGTTGAAGTATTGCACTTAGCACCACCACATGCAAACATCAGAGAAGATAAATTTAGTGCGTAGGAGCCAACTGCACCAACTTGGTAGATTGGTCACATGAAGCCTGGGTGAGTGCTGTTTTTTCATAACTGACACATATATATTTTTCGTTACATGTCTTTGAAGGTAAAAATTCTATCTTAAGTCAAATATTCCACTAATAAAATTAAACCTCGAGATCTTACTCTAAAGAACCGACAAATCTCGTTCAATTTTTGGGTAAACTGATGTGTGTAGTAAGCCCGTTTTTAACTTCTTTACGAGTACTATAGAAATATTACTTTTCTATTGAATTACGGAACATCAATTTAAAAGAATCCAACATTTAGTTAGTCACCACTTCCTCGTCCAGTCAGTGTAACAATTAACGAATTTTCTAGTTTCTAGTTTAAGGGATTTACAAATTAGTTATTGAAAATGTAATACTAATATGATTGTTCAAATTTTTTTATCTCACTCGAATATGTATATGATACTATATAAACCAAAAAGTACTAACGAGATATCCTTCTTCGCTTCTAATTGGACCGTTGATCCTCGTAGTCGACCAACGGCGGACGAACCATCTGACTTTTTCCAATTTCTTGTCTCACAGGCAGACATGGATACCACTTTCCGAAGTGATATGGATGATTCTTTCGGGCCTACGAATAAACTGTGAACACACAAGTTGTTGCCAAATTGATCCTACGCCATTTGTACATGTTGCCAAGTTTCCATAGTGTTTCCAAAAATTCCAGAGAGTTAGTTTAGGTGGTAAGATATTTAACAAAATTTAGATAAGATTTTAAGTCTGGTAAAAAGAAAAAACATCATATAAAGCTATTTTTCATAGGGTATGATTATACTATAGTCTCAGATTGTTTAAACAAGTTGTTGCATGTGAAAATATGACAATTGGATTCGGGAATAGTCAGGTAGATCAAAAAATTGCGCATTATCATGCAAATTGTTGGGGTCAACTACGTAACCCTACCAGATTCTCGTAGATTCTTGATGTTTCGGAAATTTTCTGTAAGTCAACATGAGCATTATCATGTAAGCTTGATAATAACTCATCAAAAAGTGCAAATGGTCGAGGAGGTAGGCCTATGAGAGTAACATTACTAACTATCAACTAGTGAAAATTGTGCAAACGGTCCACTTTAAAAACATATATTAGGAAATCTGGAATCTCCGGTTACGGTTCTCCAAACCGTTGATAATAACCAATGCTTAAAATATAACGAATCTTAATTTTTTTTTTATAAGAGGTTAGTAGTCTAAGTTTCATCCTTCGAAAGAATAGAAAAAAATTATTTGAAAAGAGAATAAAGTTCAAAATCATAAAAAAAATCTTAAATTTAAACTCAATTGACTAGATTAAAAATTAAAAAAAGGAACGTCGATGAAGTTTTTTAAAAAAGACACAAACAGAGCTAGAAAATTTTGGAAGTATAATTTATTTTTAATTTTTTTTATATCTAATTTTAATTTGTATGTGAATTAATTTTTCAGTGAGATTAATTTAATTTCAATAAGAACATACATTTTAAAAAATATAATTAATTATAAAAAAAGCTAAGTGGACTCAATTCACCCCATAAGAATGCATGTGGCTCTGCTCTTGGGAAAAGGTCAGAGAATGAACAGTAGTTTTTGAAGAAAGGAAGGGAGTATTCATTGTTTTTTGAATTACAATTTAATCTAATAAAAAATGAACAAATTTTACAGTTCCGAATCCTAGAATTACAGGTTTATATCACGGACCTAACCGAAATCTTTAAAAGTCCAGGGACAGTCTTTAGAACTTTTCCCTACGGTTTCAACTTCGATTACAAGAACTTTGCTTCCAAAACCTCCGATTTTTCGGTTCAAAGTAGAACGGTCGTGAAAGATATGAGTTCGGATCTGACCATTCTTATTACAATTTCGCCTCTCGCTTTTAGAAAATCGAACAAATGCATATATAAATATATGTATGCATACGCATACGTACCAACAACAATTACAACAATTGTTGTAAGAATATAGTAGTCTAAAAATTTGTTGGGAGAATCGATGAGATAGTGTAAACCAAAAATAAACAACGTAGACAAGTGCGCTTAGTGCAAAATTAAATATCTATTGGAATCTAGTTACCGTTTATGAAATAGTTGTTCATTCATTCGCTATTATTATTTTTATTTCCTCAGAAAAATGTTAATGATATTATCGATGACTCTTTAGGCCCTATAAGAAAACACTGTTTCTAATCATCCCTAACCTATTCCTCTACGAAATGAAACCAGTGCTCTCCACATGGGGAATGTGTTAAATTATTCTCTCTGTTGTGGAACTGAAATAGTTTTAAGTGGCGGGGCCTGTTTTGTTATGTGTTGTCGACATGCAAGTTGGTACGGAATTTTGGTATGCCGATATTCAACGACTAATTTTTTTTATAAGAGAAATTATTTTCAATAAAATTACATGGTGTTAGAATGTTGGTTATATTAAACGCCTCGTGTAACAACATTTTCGCTTAATATACTTCCACGATCAAATATTGTTGCCTAAAGTTTAGAATTCGAATCGAATGGTCGTCACCTTTTATGATTTTTTAAAGATCTTACGTCGTTATATTCATTCATTCAAGCAAGATAAAAAAATGACACAAAAAATAATTTGGTTAAATACAAATTTGTGACGTGTTTTAGTAACACAAAACAAACTTTATCTCGATTGCTCTCCCTGCTATCGTCCCCCATTTGTCAATAATGCTAATTTGGTGAAATAAGAGTTTCATTTGGTTATATTTTTAAAAACTTAAATTTGAAATCGAGAAGAGTTAATATTGTTTCTAATTTTAAAAACTTGTTGGTTCTTTGCAATTTGGTTTCCAAACTTCTAGAATTCATCCAACTATTAACATCTTAATTATGGATACATGGGACCGAGGCAAAAAGAATTACCGCCTAATAAATTGCAACAATTATAAAAATCGGATGGTTTGTTCCTCTTTCCTCCGTTGCATATATTTACACGAAGGTGGTAGAAGCTCCACACTTTCATATCCCACTCCAAACTCGATCTCCTCCTACCTCGTCTCTTTCTTCCCACAAAAGAGGAGAGAAAGACCTAGAAACACCGACCAAATATATATTATAAGCAAGTCCTAATGTACAATAACAGCTCATCATCATCATCATCACCATCACCATCATCAACATTCCTTAATAACAGTGATCTTGGTGGTGATGGGAGCCAGTTTCTAGGGGTGGTGGAAATGGGGTCGCCGAGTTCACTCGTGAGTCGCCACGGGCCGAGTCATTACATGCAGAGGAGTGCTAGTAGCCATTTCGCTTCTGCCTTCCACGAGTACTTGGACTTGGATGGTGCTTGTTCTTTCAGGAGGGTTTTAAGTACCGGTGACTTGGAAGTGAGTTTAAAGCGTTTTTTTCTCCTATATATCTGTTTCATCTTCCTCTTCTTATTTTAGCTTTCGTATCGTTTAGACAAAAACTCGTCCGACGTTTATCATTGATGCTAACTACGTGAGAAGTTGGAATACCGCCCATATATAATATTAATTACTATCAAGACATATGTCACCAAGTTGACCGAATCTCTATTGATGCTTGGTGGCTAAAGATAATAATTTCGTAATAAAAAGATTAATTAGTAAAAATTATTTTAATTTAACTAAAATATTTTTTTAGTTTGAGTAATTAAGAATATAAAAGTGTCAAAAATTATAATTAACTCAATTCACCAAAGCTAATAATTTTGTAACAAGTGTCTTGAGTTAGTGCAAGGACACAAAATGTCATGGATGGAATGATAAGATACCAACTCAATTTTCTAAATAGTGGCTTATATGATTGCTTTATTGTAAGATAAAAGTTAAAATATATTAGTTGTTAGAACTTTTGACACAATCAAAAAATTATGGCCCAAATCTAAACTATTTAGTTTAGTGGGTATTCAGATATCGTGTAATTTTACATTGTTAATTTAATTATATTTGTGCACCTTGATTCTGACTTGTGGTGATGGCAAAGCAGCATGGTCACAGAGCAGAGAGCCCATTGTCAAGTGAGAGCAGCTTGATAATTGAAAGCATGAACAGAGCAACTAAGTACAGCCCAGAGGAGAAGAAGGAGCGAATTGAGAGGTACAAAACCAAGAGGACCCAGAGGAACTTCAACAAAAAGATTAAGGTATCTTCGACTTTTATCCGCTTTACACCTCTGTTGTTGTTTGAGCGCAAAATTTACATCAGATTGTTCATATTTCCATGCATAAATAAATGGTTGCCACAACTTTCCTAGTAAAATTCTATCATATAAATACGAGGTTACAGTCACAAATCTTGTTAAAATTTTACTGAAAAAACCGTTGGGAGCTCTAGTAGAGTCTGGCTTTATGTCAAATACAACTTGTTCTCTTCTCAATACTGTTAGCAAGGAAGTGGAAATAGTACTTGCTCGAGATAAGATGTGCACAATAATTATTGTAACAATTGAAAAAATATGATTGTGGTGTAACTCCTCCATATTATTTGGTTCATACAATTTCATGACAATAATTAGTATCTACTGTAATTTAGTAAAGAATAACGTGGGAAATGTTTATGCTTAGAAGGTTAGTTAATCAATATTTAGGAACCGATGTGTGATCAATGATTAATTAAGAAAATTGTGGCTCTTTTAGCAAAGTGCGGGCGAGAATTTTAGTTTGCACTTCCAAAAAAAACTAATCTATTTATGTGTGGCAGTACGAGTGTAGGAAAACACTAGCAGATAGTAGGCCAAGGATCAGAGGACGTTTTGCTAGGAACGATGAGATCGATCATCAGAAAAATCCTCAGACAATTGCATGGAGCAACACCACAAGTCTTGAAGAGGACGAGGAAGATGATGATGCCTGGATCAATACGTTTCTTGATCCATTCTAAGCTAATTTATGATATAGTAATTGAAAATGTAAAATAAAAGGGCTTCTTTTTAGTACAGCCATATGAACTCTTGCTTAATTTATTTGTAGTGTCAAATTAGTAGTGTCTCAAGTTTTTGTTGTATTCTAGGGACCTAGCTAGATGGGTTTGGTTATTTGGTTTTGTTGCATGTCGTGATGATATCTGGTTAATCTTTTTTCCTAAACCAGTAGTAGCTATTGTAAAAATGTTCATTTGGTAGTATGAACTGTCAGTTCTTTAGTTTAAAAAGAAATTATTCCTAGCAATTGGAATGCAACTTAGTAAGCTCCGTAAAAAAATATTTGTTAATATTTGAACTCAAATTTAGATTGATTGACTTATTAAATATTTAGATACAATAGAATTTCGGACAAAAAGTTACATCCATTGTCACAGCCATTCAGACTTTCAAAACTAAGTTTTGGGAATTTGATTTTTTTTTTTTAGAAATGTGGCATAATTGTCTTCCATTCAATAACCAAATTAGACTAGGAATACATGGAACATAAAGCATAAAGATAGAACAATGTCTTGAGATGATAGGTTTGGTCATCTTGGTTGTAATATAGCTATATGAGCTGATAACCTCACCGAAAAAATGCTAAATAAAATATCAAGCATAAAGCAACACGCAAGATGTGGCTCAATGCTAATAGTAAATTCAAAACACCACAAAAATCGTACCACATTCTAGTAATAAACCTCATGGTTCAATCGTACCACATTTAGTTACAGTAGTCATCCATAGAAATTACGATTCCCCAAGTTCAAAGTACAACAAAAAGAGATCCAATTCTCTAAATTACCAATTTCCAACTAACCATAAAAAAATTTATATATATCCTACCTCTTTCTTTCCCGTAGAATTTCCATGATATACAACGACAGCTTTCTATTTCTTCTTAGTAGCAGTCAACTACATAAATAATCACAGAAATCCGATTTAGATCATCCACGAAGCAAAACTGAGAGTGGGACAGCTTTTGGAAGTAGGGTTTTAAAGATAAATTAGAAGCCCGCATTTTGGCGACTAATCATTTGGTCGCTCATGTTACTTCAATGATGCGAAATAAAACCCTAAGAATCTGAATCTCTAAGCTCGTCCCTTTAAACAAAGCCTATGGCTCTTTAAAGGAACCGTGAAGCTAGGAAGGACGGCGCTCCCGATTTTCTGTCGGCCGGCAGTGGATAGCCCACTAAGTATTCAGATGGCCCCTTACAAACAAAAAGATCAATTAAAAAAATTGTTCAACCACTTTGTATTTGAACAAAATTGTGCTGATTAATTCAATTTTAAACAGAGTGATAATACTTGAACTCAATAAAACTTGATTATATTATAATGCTTACCATTTGATTTAAGTATTTGTTAGAAGAATAATTAAATTATAACTTCATTTGTCAACAATGGAACAATCTAACACGAGACTTAAATTTTTGTAAATAAGATCTCGACTTTCAGCACTCATCAATAGAACAATCACCAATGAACGAGTATTCTTTTTCATGGACCCGACTGTACTGACGACGGATCAGTCGTCATCATGGATGTTAAAAAAGAGCATAAACAAAAAAATTCAAAAAACTTAGGGGACATCTACATGAGTAGAGACAGTATCATTACACAGGAGTCTTCCATAGTAACATGCAATTCCATGTTTAGTTGAAGGATTAGGTCTTAGAAAACCATTAAACTAAGTTATGGGACCCATTTAGTTCTTTGATGAACTACTACTCTACGAGCCGCGCACAATCTAGGACATCCCCACCAAATTGGAAAAAGGGGTTTCTTTCCGCTTTCTGAATGTGAAAAGGGGATTTCTTAATGATGAGAATAGTTGCTGATTAAGCCAAAAAGGTATGAAAATGCTTATGTTTAGACTATAATAACATAGATACTTCGGCGAAATTGCACGCAAGTGTTTCTCCTAATGAGTTTATGCAATGAAGAAGCACATGAGAAGCAGTAAGTTGTGGGACCATACCGGTCTACCAAATAAGAGAATATGCCTCTTTAGTAAGAATATATCCCTTCCCCAATTTTAAGGTGGGAGTCAGGTTCAAGCAGCAAGAGAGTTTTGATTTATTTAAAAAAATCTTGGATTCAAGTCTTATAATTGTGAAAGACATCATTGACAGAACCACTGAACCAAAACAAAAAATGATAATAGTCAACTCCAAATATCAAAGATGCATCACAAACTACAGCATCAGAAGAATAGTACATAAGATTTTTATACTTGAAAATGATTTCAGTAGGTGATTCCCATGGAATTTGCAAGCAAATGGAAGCACCTAGGCCCCATCTGGCTCATCAGTTGCAGGCCTACTGAAGTTTCAGCAAGTTGAACTAACATTTGATCTTCAGCCAAAAATTTAGCCCCTATGCAACAACTTTCATTTGCGGATATTTAGACCTAGGGGTGAGCAAAATAACTGAGAACCAAAGAAGTCGCTGCAGCTATCCAGTTATTTGGTTCCGGGACAGTCCGGTTTAAACCAAAAGTTTGCCCCCTATCTAGACCTTGTAATTTATAGTCTCTGAAGGCCCATCGATGAATCTCCAGCCTAACTTCCAGCCTTCAGAGTAATAAAACTAACTTGCAAACTATATGTGATTCTAGCAGACTCACTTCATCATTTTGCAAGCGTAAAACTTCGCTTTCGTACTTTGCTGTCTCCTAAGCCTTGTTTGGAGAAGTAAAACTTTGAAGATGAAATCCCTTAGGACACAATGACAGGTTAGGAAGTTAAAAAAAATTGATTACAAGGGATGAAGAGAAACCTACATCAATTCATTGCTTTGTTTTCGTTGTCCTTTTTGATTTTCTAGCTTTCTTGAAAGATAAAGGATTCAGCAAACGTTTTAAGGGAAGCAAAACCGAACGGTGAGAACCCTTCGATTTGACTTTACTTTGCCCTGAAATCAGGGAAGAGAGATTCTAATCAGAAACACGACAGTAGAAGATGATTTAAATAAGTAACTTCTCCATCAAAGGAAAAAAATATATATCTTCAGAAAATGAATGAAGAAACTGATATTATTATCATGCCAGTACCTGCTGGAGAAACGGATAGAGCTGAACTACTACTGCCACAGGTGGCAGCTTCATGCTTGCATTCATCCACAGTCCCCTCGGTGATTGGAAAATGATTTATAACCGAAGAGATATCTTCAACCATAAACTCATCATCAGAATTCAATGTAGCTTCGGCATCCACAGCTTTTAGCTTGCCCTCTCTGATTGGCACATCCACCTGGGTTCCGGAATCTACAACATCGATAACTTCAAAATCGACAGCATCCACTGTCGGAATCTGATCAGCAAGTTCACTCGTGTCATCCAAAGATCTGCCAAGTTGCTCCACACCTAAAACACTTTCACTAACAGAATTACCTGGTTGATTCTTCGCATCAGTCTCCATCACATTGTCATTTCTATCGAAACAAATAATTGCATTTGAGCCGTGCACATTTGGCATGGTGTTTTCAGCCAACGAATCAGAGCCATCAAGCCTCTCAGGTAGATTAACCATTATCACATGAGCATTAGAATCATGGCAATTTGTTGGTTTTCCAGCAACAGGAGCACTTATCTGAAGTGTCTCGGGTGAAAGATTTACTACTACTTCTACATCAGTAGAACAGGAAGCAAAGGATTCGTTGTAAGGAACACGAATCTGATGCATCTTCTCCTCATTCTGTAAATTGAAATTTTTGTCAATGTCAATTGTGGAATCGCCAAAATGCTGACCATCAGAATCAACATCCATCGCTTCAGACGACATATCCTTATCAACTGAAGTCATCTTTTTTTCCTCCAAACTAGTTGCATGCCTTCCTATTTCCTCGACTGTTGCACAAGTTTCCCCCAAACATTGTGCTTCTTCCGAACTTCTGACCACAGATATTTGATTGTTTACACTATCTAGGACAGCGGTCTGACGCGTTTTGGTAGGAGCAACCAAAAACTCGGACCTTTTAGCCATGAGAGAAAAGCCACCTGGTTGTAAGCCATCAATGATTGAAGTAAAATCAATGGCTTTCACTGTCTTGGAGGCTCTGGCTGTATCAGAAAAAGATTTTAATACATCATCGAGTTGCAAGTCACCTTCACCACTTGAAAGTGGATCCCATTTAAGCCAGTCTGCAGATATAGATTCCTTTAAATTTAATTGTTTGTCAGATGATAGTGGTTCAACCCTTACAGCCTCCTTGTAAAAATTCTTTCTCCGAAGAGCCTTCTGTATAAGATCCCTACATCACAATGCACATGAAAACCCCGTAAACACCAGCTCAGATACTTGATAGAGCATTCCACCCAAAAAAAAAAGCTATTTGATAGAGCAAGAGATTTTGGCTGTTTACAGAATATCGTACCGACAATTTTTGGAAATAGCTGCTTTGGCTTGTTCCATATTGAGGCCAAGCAAAGACGACAAATTTGCAATATCATACGGACCCCTAAGTTCGGTCACCGAAGGGGCAGCACTTGAGAAAATGATGTTCTTCCCTCTAGTCCAATCCACTAACAACTGAAATAGTAAGACCATGTGCACATTTTCAGCTAGAGAGATCTATGATTAATCTTCAAGAGAAAAGGTTACAGCCAGTGCACAGCAATCACCTAGCAAAATCAATTAGAGTTAATAAATACATATTTGACAATCCCTAGAAAACTGAGGAACGATCATTTCCAGAATCCAGCAAACATGATGTTTCTGAAAAAAGAAATATAAGTGCTTAGCATGCTCTTCATGCTTTTCGACGAGGTCACGAGACTAATATAGGCAGATCAATTCTCTAGTAATGACAATACAAGGCCCACAATCATCTCACTGTTGAATTATGCAATGCCAGTTTGCCATATAACTCAAGTTGTAAGAAAAACCAAGTAGGCTTTCGATCTGGAAGTAACAAAAGAGGTCTAGGGAAGCAAACATGTGCAGTAGCTTTGATATTAAATTACTAAACTAAATGGGATTCTGCAAGGGGCTATTATCTGCATATTCCTAGTAATGGATATCCTCTAAAATTATGACCATCATCTATTCTCATCGATAAGAAACTAATCGACGCATCTTTTACCAAACTCCAGCACATTGGAAATGTTCACTCAAAGAAAAGCAGATCAGTCGACAAAACCATGAATGCTGCTATAGATTGGCAATGGAATTGGCAAAGGAAAATAAATTGGGAAGAAACTGCTGGTGCAAGTTTATGAACAATTAATCAAATAAGGTGGTGCCATGGACAGTATGTTTAAGCTTCTAGATGATCCCATCTTACCTTTAGTTTCTTTTCACATTATTTGATTATTTAAAATTTCAAAAGGTCGTAAACTGACCAAAGCTAAAGACTGCATGACTCCATCAACAGCCGAGTATCTGGAAGCTCAGAGCCTACAATCATTAACTAATTGTGGCATGGCTCAATACTTCCTCTTGTCTCAATGCAGAACAACCCACACGAAAGTAAACATAACAAGCATAAAATCTTACCTTGGCGCTTAATATTATCTGTCTCCTAACTTGAACATCCCCGACCAGACCAGAGTACAGAATCTCAAAGTAAACCCCGCGCTACAATGCACCACAAAAAAAAACCCGAAAAGACATAAAAATTAGCAGGAAATAGCGTAACAACTTTTTCATAGCACGAACAACATGCTGCATCCACAAAGGTCTCACCTTCAAAGCAGCCTTAATCATCGGCTGTTTCATCCGAAACGGCAGCTTCTCCCCAAAATCAATTGAAATAATATCAACCTATTATGTTCAACCAACAATAATATCACCTCCAATTCCATGGAAAGCTCGGAAAAAAATCATTTCGCCATTTACCGATTCCCAATACCAAATTTACAGAATACCAAAATGCTAAAAAAACCTCTACCGATCTCAATCTCGATCCCGAATAGTATTCAATAAATTTGGTATTTACTTCAGGATTCACCAAATTCACCAAAAACATTGAAAAAATTATGACTCGTCATTTTATTTAATCCATAAATACCAGGTCTAACAAGAACAACTTCATCAAGTCCAATAACTATAAAGCCTATTGGGAGCATCGATTTTGACTAATACAAGGAACTTTTCAGTAAATTATCTATAAATTGGTTTATACGTTTATTAATACATTTGACAAATTACCATTTCCGATAAATTCGGTAAAATGTCAATTTGTAACAAAATTTACCCAACAACCATATATAGTTATTTACCAAATTTTTCAAAAAAAAACTGCTACCACCGTATTGATTACCGAATACGGATTTACCAGCCCAGAACTACCGATGGCCACAATTTTACCGAATCCCAACGACCATTTGTTCACCCCCCCCTAGTAAATATTTGTATTATGATTACCTCGCACTTGAGGCAGGCCTGGTCGAAGGCGGGTTGGCTGAGGGGGCGGGCGGCGACGATATCATAGCTCCGAAGCACTGGATTTCCAGCATTAAGCGCGTTCCCCTGCGGCGCGCTCTCGAACAGGACGGTGAGGCGCGTGTACTGGCGGAAGGGGGCGGAGCGAGTGGACCCGAGGAGCTCGCGGTGGAGGGAGACGGAGGCGGCGAAGGACGGGGAGAGGGAGAGGAGGGAAGCGATGGATGAGGGCGGGAGGGGCAAAATGGAGCAACGGTCGCGATCCGACATCACGCCCTTGATCGTGCGGTTGTAGGCGACCCCAGCGAACCCTAGCTCCATGCACCTCACGGCGATTCGGGTCCGGTTCGCCTTCGTCGCCGGGTTCGGATCGTACGGAATGTTTAGGTCAAAAAACGCCATTGAATTTGTTTTTTCCTTTTTTTTCGACGGGAGTTTTGGGAATTCAGGGTTTAGGGTTTAAACTTTAGAGAAAGGATTAGTAGAAGAGAAGATTGTATAAGAGAATTGGGCCGATACGAAGCCCAATTGTGTTTGGGCCGAGATCTCCTGTACCGACAGAGGCCCACTTGTTGATGTGAGGTGGATCCAGTGAGGGAGATTATAATCTCGACTGTTCAATTTCGAAATAATTCATGTATTTATATCCTAAAGTGAGTTTCGTGAAAAATGTCAAAAATTTCTTTCTTAAAATGGATGAGAATTTGATATGCAGATTGAGTTCATCCTTCGGCATCATATCACATCCAAAACTATATGACATCTAAGATTTGATGAAATAGGATGAATTGTGACAATATTTTGTAATTCCCTAATTATCTAAAACAGATTTACAGTTTCAAACTCTCAGGCTGGAGTCCGGAGCATAAAGAATTTTCGGCGGAGTGACTAAATGCGTTAATATCGAAAATAACACAATACCCGCGAAAAATCGGCTCTGCAGTCCCAAGCAACGATAAAATAGAACAAATCAAAAGCTTTATGCCATAAAAAATCTCTGGAAAAAAGAGTCTACTATGTGAATCGAATTAGTAGAATAACCCCGAGAGAAAATTTATCTAATTTCACAACTTTGTAATTACCCGACAACTTAATTTAGGTTAAATACCCAACGGAAGCTTATTTATATAATCCAAAGATAATAATTGTGATCATAAGAAGTAATCTTTTGTGGAAGTCCGGGTAAAGAGAGGAGGATTATTGCATTTTTTATGAAGGTGATATCTTTAAAAAAAAAAGTTGATGATATCTCGCAAAAGAAAAAGTTGATATCTTCTTCGACCGATGTGAGTGATCAAGTTAATAACTCCTATTTCATATAGGCCAAATATTATTCTAATATGCCGTAGATTGACGCTTTCAAATTCAGTGTGGCATAATTAAATCAAAAAAATAAATATGAATGATATTTTTTCTAGTTGACACTAGAGACATTTTTTTAACCATAATTACTCTTATATGAATTTCTCAAAATAAAAGTCTTATATGATGGTTTTGGGCGACAAGGAAGTTCCTTTGTCTATGAGCTTAAAACCCAAATTACACCTTAGTCGTATTAGGGTCCGGTAGGGAAAACAATTCAAATAGTAAATTCAGATCCAAAATTTGTGTTACTCTACATCAACTAGAGTTCGAAAATAATCAAAATATAGTAACGATAAAAGTTTACATAGTGAAACAAACATGGGAAAAAATTTCTGGAGAAACAAAGTGTTCCAATTGAAGCATTGTCGGTAAGATATAAAGACCATCAAGTCCAAGACCATAAACAACTCCATAAGACAGAATTTATGAATCATAATGAGTTTATAACGAAGCAGAAGCTAGCATTTAAGGAACAACAACATTTGTATCACTTAGAATCACATGGAAACTTACTTCTAACTTTATATGAACTATGTTCGCTAAAGAATTTTGTTTTCTTCAACAGAGAATCACAGGCACCAGAGAGATCTCTCCTTGTTCATGATAAAGTTGGATTTTAGGAAAAAATAGGCACCAAAACAAGCTACATTCGTACCCGTACCTCCACAGCACGGGAGGCAGTTCGGTTCGAGGACAGAACGTGGTTCATCTCCCCTCGGATTTCACCAGCTGCGAGAACACACGACTCATCGAGACGCCGGAGATGTCATCCACCTCTGCTGCTGCAAGCTGTGCACCGGAGACACTGTTAACGCTGTTATCAATGTCGCTGAAGTTGTTGATTTGGGGCGACAACTCTCCGATCATGTTCGTGCTGTTTTCTTCGGGGTCGCCCGGGATGACTGCCTCTTGAAGTTGAAGTGCATACTCCAAGTTCCACAGCACGTC
The DNA here is from genome assembly GCA_012979155.1 of Hypericum perforatum. Lineage (NCBI taxonomy): Eukaryota > Viridiplantae > Streptophyta > Magnoliopsida > Malpighiales > Hypericaceae > Hypericum > Hypericum perforatum. The sequence goes on along the minus strand of SOPF01028296.1, from coordinate 95,747 downwards.
GCCCATGGAAGGTCGGTCGACTCCGAAGTCCGCCAAGCATTTCTCCGCAGTTTCTCCGAATTTCCTGAGTGAATCCGGCCTTATCTTCCCTGCAAGGCTGGAGTCTATTATTTGTTCCAACTGGCCTCTCTTCTGCCATTTCATCGCCCATTCCGCCAAGTTCACCATTTCTCTAGGAAGGGACGGATCTATAACAGGTCTCGCACAGAGAACCTCAAACAACACGACTCCGAACGAGTATACGTCGGATTTCTCAGTCAGTTGCTGCCTTCTGAAGTATTCTGGATCAAGGTATCCGAAGCTCCCTTTAACTGCAGTACTCACATGGGTCTGATCAAGTTCAGGTCCGGTCTTCGACAGCCCGAAATCAGCAACCTTGGCCATGAGATTCTCGTCGATCAAGATGTTCGCGGATTTGACATCACGGTGGATAACAGCTTTTGCATAGCTCGTGTGAAGGTAATGGAGTCCTCTAGCCGCTCCAATGCATATCTCGAGCCTTTCCTTCCAACCCAAGCTCGGAAGACCCGAACCATAGAGATGACTCTTGAGGGTTCCATTCTCCATGTACTCGTAAATCAAAATCATCTCGTTCTTTTCATCGCAGTAGCCAATCAGCGAAACTAGATGGCGATGTCGGAACTGGGATAGCATCTCGATCTCTGTCAGAAACTCGGCAAGTCCTTGTTGGGAACGCGGGTTTCCCCTCTTCACAGCAACTTTCGTGCCATCGCCTAGAATTCCCTTGTATACCTTGCCGAAACCACCAATGCCAATGACCAAGCTCTCATCAAAGTTGTTTGTAGCTTCTTGCATAGCTGCAAACGGGAATCGGTACCCTACATTGGAAGCAACACTAAGAGTTGTCCCATAAGAGAATTTACTCCCCATGGTATGGGAATTTCCTCCGCCGATGGATAAAGGAATCCACGTCTTCGAAAGGCCTTGGCGTTGCAGCTTTGTTCTTCTGCATAACAAGAAGATAAATATAACCGCTACGACCACAACAACAGCTCCAACGATCAATCCCACGATCATTCCCACATTGGACTTCGAACTTGAACCTGTAATCAGAACAGATGCAGCAGCGCCGCTGAGGCTGCCCTGAGAGTTGTTCATCTTCATCATCTCGAGACCGTTGAGGATAGCATCGGGATATATACCAGTTACACCAGTAGTTGGACCAATACTTACACGAATTTTGCTGCTACTTACAATTGGAGTAATATAATCCAAGAATGTAGCCCCACCAAGAACATTATTCAAGATACTGCTCAGATCAATACTCCCATAGACAAGAACAGTGTCAATATAGAGATTGAAGTAAAGCAGGTTGAGAGCCGTGCTAACGATATCGCAGAAGTGAAGACGAACAAAGTACTGATACCCCGAGTCTACATCGAAATCCCAAGTGACATTGAAATTACTATTGGGATCACCTGCAGAATTCATTCTTGTACATGTACCATAAACAAGATTAGGAGCACTCTCCTGTGTTGCACCGCCCGTCACGTACTTCACTGCTGCAATCTTGGATACATTTGTAGCGACATTCTTCTCGAGAAGAAAACTCCAGTCCGAGACCCATGTTCGCCAAAGGGTATCATTCTCCGAGGTAAGATTAGGTCCACCCATGTTGACCCTGTGAACAGTTTCCAGCGCCTGCCTGCCCAATCCTTGGAACTGACCGGCCGGTTGATAAGTGGTAGCATCATCAGTGATCAGGGTATCGGGAACCGACACGACTTCTAGAGCATTCAGGAATGCGAATGAATCCCGAGCCGGGGTGAAAGTGATGACAAGCTTATCCAATGTTACATTAAGTGAGAATTCTTTTACCAAAGAACTGCTCACACTGAAGTTGCTGAGAAGGACACTGTTCTGCGCCGAAACATCAAAGGTGGCCTTGCTCATATCATAGCTTCCGTAAACAAATGGATGGAAGTAGAACCGGATCCAGAGCCTCCCCGTCTTCCCTAACGAGAAGGTGTACTTTGAGGTTCCATTAAGTACTCTGGCTGTCTGATAGAGCAACGAAGCATCATCCGAAGAGGTCGCAGATTTTGATGCATCGGCGAAAATGCTCGATGGGGTCGAAAGGAGTTTGGAGGAAGAACTATCAGCGACAAAGACACGGTCGCCAACTGTAGTATCGGTCAGCGATCCGCAGTCAATAAGGTAGTTGTCTACTGGATTGAAGCCAGCGCATAGACATCCCAACATCAAGAATGACAAACACAAAACAGAGAGGCTAAATCCCCCACTACCCATCTAAGAAAATCTGGAAAAATCTCACCAATAAGATGCTAAAAGACAACTTCCACCTCAAAAACAGAAGCTTTGTTTGACCTCTTGAGCTAATGAATCCTAAAGCAAGCAAAAAGACCCACCAAAAGGAACCGATCAAGGGGCCCTAATTTGTAGAACTTCACCAATGAGGAGCTAAGAGACAATGCCACCTCAAAGACTGGAGCTTTACTGGACCACTTAAGCCAAGGAACCAATCAATGTACCCAAATCTGAAGTTGGAAGCGTCAAACAAAGACCATAACCTGTGAAAGGAAGCTCCCAACTACAAATGAAGCTAAGAGACAATGTTCACCTCAAAGCTAATGAATACTATGGCAAGCAAAAAAAACCCACCAAAAAGAACCAACCAAGGGACCCAAATATGGAGTTGGAACCATCAAATGTAGACCATAACCTCTGAAAGGAAGTTCCCAACTTGCAGAAACAAGCAATGGCCAATGAGAAAGGGAAAGATTGAACCTTTAGGAGGGGACTCCTGGGTGGTTGCTATAGAGAAGAAGCAAAGCAAAAACTTCTTGTGAGCCAAAACAAAAAACTTATTTTTTTTTTCTTCTTGGATTGGGAAATCTGGGGATTTTAAACTTTAGTCAAAGAAGGAAGAGCTTTTATCTGTAACAGAAAGAGCATTAAATTTATGTTACCACTTACCAGCTAGCCTTTTACATTTTTTAGAGAGGAAGGATTGGAAAAACTCCGGAAGTTGACAATTTGCAACTTGCAACGACAAATATTTAAAACTTACTGTTAGTTGTTTCAATGAAATAATTAATATTTGAATAGTAATATATGTATATATATTGTATTTAAAAGAAACTGAATTCGACATTGTGTAATTGGATTAAAAACTTTTGTCGTCAATTGGATGTTACCACAAATTAGTAGAAAGTTGAGGTGGATAATTAGAGCTTTATTTTAGGATTAGAACAAACACGGAGTTACTGGGTTAGTGCATGGGTTAAGTGATAGTTATTATTTTCATTTGATAAGTAAAAAAATAGAGGATTAACAATAATGTTAATTGTTACAGACAACAACATGATCAGTTTCGTTTTTTTTTAATTCTTGGGTCGGATAATTGACATTTGATCCTAAACAAAAACCTCAATTAAGTTTGATAATAGACGGCCTTCGGATATTAATGTTCTGTCCAAATGTTTTATCGCCGGCAATCATGGCCGTGACCGAAGGGCCCCTTTATTATTTTTTGTTTTGACTTTTTTTTTTGTAATCATTTCACATGGACACCATATAGTAGATTGAATAAATATGATGTTATCTTAATTTAATCAAAGGTTGTTGTAAATATTTTTTAGTGAAAACCCTCCCCCATCAATAATGGAATAACCCCCTTCTCGAATGCTTTCTCGAAAATGTCGAAGAAGCGTATTTAAACATAATTAATTAATATATTTCATTTAATTTTGTAAACAATCATACCCGCAACTCATTTATGAGACTTTTAAGATTGCTTTTTCTCTCAAAATTATTTAGTATATGAATAACTAATGTGCTAACCAGCCAGATTTTTGGGTATTTTCTTTTTCTTTTAGAATTAAGAATTGGGGTATTTGATTATTTTCTTTTGGGCTCATGATTCGACACTATCTTCTCCACCAAATCGATGATAGGGAAATAGCTGGTTCTCCGCTGTTGGACGAAAGGGACAACATTTGTTCAATATTGCAAATTTAGTTTGTCATCCATGTGCTTATGTGACATAGCCAATTGATTTATTGATTCTTCTTCCGTCGGTGCTCTACATCTGAGGTACAAAATAATATATAATTAACACCTATGATTATAATAACGAATATAAAATTAACTTGGTATGTTATTATCAAAAATGTTCATAATCCATCGAGATTTTAAGGTAATAAATCAAGTTAATTAGAATGAGAAATTATCACACTGGCCTATTATTATTGTAACTAGCAACACAAAAATTATATTATGTTTGAAAAAAGTAACATTTTTTAAATACAAAACATTATCTCAAAATTATTAATCTTACTTATAATATTGTGTGCTTGTGAAAATGTTCAACATAGACAAATTAAGTTTTGGGAATTGAAGCCTAACATAGTCATTGTGCAAGAAATAAAGAAGAACAGAAATTCAACACTAGAAAGGGTCCACTGCGCCCAAGGAATGAATAACTAACCAATGGAATCTGTTATTTGGGCTGGCGGATGAGATGTCATCACGCGGAAACTGACAGATGGGACTTTTTTCTGAAAGGTAGATTAATTTATTGATTAAAATAGAAGTTCAGTTAAAGGGTAAAGCCCAACTACACAGCAAAGAACGCAACTCAGGATACAACTAGAAAGCCTAAAAAACCCACAAAGAGCCCTAAAAAAACCAAAGTGGTGAACCTAACTGTTATAAATTCTATCAACTAAGAACAATAATAATAAGAAGAGAGGAAGAGAGCAAGAGAGGAGAATAAGAATTTCTCATTAATGTATCTCATTCAAGTACTATGTACATACAATGGTAGTTATTTATAGGCAAGCCAATGGAATCTTCATGATAACTTGAGTTGGCATCCATAGGAGTTCATGATGACAATGGGGTGGAGTTCATTATGACTTGAGGTGGAGAATATTGGTGAAGTGGAGATGATGATGAAGTGGGGTAATGGCATCCATAATAATTCATAATACTCCCCCTTGGATGCCATTTGAATAACGTGCCTCATTAAAACCTTTCTCGAAAAACCCATTGGGATAAAACCGTAGATAAGGAAAAAGAGTACAACGAAAAATAATATCTCCCCCTCATGACCACATCACTTTAGATCTCTAACGTGTCTCATTAAAACCTTTCTCGGAAAACCCATTGGGATAAAACCGTAGATAAGGAAAAAGAGTACAACGTAAAATCATTTGAGATCTCTAAGTCGTTTCAGACCAATATTATGGACATGCTTCTCAAAAACTGCAGCAGGCAGAGATTTCGTGAACAAATCTGCCAGATTGTCACTTGAACGAATTTGTTGAACAATTATATCTCCATCCTTTTGAAGATCGTGTGTGAAAAAGAATTTTGGTGATATATGCTTTGTCCGATCACCTTTAATATAACCTTCTTTTAATTGGGCAATGCATGCAGTATTATCCTCGTATAAGGTCGTAGGTATTCCTTTTTGAAAAGGTAATCCACATGATTCTCGAATGTGTTTAGCAATAGATCTCAACCAAACACACTCTCGGCTTGCTTCATGAATAGCCAAAATTTCAGAATGATTAGACGAGGTGGCTGATATAGTTTGTTTCATTGAATGCCATGAAATAGCCGTACCTCCACATGTAAATAAATAGCCAGTTTGCGATCGACCATTATGAGGATCAGATAAATATCATGCATCTGCATATACAATTATGTCTGCTTTTGAGACATTTGGATAATACAAGCCCATATCTATTGTACCTCGAAGATAACGAAATATTTGTTTGACTCCAGTCCAATGTCTTCTTGTAGGTGAAGAACTGTATCTTGTTAGTAAATTAACAGAGAATGATATATCAGGTCGTGTATGACTAGCCAAGTACATTAATGCACCTATTGCACTAAGATATGGTACTTCAGGACCAAGAAATTCTTCACCATTTTCTCGAGGTCTAAATGGATCTTTTTTTCACATCGAGTGACCTTACAACCATTGGAGTATTCAATGGGTGTGCATTATCCATATTGAAACGCTTTATCACTTTGGATACATAGGATGATTGATGCATAAAAATTCCATCTTCAAGATGTTCAATTTGCAACCCAAGACATAGTTTTGTCTTTCCCAGATCTTTCATTTCAAATTCATTTTTCAAATAATCAACTGCCTTTTGAAGCTCTATAGGAGTTCCAATTATATTGAGATCATCAACATAAACTGCAATTATAACAAATTATGATCCAGATCTCCGTATAAAAATACATGGGCAAATAGGATTATTCTTATAACCTTCTTGTGATAAGTAGTCACTAAGACGATTATACCACATGCGCCCTGATTGTTTCAACCCATATAATGATCGACATAACTTGATCGAGTATAGTCCTTTTTGACTTGAATCACGTACTTCTGGTACATTTAATCCTTCAGGGATTCTCATATAAATATCACTATCAAGTGAACCATACAAATAGGCCGTAACAATATCCATTAGACGCATATCCAACTTTTCATTTATTGCCAGACTTATCAGATATCAAAACGTGATTGCATCCACCACAGGAGAATATGTCTCTTCATAATCAATACCAGGTCTTTGAGAAAAACCTTGTGCGACAAGTCGTACTTTATATCTCACAACTTTATTTTTCTCATTTCGTTTTCGCACAAATACCCATTTATATCCTATGAGTTTCACATCTTCAGGTGTACGGACTACTGGTCCAAAAACTTCACGTTTCGCAAGTGAATCTAATTCAGATTTCATTGCATCTTTCCAATTTGGCCAATCTTTTCTGTGCATGCATTCTTTGATAGATTTTGGTTTTAGATCTTCTTCACATTCCACAATACTTAGTGCTACGTGATAAGCAAAAACATCATCAATGATGACTTCATTTCGATTCCATGTTCCTCCAGTCATAACATAATTTATTGAGATCTCATGATTATCAACATGTTCAGGTACCTGATCTTCTCTCGGAAGCGATTCTTCTAGAATCTGCCCTTAACTTGAATATTGACTGGGGACTCTTCGGGAGTCAAGATATCCTTATTTTGACCATCTTTAATTGCTCCTTTTCTTTTACGAGGATTTTTATCTTTGGAACCAATAGGCCTACCACGTTTCATTTGTGCCTTATCTTCGTTGGCAATAATTGATCGTCCTTCAGGAACATCAATCTTTAAAGGAGCATTAGCAGCTGGAATATGTGACTGAGTCACTCTCTTTAGGTCAGCAAAAGCATCTGGCAATTGATTAGCTAAATTTTGAAAATGAATTATCTTTTGAACTTCAAGTTCACTTTGCTTTGTTTGAGGATCTAGATAGCAAAAAGATAATTCATTCCAGCTAATATCTTTTTCAAGCTGCTTATTTTCTCCCCCCAATGTTGGAAAAATTGATTCATCAAAATAACAGTCGGCAAATCGTGTCGTAAATATATTCCCAGTACGTGGCTCAATGTACTTTACTATCGATGGAGAATCAAATCCAACATATATTCCCAATCTTCTTTGGGGTCCCATTTTAGTGCGTTGTGGTGGAGCAATTGGAACATAAATCGCATATCCAAAAATTCTTAGATGGGAAATATTTGGTTCCTGACCATGAACCAATTGAGATGGGAAGAATTCATGATAATTTATTGGCCTGATACGAATTAACATTGCTGCATGTAAAACAGCATGCCCCCAAGCTGAAATAGGGAGTTTTGCTCTCATAAGCAATGGTCTTGCAATTAATTGAATCCGTTTAATAAATGATTCGGCAAGACCATTTTGAGTGTGAACATGAGCTACAGGATGTTCAACACTTATACCAATAGCCGTACAATAATCATTGAATGATTTTGAGGTAAATTCACCAGTATTATCAAGACGAATGGTCTTAATTGGATTATCTAGAAAATAAGCTCGTAATCGAATTAATTGAGCTAGTAGTCTTGCAAACGCCAGGTTGCGAGTTGATAATAAAGATACATGTGACCATCTAGTAGATGCATCAATTAATACCATAAAATATCTAAATGGTCCACATGAAGGGTGAATAGGTCCACATATATCACCATGTATACGTTCCAGAAATCCAATAGATTCATATCTATTTTTAGCTGGCGAAGGCCTGATTATTAATTTGCCTTGGGAGCATGCAATGCATGACAATTCATTGGATTGGAAAATCTTCTGGTTCCTTAAAGAATGTCCATATGAATTATTAATAATTCTTCGCATCATAATTGAACCGGGATGGCCTAACCGGTCATGCCAAATAGCAAAATCAGTAAACTTCTGGTTTACGATTGTATGTGCTTCAAGTGCACTAATATACGTGTAATACACACCAGATGAATGAGCGGGTAAGTTTTCCAATACACACTTTTTACCCAAAATAATATTTATGATAGACAAATATTCTTTATTTCCTTCATTTATTGTCTCAACATGATACCCATTTTGGCGTATATCTTTGAAACTTAATAAATTTCTTTGAAACTTAGGAGAATATAATGCATTATTTATGCAAAAATTCGTACCTCCAGGTAAAAATAAATTGGCTCTTCCGGAGCCTTCAATTATATTCATTGTACCTGATATGGTACTAACATTAGCTTCATGCCTAATCAAATGAAGGAAATATTTATCATCCTTAAGTATAGTGTGTGTTGTGGCACTATCCACTAAACACAATTCTTGCTCTTTCATAGTTGAGCCCATTCGATTCAATTCTATACTCTTCATAATAAAAGAAATATTTATATTAATTTCAAGAATAAAACATGATATTACTATCATAAACAAACAAAATAATATTAGACATAATTTTCCATATATTATACCGAGAATTAAATTGATGAAAATAAATATTCAAAGTATCAAATATAATAAAAGTAAGTTTAGCTTCCACTTGGGAGACTCCCAATTACCTTCGTGATCAAATCACATCACATTTTCAAAGTAGGTTCTCCACTTTCTTAGTTTCATTTATTATTATAACCCTAATGAGACTTCCTTAAGCTACTGGCTTCCAATGTACAGGAATATTTATCCATCATTGTCAAGTGGAAGATATACGTTTTCTTTTAAATATATCGACATTCTAGTACTTGTTAAGAGTACTTGTGTTGCGTCATTTATTTATTTATTTATTTTTTATGCTAACAAATTTTGGTTAATTTTATAGGTGGAATAACCACATACTTTATTTGATAAAAACAATACAGTTGTTTAATAGAATCGTATTAAACCTGTATAGCTACAATAACCATATAGCTACAATTTTGGTTATTGATTAATAGAATCGTATTAAACCTATGTTTAATAACCACATATCTACAATACGATTCTTTAGTAATCCTTTTGTTTTTTTTAAGAGACGCCCACAAGTCCAACTCATTTTCAATTGCTAACTCTATAATGTCTCGTGTATTTGGTCAATTTGAAAATAAATAAATTGACCTCAATAACATGTCTCCAGGAGTGCCGATGAGATAAGCAAGATAAGACATTAATTTAAGTACTAGAATAAGGTTAACTTAAGAATACTTGGCATGCATTCTTACGCCAGTAACATAGTTAGGTTCAAAGCTCATAATGATAACCAAAACACTCTCCATTTGTATTAAGGGCGTGATCATTCATTTGTTCATTTTTTTTTCTTTCAAATTGTTGCTAACTCTAAGACAATTGTTGCTCTATCTTTAGTTATGGTGCTTATTATCTTGCACATTTTGCATTATACTTTATCCAATATTTCTGTTGTTGTTTTCTACTGAAACAGTGATGACTATTACTATATTTGTGATTCTTATTTAATCGCAGTCATTAACCAATTGGGAAAAACATGTACATGCCTTATGGAGAAGCTACGAAACTATTTAATTTACCTTGGGCAACAAACAAAGAAGATCTTCCATGCAAGTCACAATTTCGTAATGCAAGTTGTGAACAATATTTAATAGAACACAATAAAAATCGTAAAGATCACTTACAATGCTAAAGCTCGATCTTCTCAAGACGGTATTGAGAATACGGTAGAATCTCGTGCTGATAACGTGTTATAAATTCTATGAACTAAGAACAATAATAATAAGAAGAGAGGAAGAGAGCAAGAGAGGAGAATAAGAACTTCTCATTAATGTATCTCATTCAAGTACTATGTACATACAATGGTAGCTATTTATAGGCAAGCCAATGGAATCTTCATGATGACTTGAGTTGGCATCCATAGGAGTTCATGATGACAATGAGGTAGAGTTCATTATGACTTGAGGTGGAGAATATTGGTGAAGTGGAGATGATGATGAAGTGGGGTAATGGCATCCATAATAATTCATAATACTAACAACATTCACACGGATTTTTTTTTATGTGACGAGTTTCCATTGACAGAGAGTTTTTTCTTTCGTGACACGTGTAGTGCGTCGTGCGTCAAAAAAAAATTTGTGCAAGTGTCGCCACGTTGGCAAATTGTCTGTGTGAAATGCGGTTTTTTAAAAAAATTGTACTATTTTTGTCTTTTTTATGTTTTCAATAATTTTATAAAATTATTTATATCCAATAATCTAATTTAGATTTGTTAAATTTATAATTTGAGAAAATATATGTAAAATGATGTAATTATGTAATTTGAAAATATTATGTATGTATGTAATTGTGTAATTTTGGTTGACATAATATTTATTTTTTATTGAAATAAGGTAAATATATAATTTTTATTGTAATTTGAAAAAGTAAAGTTAATTACATAATTTTATGTGTATATATAATTTCATATAATTATGTAATTATGGAAAAATATGCAAATAATTTTTTCCAAATAAAATGTGTCCGCAGTTTAAAATTAAGTTGTATCCAAATAATTTGTTGCCTACACAGTAGCAAATTATATATTGGATAGATGACTCGAATCTCCAGTAAGTGACGAAGTAATTCTAAAAATAATTTAGTGTATTAAGTTCTTAAGTACTCAAATAGAAATTTCATTAAGCTAAAATCTAGTGAGCCCCACTTTAACTTATTTCCAACTACTTTAGTTGCTTATATATTCATTGACTTTGATTTTTATCCTAATTGCTACTATTAAACAATTACCCCATATTTTCCCACGCAACATTTTTGTCATAATTTTTTATGCAACTCAAGAACTAAACACAATAAGGTATAATTTACTTGTCTTTCTCGACAACATATTATCTTCAACACACTTTCTTAAACAAAGTCAATGAAATTAAAATTTGCACGAATTTTACTTTTTTCATACTTTCAAACAATTCTCATACATCAGAATATGATCTTCATAATGGACACGAAAAATCTAGCACCAAGGACACATCTTGGAAATGAACATTAGCTGCAACCCGGACCAAAAACTCCATTCTAAGAAATTTCTTAGCGTCGAAAGGAATGATTGTTGGGACTTGCCACCTTGAAACCTACTTAATAAATATCTATAATATATGTTCATTTTACAAAATTCATCAATTTTAAAGTCATATCTAGTTTCCGAGGGTCCACATTCACTACAACCTAGTAACATGGCACGGACAATGTGACAGAACTGACGCACGTTTTATAAAACTTGTACTATTAGAAGTTATATAGATATGATTTTGAAAATTTAAATTTAGAGTGTGTTGTAACAATTGTATGATACTAATGCACTATCGTATGTTGTATGTTCATAACTTTTGTGGCGTGTTTTTCTATTATTTCATGTTGAAGTAGCAATTTATGTTTTTACTAAAATAAATATCACTATATGTCGCTTGTTGTATCATTATTGCCGTGTATTTTACTATTAATTTACTATATTGAATTTCAAGCGTGTGATTAAATCTGACACAAGTTTTTCCCTTTCAACAATTCAGATCGCATTTTCGAATAGAGTTTCTCACTCTATTAGTAACTACATTCAATTCTTCTTACCAGATCACACATTCTTGTTCTTCCGGATAGATCTATGTTATCCGATTTCGAATATTTCATCCACGAGTTTGGGCCTTTGGATCAGGCCCAGCAAATAATAGTCTTGAACCTGTAGTCTGGGACCGACTACGAAGAGCCCAATTCACCAAACTGCTGGCTGTGGCTTGGATATTTTTTTTTAGTTTTATAAATTGTGTATTTTGTTGGAGTTTTTGTTAAGATTACCCGATTAAAATGTGTCAAACTGTGAAATGACAAAAAAAAAAATTTTTTTGCCTAGAAAACAATGTGTGTGTGTGTGTGTGTGTGTATATGTATATAATTTTCACAGATTCTTCGGTGATTTACTGCAATTATATGCTCTTAATTGGGCGAGGATTATCCAATTGTTGACCGACTTCAGTGTTTCCAAAGGCTGTCCCAAGTCGTCCGGCATGTTCACAAATTCTTCCGGGCATCTGGTCACATTATTGGACCAATCAATTGCTTCGATTTTGTTATTCTGGTGTTCGCTGTTAAGTTCCCGTTGACTTGTTTAGGCGTATGAGGGCTGAGGCTATACCAAAGTCAACGCCACCAAGGTAGTTAAAAAAAAAAAACAAAGATAGAGACAATTCTGCCTTACGATTGCCAATCATCAAGCGACAAAGCGGCTCGATATGAAGGAACGGCCGTTATGTACAGTTCACTACGCCCATCGTGCAGGGTCGTAACTTACCCAACAATACTTTTTTGGTAATTTAGGTTTTATAGTTGAAGCACACCAGATGAATTAAAGAAAATTAGTCTCGAAACTGTGAGTGTCGAAACTCCATTGTTGGATAAATTTAAAACAACATTACTGATCAACTTGGCGCAAGTTGGCCAATTCTTCTAATTGTAGTTATCGAAGAGTTCTTAAGTAATCCTCAACAAAAATGATGGCCAACTTGATATAGTTAATATACTCGCTCGTTGAGAAAGGCCACCGAGATATCTAAGATACGGCTTCATTGGAATCAATCAACTAGGTAATTGCCTCAACGAGCTTAAATTAAAGTAAAAACTGGTTATGAAAGTACTAATTTAATTCAAGTGGGAATTCGAAAGAAAAAACCGATTTTGCAACATGGACCTTATGATATTATTTAGCCCAACCAAAGGATGATTAAATATTTTCAAATTGTACATAACCTAAAAATTATCTTGCGAATACATCCTGTATAATTTTCATTAGCATAATTCGTATTAATTATTTTAATTTAACGAGATACAACTTGGCTACAATTATACTATTTTTACAATTCCGTCTGGCTGCATTCTTCTGCTGATTAAAAATACATCTATCCACAACTATCCAATGGATTGCAGCCTGGTTGGACTAGCGGGTATAAACCATCTAAATAATTCATTCTTACCAATATGCTTAAAGTCAAAGTCTACGGTTCCATATAGAATTTAGCTATATTAACTCCGATCACTTAGTGCTTCTCCATATCTCTCCAAAACAAGTTTTCAAACGCAACAATGCCTAAAATTCCACCGTTTCTCATCTTCACCTTCTTGTTTGCGTATCCAGCATATTCATTATCTGGTAATTATAATTACTACTACTTTTATAGTTATCTACAAATTAAATCGACACTTTTTTTTTGCTTACTTAACTTTATTTATCCAAATGCATTGGAGTACTCTTAATGATAATTACAAGTATAATAAATTTTATTTATCAGCATTTTCTAACAACAATTTCTTAATTTCAGATTTTAAGTTGTACACTAAAATTAGAATATGATATTATAGTACGTTGATCTCGTAACGTATTTTTTTTTCTCATACGAGTTACAGCCCCGTTTCATCACATGTTTGCTAATTAAAAATTCTGACCGTAATTATCGAACTTTACGTGCAGTCTTCGAGAGTATTGATTGTGGATCATCGTCAACCTACGCGGACGAGAACGGCATCGTATGGAGCGGGGACGATTTCATGGGAAATGGAGATTCCAAGGTGGTCCAATCCACAAATGGAGTTTCCAAAGAGATGACCACCCTCAGAGTCTTCACAACGAGGAAGAAGAACTGCTACTCCGTCCCGGTAGACAAAGACCACCAATTCCTAGTACGTACAAAAATATTTGTCGATATTTTTACAACGTCTAGTATTTTTAGGCTACAAGCCCTTTTGTAGGAATCGGTAAAAAAATTCACGCGTTGTAAGATGTCTATAATCCAATGTCGTTTAATTGTTGCATGATATTTAAACACGTTTTCCGCCTAGGTACGTGCAAGCTTCTACTATGGGAATTACGACAAGAAGTCCAGCCCTCCTTCGTTTGATCTCCAGTTCGATGGAAACCATTGGGACAGTGTCGACACCTTGCTTGACGAGGTTGTGGTCTATGAAGCGACTTACGTGGCCAAGTTCGATTATGTTAGTGTTTGCGTCGCCCAAACGAAGCCTAACCAGTTTCCCTTCATATCCGCCGTTGAAGTTCGGAGTTTGGGTTCAAAAATGTATAATTCAATTGGTGCGGATTATGCTTTGTTTATTAAGGAGAGAGTTGCTTTTGGATCTGACTCGAGTATCAGGTAAACTAATTTTACAATTTTTTTTCGGAAGCTAAATTTTATTACACCATGTTCACAATTGCCAACCCTGGACTACCTTGAACTAGTCAACATCTCATTTGACAAAACTAATTTTACCTATTTTTTTATAAGATACATAAATTTAAATAAAGTACCACGATCAATTATTATGGTGGTTTGTCCCCATCGCATAATGCTGAGTATTCACAACGTGCAAGGCAAAATGGTCAAATCACTGCAAACTTTGGCCTAATATATTTCACGTATTAAGATGCTGACTAATATTTTTTTAAGCAGTAAAATTTTTTCATGAATATTATTCATGTCAAGAGATAAACCTTAAATTACTGGTAATTCATATTTACAAGGTCGGGCGAGTGCCATTTGACTTGATGGCATTATTATGTTGGACTCATACTATAAATTTAGAAAATAAAAAAGCATATATTCTTAAGATTTCGAGTTAGATACGATTATTCTACCTCTAATTCTTAGTTAAGTGGTATTTTTTTTTGGTCGAGTTAGTTAAGTGGTATTGACCCATCAGTCCAATGACAAGTTACACCTTTCTTGTGCATGTGCATGTCACAGGTTCCCGGCTGACAGTTACGACAGAGTATGGGTCCCGGGCATTGCCGGCACAGGACTGACAGCCGTAGCAAGCGACGCAATCCTCATCAACACCGATATCGACGACGACCCGCCGGTATCTGCCATAAGCAATGCCATCACTCCGACGACCACCAGATCCATAGTCATAAACCTCGCCTACCCTACTTCCTCTCCGGCGACTACCTTCTACTACATCAACCTCTACTTCTCCGAGGTGACTCAGCTCAGTTCGTCCCAGAAGAGGTCCTTCTACGTTTATTCCAACGGCAAGCTGGCCGACCCGGTTCCGATCGAGCCCGTCTATGGGGGGTTGACCGAGTTTAATCTGAACCAGACCGTTGCCAATTCGAATACTTCCATTTCTTTGGTGGCTGCCACGGACTCTGATCTTCCTCCGCTTATTAATGCGTTGGAGGCCTTCATTATTAGCAATCCCTTGACCGACGGAACCAATAGCGACGACGGTAAGTTGTGTTTTGATCCACTTGAAAACCAATATTTTGCTGTTTTAAAAATATTCAGACGAATATAATAAAATAAAAAACTCAAAATCACGGCTCGTAATATTTTTTGTATGATTTTTTAAAATTTTTTTTCTGGTTTTTTAAAAATTTAATTATATCGATCGTGAAATATTTTGAACCATGAATTAGTAAAGATGACATTTGCCTCTATTATTACCAAGTAACTACAATCAATCAGTATCATATGTCCTTAGGCTCTGTTTGTTTAATTTTTGTAAAATGTTGTCTTTTTATAAAGATAAATTACGTGACGACTTCATAGTTTGAATAGTAAATCTCCTAAATATTTATATTATTTCGTGTCATTAAATTAGCTGAAAAATGTATTAACTCAGAAAATGATGCGAGCCGGAAAAAAAATCTCACATTTTTATGGGCATTTGAGACAGTTTTCAGCCCTTTAGTAATCTCATTTTTTTAAATTAAAAATAATGTTTTCATGAAATTTATTATTTAGTGGTCATTCTTATTTTTGGATTAGTTGAGATACATTTGTTTGTTAATCTAAAATAAAACATCTGTTATTTTGGACAGTGAACGGGTTAGGTGCAATACAGACAGCATTTACTAAATTGGACGACTGGTCGGATGATCCATGTTTACCTTTCTCATACACATGGGATTGGCTCAATTGCAGTTCCGCCACTGTCCCTCGCGTAACGGCACTGTAAGTTTTTCGAGTAACCGAATTATAACACGAAATATTTTCATTGCGATTTGAATGAGTTCAGTTGACTGCAAATAAAATGTAATTCTAATGTCTTTTTAATTTTCTTTCCTCGAATTTTGCCTGAAATAATGTTTCAAAAGTTGCATATTAGTCCTTAGCATAATATTTTGGCCGTCTTTTTCAGGTACCTTAGCGGATATAATCTGTCTGGTTCTCTTCCGGATTTTAGTTCCATGGATGCTCTAGTGACGATGTAAGTAAATATTGTTGATAAAATGATAAATGTGAAAAATTTAAAATAATTCCTTACTTTTTATCATGAATTGGAATAATTAATTTTCTGTTCTTGGCAAAAATGGCAGAGATCTACATAATAACAACATAATTGGGGAGATTCCTGATTTTCTAGGCAACTTACCCAACCTTAGAGAATTGTAAGATTTTTATGGATTCTCCCTGTACATTGTTTCTTTGTGTTGAATAAATTTAACATTCTTTGTGTGCTTTTCTTAAATTTCAGGAATTTGGCCAATAATGCGTTTACTGGAGCAATTCCCACTTCGATAACAAAGAACACAAAGTTGAAACTGGTGTAAGCAGCTGCCATCTCATTTGATTCTTGCATGTTCTATCCAATTTAAATCGTAATACATTTGTACGAGAAACTTGAAGAAGATTTTTGTATGTTTTATCTAATTCAAAATTTTGGAGTAGGTGTTGTGGCTGTTTGTAACGAGTGGTTTTGACATTTATAACAGGGTCACGGGGAATCCGGGATTGTGTACCTCCGGCAAGTCATGTCAAACTTCGCCCACATCCGGCAGCGACGACTCGCCGTCAGGCAGCGGAAAGAAGAAGAGTAGCAAGCTGCCATTGATCATTGGGATAATAGTCCCAATTTTCATTATTTTCTGGGTTATAGTTTGTGTCTTGGTCGTAATGCAACAGAAGAAAAAGAAGGCAAACGTGGCTGCTTTCACTTCAGGTCAGAAACTCTTTCTCACATTTCTTTTATCTTTGGCATTGATTAGTCGAACATTGTTATTTATTTGAAAATTGATTTTTTTAATAATATTTTTATATTCGTGAAGTTTAACTCAAAACTATAAATTTAATTCTCTTATCATTTGAATAATTTCAGGTATCTTTTTGCAGTCATTTAGATTATGTAAATATATTTTTCTAATAAATAAATATATTTTTACTTGTATCTCTCACAAAATTTATGATTTACTCTATTAATAAAAGCTAGACAATCTAATTGAAAAGGTTGAATTTTGTGATCGAATACTTGATATTTGAATACTCAGTGAATTTTTTAATAGAGATTCAAATATTCATGGAAAATCTTTGAAAGGTGAGTATTTATAATATCACCTTTAAAAATTTAGAATTTAAAATGCTTTAATGGGTTGATGAAAATGTTGGTTGTTTCAAAATGATGATTTATGTTCTTTGTAATTGCGGTGCAGGAAACGTAAATGGAGCAACGAATTGGCAAAACGGCGGCGCAGCTCAGGCAGTAGGCGCATCGGCCGGCGGTGTTGTTATGGGTGAATATGGGCGAGCCATTGTTGCTGACGAAAGAGAGGCTGATGTTCAACAACAGGTACCGTTAGAACAAAGTGCTAATGTCAGCCCATCCGAGCCATTGTACAATGGAAATCAAGAATGGAGGAACCCTTAATTACTGTATTAGTTCACATGTCCTCTTGTTACCCACCATGGAAATACCCATTAGCTCCCAACAAATTTCTTCGAATCGAGTAAGATGTCTTGTATGATTATGTTGTTGTGAGTGTTAAACAACTCGTAATTATTGATTAACTTGGATCAATAATAACCACGTTGTTAGCTAGATGGATGCAACTTCATTAGTGAAATTTTATTCATATTTGTAATATAAACGATTGGCGAGTCCTCTTATGTGAGCTTGTTGCCGTTCGCGAAATCCTGACGCATATACGAAGTAAAATTTAATAGAAAACATTTTGTCATGAAAACATACTATTGCTAGCACCGTGTGTATGCGACTATACAACACAAAACCAAAGAAAAGAAACTTGGTTGCTATTCATTTATGAACTCCACTTTTTTTTTTTGGAAGAGGAATGTATAACATATAAGAAATTGCATTAGTACATGTGTGTTTAACAAGGTTTGCATTGGAATATCGAACCCAATTACTAGCGATATTCACTATGTTGAAATTAATTATGCGTATAGAATAATTATTAATGTAAGAAATCATATTGTAACCTTCCATCAACAAATGCCAACAGATCTCTTGGCTGTTAAGGGGAAGCATGAATGAGAAGGTCATGCTGGCGACCTTCAAAGTTATGGTTTGAGGTATTTGAAAGATGCGTAATCAATGGATATTCGATGGCACCAAAGCGGACAAAAATCGTATTATTTTGTATCATGTTCAGAAATAGTTGTTTCGTTCAAACACAATCTAGAATCAAGCAAACTTAAACCCGGTTCTCATCTTGAGGTAGACCTGGGGATTCTTATAAATGATTCGTGAATTTGATTCGATTCTTAAAAAAATGATTTGATTTGTCGACAGTTTGATTAATTAATAATTTGAATTTGTCCAAATATGACTAAATAAAATTTATGGTTTTTACAATTTGTTGAATCGAATTCAAATTCATGTAAAATTTAAGTTAAATTTGTTCATATTTAATTCTAAATTCTATAAATACATTCCAAGTTCCTTAAAATTTACATAAATCAATCTATATTATCTACTAAACATAATATGTTACTTCATTAGTTTTGGTAAAAAATAACTATAATCTTAAATCCTAACCCTAACTCTAAACAATATTCCTAACTCTAAACAATGATCTTAATTTACATTCATCTTGTCACTTTTTAAAATTTATTGAATATTTTTATTAAATATTAAAGATTAAAAAATTAATTTAAATTTGATTCGTGTTTAATTCGAATTCATTGATTCTTAATTCATATTTCATTCATTTTTGAATGAACTAAATATATTTTAAAATTTTGAGAAATTTAACTTTGAAATAATTTGATTCGAATTTGACCGGTGTCTACTTCTACCTCGAGGCTATTAGGCATCGGTGAAGAGATAGCTTTTGACCCTATTATTGTGATTTTGGGGCATTAGTACCCAACTGTCCTATGTACAAATACCTATATATAATACGATATCCACTTTCCATAAAAGCACAATGTATGTCCAAAACGTCAAAATTACAGGCCTAGAAATAGAAGCAAAAACATATCTGACATCAAAATATTTGTCGTAAAGATAAAATTTGCACCGTAATTATACTATTAAGTTATATGTATCATCAAATTATTTTTTAGAAAATCGAATACCACTCAAATAAATTTTATTGGGGACTTTTTTAGAGCAATTTTATTGGGAATTAGATGATATGGTTGACTGATTTGAACTGAGAAAATAAACATAACGTTGACTGACTTTTGTAGAAGTGGATAAGAATCGAATGTCACCCCTTATAATTTGCAAAATAAAAATACTTGGTAAATTATTCTTCTAACTATGTACTTTGCCTAAATTATTGTTTCAGTTCTCTTGTTTTGAAACTGATAATTTGCCCCCTAGTTTGCTTTTATTTTACTCTAAGACTCATGTCACAAGAATATATATAAACATTTGAAATGATCCATTTGCCCCTATGTTAAAATGTAATTGGAAATTAAAACATATTTCCCTCTCTCCTCTTCTCCCCTGTCCTCCCTCTTCCCATCTTCATCTTCCATTTTTTCATCTCCAAAAAAATTAATTAAACACCCAAAAAAAAAACCTAATTAATTAAATATTATACAAACACCTGATTAACCACCCAACCAACATTTATCTTGTTTCCTACCGAATACAAGGGAAGATGGCCCAAGAATCCAACAACACCGCTTCTCATTTATTATCTTATTAAATTATTAGAAAAGCCCCAAACAAAAGAACCATAAAAATTCAAGAAGGAATCTCTGTATGTGGATATGTCAATTTCCAAGACTGATGTCGAGAGCCAACTTTGTTCTTTAAACCTTTTCGGGCAGCTTATTAGGGATGCGTGTAGAACTGTAGCTGATTTCAGTCCTTTAGTGTTGGGCGTTCAACAAATTTTAAGGGAAATCACTAATATTTCCCCGCAAAGAGGAGCCTAGTCAGATTTGATTATGGGAATAAAAACAGTGTTGGTTATAATGTTAGATGTGGAGATAGTGATAATGTGGATTGCTTGAGGGGTTTATATTTGTTAGTTCCGACCCGTAATTATCGATTAGTTACGTTTGAATCCTATTTAGTTAAATGACAATTACGTTAATTAAATCACACTTACTGTCACGACCCAAAATCGGGTCGCTGACCAACGCTGGGTCATGCTCACATATCACGAATAGCCGCGATCCAGCCAGCCTCACACGAACTCACAAACAACAAATCGTGGAAGCGTAATTCGTAAACAAAACGGAAACATATTTCATATATACATATCATACAAATATGCATGGTTCATATTACTAAATTCGTACTTTAAGTACGATAATATGTATAACTAGAGTGACGCGACTTAGATCGACAAGGAATATACCATCTGAAGACTTCACATAATCCAAAAATAAGACTACGGGTTATACAGACGAGCAGACACATGATTCTTCAGATGTCACTAATCCATAATCTTCGTCACCTGTGGAGGAATGGGGTAAGAATTTTGAAATACTTAGTAAGAAAATATTATAAGTAACATATATTTAACCAACCTCCACACATATCACATCATGCACAAGCATTGACAAAATGGTGACAATTTAACGAGATATCATATCACATGTAAGATCAATCAGAATTTCGCAATAGAAACTCAGACGAAAACAAATGAACACAACCACAGATTAGATGAGCTCAGAATTGTTCCGACCCAAATCCGGTGACGCGGACATAGCATTCCAGATAATATATACACACAGATAGATACGTCACGATCCAAAAGTGGTATTGCCGAAGTCACATAAACAGATAAGCACGTCACGAGCTAATGCAGTATTGCCGATGCCTCATAAACAGATAAGCATGTCACGAGCCAATGCAGTATCGTCAAAGCCTCATAAAAAATTAAGCACATCACGAGCCAATGCAATATTGTCGATGTCTCATAAACAGATAAGCACGTCACAAGCCAATGCGGTATCGTCGACGTCACATAAATAGATAAGCACGTCATGAACCAATGCGGTATCGCTGATGTCACATAAACAGATAAGTACGTCACGAGCCAATGCAGTATCGCCGATGTCTCATAAACATACTGACCAAGAATAGTTGATTACGTACGTAATCTCATACCAAAAATCTCACATATCACATACAAACTCATAATTACCAAACTCGCATATATTCCAAAGGCATCTGTCACAAAACGGATAGCTGAATCACGTAGATTCAGAGGAGCTCAGTTACACTCTAGAATAGCCAAATCATGCAGACTTCGCTGGAGCTCGGATTACACTCTAGAATAGACACTGCCATGTGTCACACATCCCATAATAATCCACAATTGCCAATTCTATACATAATCCAATTAAATGTCAAAAGACGCTATCAAGGATCCAAACACATTCACACATCATCTCCAAGGCCCTTGTAAATAGTCTTAATGCCTTATTTTTTAAATAATATTGGTCTCATGTTCCTATAATTTATGTTAGAGATTTTTTCTCGAAAGAGCCACTTACAAAGAATAAAATAATTTTAGTTAAAAATTTAAGTCCCTGAGGTTAAAAAACAAAATTTTTCTCATTCTTCTTCCTCTCACTTCATCTTTTTCCTCTAAAATTCAACCATAACTAAAACTCTTATATCTTTATTTTGTTAATAAGAATCAAAATTAATTACATATAATAAAAAACTGAAGAACCAAAAATTAAAAAAGAGAATTAATTAGCGAGAATTAAAAATGAAATTAAAATCCTAAAAAATATTAAAATAATAAACCCAAAAATTAATCAAAGAGACAAGATAAGTTCTTCCCTCCTACACGGTTGGCCACATCCACTCCTCCACCACAACCGTCGTCTTCTTCACCCTCCTCCTCATCATCTACGTCTCCTTCTCCGTCTTTGCCTTCCTCTTCTTCTTCTTCGGTGTTAGTGCTGGTGTTGACACGAGACAGACCACCGCCCATCGTCTCACCAAGTTGACCTTCCCTATTCTCATCACATCAGAGATATGTTTTGGTTCTAGTACCAGTTGAAGGCCCCCACGCTCAACATCCCTGTCTTTTCCATGCTTATCGGCTTTTTGTCTTCGTGTTCCAAAAGTACCTCGGTCCAGCCCTGCCCACTATGCCTTAGTTGTAAAAAAAGTTCCAACCTGGGGTTTAAATTTTTAACTGGAGGCATTTCAGTCTTGTAGGTGACTCCTCACCCAAAAAAAAATCTCAGATCCGAGCAGAGGAACTTGAAATCAATATTTATTTGAAAACAAGAACTTAAGGATTATTTTTTAAAAAATACAAGGGCCTTAAATGTGATTTCGTTAACAAACTGAGACATGAGGGCAATTAACCTAAATTTTTTCCTCAATATCCTTGAATCGTCACCTCCTTATGCTACGTCATCAACCACCAAACAACAATTAATTGATCTCAAGAATAATAAACAATTACAAAATTGATATTTACCTCTCAAATGTATTTAGAAAACAGTTGACCTCTCCAGTTGATCGAGCCAAAAAAGAATTAATTCAGGAAAATGCTGGATGGCTGTTTATAATAATGTATCACCCATTAACTTTTTATTTAAAATGGTTGATGTCTGGACATACAAATAATGAATAATCAAAATTTCGAGAGATTATATATCACCCATTACTTAATATACAACATGATCGCAGCCAGGCATTGCAAGTCAATGACTTTGTTATAATCCATTCCCCAATCCCGCTTGTTAGTTTTTTTTTTGTCAATTGGCTTGTTAATTGATTACACATAAACCCATCTCGCGCCCATATAAAAATACCGCTTTGAATTCTTTAAATACTTATTGACGGAATTTGAGTATTTGAAAAATGTACTATTTGTTGGGATGAGATATTTATGTAAATGTCGTGCGTACAACTTATGTACGACAATATATATAAAGGCTAATTATGCCAGTCTCAAACTCCACTTGTATGCACCTGAAGATGGCTATGACTGTTAGGATTCTGATGATGGTTTCTGTCAGCCTCTCCCTAGTAGCTATTTCTATTGCTTCCGCTGACGATGGTGGTACGTCATTTTTTTGGTAGAAGTTAGTTTGTAAGTCGAATTTTCGACAATTTATCATTACATATGATACAGTTGGAAAACAATTTATTTGGTTTATCTGCACGTTCTGTATATTCGTACACTATATCTTCATATCTTCTCGGTTTTCCTTCATTTTTTTAAAGGATTTTTCTTCTTCTTTGTTGCATGTCCGCGTTGTTGCACTTTTGACCGACCAAAATTTTAGACTGTCCCATTGACATGACATTCTATCAATCATGGTGAGTTTTCGCAGAAACTTTTCTCACTTTTAATTTCTTAATATACATTAAGTATTTTCAGTATCAACAAAACACATAATTCTATAGATCGTAGTAGACAGTCAACGGGGTTAGATATTTCTTGGCAGATGATAGAGAAAAAGTAGAAAATGTGTACTCCTTCATATGTGAAAAAGTTTTTTTTTTGTGTGTGAATAATAGTATTGTAGGTATTACAAAATTGAGTAGTAAACAGCATAGTTTTCAAAATCGGACTGGAGATCAACCCGGTGGGCTGGCTGATCTCCGGTCAGACCGGTCCGACCGGTCGGATGGCCAGTGAGACCAAATTTTTTTGTAAAGAAAAATTCAATTTTTTTATTAAAAAAAATACTATTTTTAAAAAAAATTATTTTTTTTTAAAAAATACTATTTTTTAATATTTTCCGGTCGAACCGCCCCCGGTTTCCGGTCCGACCGGAAAATCCCAAAAATCGCCCGGTTGGTAAGGTACCCGGTCGGATTATCAGTTTCTGACCGGTGGAGTGGCCGATTCGCGGTCCGACCGGTCGGACCACCGGTCGGACTGCCGATTTAAAAACAATGGTAAAGAGGACAAAAAAAGGAAATATTCGATTAAACAATTTCATGGATGATTAACGATCCTTTGAAACTCTTTGCACACTAGATTTTTCTACTTAATACTAGGTATTTAAAATTTGACTTTCAAGAAAATATATTCAATTTATTCTTTTACAGCGTGAACATGGGCGAGCGTCCATCAGCTTGCATTTTCTGTGATCCATCTTATTACTCCACCCCCACCAGCGACCAGTCCTCCACTACTCCGGCCAGCAGCGGTTCGTCAAAAGGCAGCTCCGACGAGGATGGGTCGTCGTCGACGAATTTCGGAACTACATCCAAAGAAAAGAAAAGCAGTAGCAAGCTGCCAATTATTTTAGGGATCTTAATTCCAATTTTCGTTATTCTTTGGGCCGTGGTTTGCTTTTGTGTTGTGTACCAACAGAAGAAAAAGGCTACAGCAATTTCTCCCACTACAATATCAGGTCGGTTGTGATGATGTTGCAAAACATATTTAATATTTTTTACAAATAGAAGTTAAATTTTCAAGATTTGAATCTTATCTTCATACCGTTAAAGAGGAGTGTCAACCGGTTTTTCGAGATTACATTTTGATGGACTTATAATATGCGGATTGCTTTGCTTAATTGTTAAAACCAGGAGGAGGCAGCATGATTTATGGAAAAGAAGTACCCGGAGTTGAGCTCCAACAAGGGCAGCCAAATAATGATGTGAAGATTAACATGGGATAGAGAACAAATACTCCTAAGGTGGTCGAGGGATGTCGAAAGCTCAATTCTTTATAATTACTGTAATTTTTTTTAAATAATCCCATGGTGATGCTAATTTGACATGTTATCGAGTTTTTTATTTGTATGTGAGACCATATTCAGAATTCTTATATTCCAATATCGACGTTTTAATGGTATATGTGAGATCTCAATTCATTAGTTGAGTTGTATGAATACGAATGGTGAATTTGCTTTCTACTAAGTCGAATTTTTTACAC
Source organism: Hypericum perforatum (assembly GCA_012979155.1). Taxonomy (NCBI): domain Eukaryota; kingdom Viridiplantae; phylum Streptophyta; class Magnoliopsida; order Malpighiales; family Hypericaceae; genus Hypericum; species Hypericum perforatum. The sequence goes on along the minus strand of SOPF01028296.1, from coordinate 70,353 downwards.
CTTTGGACGTACACTTTGATCCTAGATTTTGAAGCAATTTATGATCATACCTTCCACCTGAACTAGCTAGATCTAGTAACTCGTCTGATTTGTATTCTACCAAAGCAGTACACTTTTCTTTTTGTATTGTAGGTAAATATTGTCACAGTTACTATAATATGGAAAAGTTCCCACGTGTAATAATCGAACAATTAAATCGGCCTTTTTGTACCAAACATAGTGATTGTTAAACAAATAAGCAACCAACAAATACCATCTAAAACAATTATTTTAACCAATTAACAAATAATCATTTAAATTCAATTGGAAAAAAATATTGTTGAGTGTATAGTAAAACTTGGACAAAATGTGTCAGTTACTTTGTGCACGCATAGGTACAGAATTTTGGGCCGGCAGATGTCAATCTGGTGGCGGCTGACAAGTCTTCGTAGACAACTTTTTCGATTTAGTATAACTATTGTTTTTTATTCGACCTAAATAAATTTTATTGGACTTCAAGTATTGTCTATAGTATAATGACATTGTAATTAGAGTTATATATGATTTTGTGACTCGTATTCATCAATAAAAGTTCTTTTTTCTTATCGTGAACTTAGACTTAATATCCAACCACGTTATATCTTATCTTTGTGTTCTTTGCACGATTTTGTTCCCGAGTTGATAGATTTCATAACATAAATTACTGATATTGGGATAGGATTCGGTCTTGGACGTTAAAACTAGTGCATGGCCATGCTGGACATTAAAAAATGGGGGTGCGTGCCTAATAAAGGAAGCGACATGCTGCAATGAAGAAGGATCCTCGGATTAGAAGAGAGATTAAATGAAATGACAATATTTAATTCTCTTATTGATCAATAAATGACAAATTTAATTCTCTTATTGATCACAATCAATTACATGAACAAAAAAGTTTGAGTAGTTTTGCCAGTATGTTCAATCGATTTTGCCAATATGTTCAAGTAGTTTTGCCAAGTATGTTCAAGTGATTTTGCCATTATGTTAAAATGATTTTGCCAGTAAGTAGTTTTGTCAAACTATTTGAATGTACTTAATGATCAGTAATTAATGGTCAGTAATTCATTCCTCTTTCTCTCCCTTTTTTTCATTACCTGCGTATGTCTCCCTTTTTTAAGTCCAGGATGGTCCTGGAGATGACGTCCAAGACCGAATCCAGTCCCACTGATATATATAGATCTAATCAATTAATATCATAATATACCAATAAGAAAAAAAAGAAAAAAAATTCGTCCTTTTTGGAACCAACCATTGAGCTAGAAAAAAGGGAAAAAAAGAGAGAGAGAGAAAAAAAGAGAGTTTTGGCTGGTGCACTCCCGACCTTGTCAGAAGTGCTCCGGGCATCTGATCTTTGATCGGATCACACCATCGAGTCGGCCGTCCGAGGCTGCACCCGTCGATACCAGTCACGTCCGTTAGATCGCTGCCGATTACTGCTGACCGCAAAAGTTCTTCACTGGCCATTTTTCAGATCTTGGTCGCTTCGGGCCTCGCCAGACCGATCCGAGGACAGATCCGTACTCCTCCAGTTGAGGCGCATCTTTTGATGTACTCGATGGTCGTTTTTCCACCGGAACTCCGACCACCGCCGGCTACCGCGTCGACCACCATCGGCTTCAATGCCGGCAACTCCACGACTTCCACGCCATTCACTCCACGGCTGCCACCGCCGGCTTCAACGCCGGCAACTCCACGGCTTCCACGCCGGGCACTCCACAGCTTCCACGTCGGTCACTCCACGGCTTCCAATGCCGGTCACTTCCCGACTTTCACACCGGTCTCCGTACTTTGTTATACCCCACCAAGCGACCCGACTTGTGAGTTAGTTGTTGGGTTTGTCTCGTTGCCCCTCCTGACTGCCAGGACTGTTGGCCAGCAGGATTTTACGGGCTCGTGTCCTTTGTAACATTTTCTTTTATTTTTAATAAAATGGTAATTAATTAAAAAAAATAAGAAAAAAGCACCAAATTGGAAAGAAATAAAAAAAATAATATTGCTTAAGAAAAAAGATTACGAGAAAATTCTATTTTGTTAATATTTTGCTTGCAAGAGGGTTTGTGTTTTAAAACTCTTAGATATCTCTCATACATCAAAAAATGCCTAAAAAATTATTGTCTAAATTCCAGATCAGAAATACATTTGAAAACATGAACGGATATCAAAATATTTTTAGCAAGTATGGAATGGTTTGCGCTTCGCAGGAAAGGTTTTAGGCTTTTGGGATTTCCACGGTTGCGATTAATGAGATTGGCTGGAATTCTGCGTGCAATCCAGGAGGACACATGTGCTTACTATTTAATTTTTCTTTTCACTAATGTCGAGAAAATGCTATCATTTTTGCCTTAATTAAGACACATCTGTATCGTTTTTATTTTAGGGGTAATCTGTATCTAGCATTGAACTATCTAACATGTGGCCGAATTTTTATTTATTTATTTTCGTGGTGTTATCAACAACACTACTTTTTATTCGTATTGTCGTTCGAGAATTTTAACCAAGCTTGCAGTAGCGAACATACGAATTTTCTTTGTTATCATCAAACTTTACATCTGAAGACAATATATTTATCAAAATCGATTAGCACGAACTAACTCTATTGACAACTTGAGGAGATGGTTGACTGACTTGAACCGAAAAATGAACATAAAGTAAGTTGACTGACTTTTGCATACGTGGATAAGAACCGAATGTCAACCTTTTTAATTCCAAAAATAAAATTATCCAACACTATTTTATCTTTGCTGTCTATTGTTGATTTTTTTTCTTCATGGTAATTGGAAAAAACAAAATTTCTGTCGTCATAAAAAGGAAATACTAATTTTTCTTTTGGGGACTAGGTCTACGGTGTTACACCTCCATTTGATTGTGCCAAAAGAGAATGTTGGATGCCTATTTATAATAATGTATCATCCATTGATTATTTACTTTATATAAATTGGCATTCGAATATCTAGTTGAAAAACTTGTATAGTTTCCATTAGTTGACAAAACGTGCTCGCAACCTGGCACTGCGAATCAATTTACTTTGTATTAATCCATTCCTCGATCCCGCTTGTTATTATTTTTTTAGGTCAACAATCGGCTTAATTTTTTTTTTGGTGAAAAACAATCGGCGTAAATTGAATAAATATAGATTAGTATGCTGTTTATTTTGTTTAACTAAAATTTGACAAAATATTTATAAAAAAGGCTCGAGCAGGAGTCTTATATTTATTCTTGGCAAAACTTTTCACATTTCAAACATCACATTCAGCTCAATAAACTTTAGAGTATGGATATATCCACTTCGTCTAATAATATCTTAAAAAATACATTTATTAGATATATTATTTTTCGGAATAGATATAAAACACTTTACATACACTATTTCACTTCAGAATTTAAATCTTGGAATTCCATTTATTCAGACAAGTGGCTTATTATATATGTGTGTGCGTGTGTATAAAAGTCGTGCTTACAAATTAAGTACGGACCATATAAATGCTAATTAATCCATCTCAAATGCGGATGATTTATATACGAGAGAAATTATTTTAAACCGTACAAAATGACTGTGATGACATATTTTATTTTTTAATATTAACATTCAAAATATATCAATATTGACTTGATTTATATGTCAATATTGATAATATTTATAATATTTTTAATGCGTGTATGATATTTTTATTTGTCTTGATTGGTCTCCTAAAAACTCTCTTTTTTTTTTTCTGGGATTCAAGAATAGAGATGTTACGAAGATGATGATTTTGCCTATTGTGGAGGCGAAGGAAGCCAAGGTTGCCAATACCGATGCGATGAGAGTTTCGTTGTCGTCTATAGCAGATGATAACAAGAGGAAGAAATGAGAGTCGTTGTTGGTTAGATACAACCTTACGAAACTACTATCTTGGAGCGGGAGTGACAGCATGAATTCTCCATCCACTAAAGAAGCCAACGATGAATCTTCCAGTTTTTTCCCTCTGAGATCTCATGTCAACTTTTTTCCCTGTTACTCTCCTCTCTTATATCTATTGTGAGTCTCTCTCTTATGCATGCCATTGTTAACATACAAAACATACAAATATAATCCAACCACATCTCAAGTCCATCACCTTAAGATGCCGTGACCGTTAGGGTTCTAATGATGGTTTCTCTTTTGTTTCGCCCTAGTAGCAGTTTCTTCTTCTTCCGCTGACGATGGTACGTTACTTTTTTGGTAATAGCAAATTTTACGACAGTATTACTTGATTGTAATGTTCGTTAATTATTACTTCAAATTGTTTTGTTGGGGCCAATTTCTTATAAATGCACCCTATATATCCTTACAATCATGTATGTCTGACTAGTTGTCGGTCTGAATTTATTTATATAATTTTTTACTATCATAACATAAAATATAGACTAAATAGTAAAATATAGATTAAAAAATCTATATTCATATTTTGAAAAAATTTAGCGGAAATTATTTCATACGCGTCTTTTTTTCTTTGTTGATTCGGAAAAATCAAGCGTGCAATACTCTTTTCTATTTTTTTTGAGGTGATTTGGATAAAAATCAGTTCTCACAAGATGGTCGAGTAAAAAATATTAGGTTAAACTATATCGCCTAAATGAATTTCGGGCGTTGACAATGTGTGCACGTCAACCCCAAACCAGAACATACATATTCTTAATCAATCGATGATATCACATTTTTTAAACTTTGGTATTTTCTCGGTTTTTTTTTCTCAAAAGTTTTTTTGAGAATTTTATCTTCTTCTTTGTTGCATATACGCCTCGTTGGAAACTCGAAATTTTAGACTGTCCCATTCACATGACATTCTTTTAATCATGGTAAGTTTTCGCATCACCTCTACTCACTTATTTTTATGTACATTTAGTTATTTGTTTCTTGGTATCAACAAACAATTAGTTCTATAGATCGTGGTGGACAGTGTGATGCTAACGCCATTGTCTGCTTCTTGTCGAAGAGGAAAATAAAGATTAAAGGGGACATAGAATAGACAAATAAAAGACAGAAAAATTGGAGATATTTACTAAAATTTTACAATTTCATGGATGATTAATGATCCTTTGAAACTCCTAGCACTCTTAACATTTTCTAGTTAGTACTATGTATCTAAAAGTTGGCTTTCAATAAAAGATATTCAATTTATTCGTTTACAGCGTAGGCATGGGCATGCTTCCACCAACTTGCATTTTTTGCGATCCATCTTATTACTCTATGCTCACCGGCGCAAATTACCAACGGCGAGGACGAATCTAGGATTGAGGAAACTCCGATGATGATGAGTCGCCGTCGATGAGTTTCACTACTACGTCCATATAAATAAAACATAAAAAACATAAAGATAAAGAAGAACAGTTACAAGTTGCCAATTATTCTAGGGATCGTATTTCCATTCCGATTTTCGTTATTCTTTGAGCTGTGATTTGCTTTTGTGTTGTGTACCAACAGAAGAAAAAGGCTAAAGCAATTTCTCCTACTGCAGGATCAGGTCAGTTGTGATGATGTTGCAAATTGCGAATTCAATATTTTGTACAAATAGACTTTGACAAATTTTCAAGATTTAAATCTTATCAAATCAAATTATCGGCTACTTATATCATCAGAGGAAATCCAAAAATATTTTGATGGACTTGTAATATGCGGGTTGCGTTTCCTAATTATAAAACTAGGAGGAGGCGACATGGTTTATGGAAAAGAGGTACCCGGAGTTGAGCTCCAACAAGTCAGCCAAATAATGAGGTGAAGATCAACATGGGGTAGAGTCGTAGAGAACAAATACTCTTCTGGTGGATGATGGATATCGAAAATTCATTTCTTTATAAATGGTGTAAAATTCAATTTTTTTTTTAAAAAAAATAAACCTCTGATGTTGCTAATTTCTGTAGGTTCTTGAGGTTTTTTTCTGTGACACCATATTCTTAATTCTTATATTCCAAAAAAAATTGTTTTGATGACAAATACGAAATCCAATAAATATGAAATCCAATTAACCAATTGAGTTATATATATAAATACAAATTGTGAAATTATTTTTCTAATAAGTATGGTTTTTGCATCTCCGGAATTCACTCTGATCCTAGATTTTGAATCAGTTGATGATCATATCTTCTATTTTTATACGTAAAATGTTCTTTACTTGCAAGTATATCGTAATATGGTAATATATAAATTTACAGTTGTTTCTCCCTCTCTTCTACCCGAGTGATCCTTTCTCCACAATCCACATACGTATGGTAGGTAGCTCCTCTGTAAAATCAAAGGTTGCGGGCAAAAAATTCACTGAAAAAATCATTCGTCGCAAATTTTAATGAGAAAAAGTTCACTCTTTGTATTTGTCCAATCTACGAATAACCCAGATAGTTACACTAGAAGTGTTACAATTTGGGGGTAAATATCCAAATGGACCCAAATTAAAATTGCATACCACCTAACAAAACCTTTACCACCAACCACATAGCAACCTTCCTCAGCAAATCACATAGGTCAAGTGTTGATATTTGGTGGCATCCCAAATTAAGCATATTTTTGGTTTGCCACTTCCCTTCAGACACGATCGATCTCAATTATTGAGGTTAATTCAAATCAGGAACTGATGTTTGATTCAGGACGAGCAACTGCTTTCTCCCGCAATTTCTCGTCTCTCTTTTGTGGTTTATGCGAAAATCTCGTTTGTTTCTTGTAGTTAAATCGACACTGTTTTATACCAAATAATATATGCTTGTGAAACAAATAAGCGACCAACAAAGATAATCTACAACAATCACTTTAATCAATTAACACACAGTATTTAAATTCGATTGGAAAAAAAGTTATAAAAATTACTAATTCCTGGCCCCACTTATCGTCCTCCTCAATCGCCGTCACTTTTTTTTTCTTTCAATTTTAAAGTCTTTATAATCTAAGAAACAGAAAACACCAAATTAAGAAGAAATGAATAACAAAACAGAGAGACAGAATATCTGTTAAGAAAAAGAGATTAAACAAAACCAAAAACCAAAAAAAAAAAAAAAACTTAAAAAGAATCAAAATAAAAACTCGCTGCGTTTGACTCACCAAGTTCTCTGCCGATCTCTCTCTCTCTCTCTCTCTAAAACCTAATCCCCTCACGCTCTCTATTTACATCTCGAGCCCACACGGTCCTGGACTCGCCGTGGTGGTCCGATTGGGCAAATCGCTCCTCTCCGCCGCCAATCTCTTCTTTCCGTACGTAATAACCCTAACCGTTTCCATTTTCCATTTCCCGAATTTTACTTAGGGTTTTTAAATTTTTTGCGTATATACCTCGTTTGCCTATGGATTTTTTGTACGTAGTTTTGAGTAGTGAAGTGAATAAGGCGGGAAATGAAGCAGCGGCTCGAGAGATTTTTTTCCTAAGCTTGACAAGACTTTGAGGTTTAATGAGTTAGATTAGAGTTCAGTTGTTGGATTTAATGTGAAATTTAGATTTAGGTTAGAGGTTGGAAGTAAGGTAGCTCAGTGGCGTGGCTTCTATAAGTGGGGTTGCTGGATTCAGGAGCTTGCTATTCGAGGTTACGTTTTTTGGTTTAGCCTGTAATGCCTGCGGTTGCTCAAAGCTTGGATTTGAGAGGTTAATGTGTGATTTAGTTTTGAGTTTAAAGGTTTGAATCTAAGGTAGTTCAGTGGTTGTGGTTTCTGGAATCGGATTTGTTTGGGCGTATGATCTTGCTGTTTGAGGGTTTGAATCTCTGTTCAGTCAGAAAGTCATGTGGTTGCACCGTTGCACTCATCCTGGATTTGTGGTCAGTGCAATTGCAGGCATTACTGGATAAATCAAAGATTGAAACTTTGAAACAACAAGCTCGTGCGTCCAAGCAAGTCCCCTTAAAGAAGCCATACTTATAGAACTACATGACTTCCAACCTATAACTGATATGCGATGGTATTGGCTCGGGGAAGGATTTGATTGTCTTGTGCTCTTTGGAAGGTTTTGACTGTAGAATGGATGTCGTACACAACGAAATTTTTGGCTTGATGGTTAGAGCGTGGTTTTCACTGAGAGATGTATTGTCTTGAGAAGGAAAACTCTTTCGTTGAATACAGTTTGAATGCAGGACAGGATGGGAAATATATTTGGGTCATATGTGACAATTTTATTAAAATTGAGGAAGTTAACATGAAATCAACGTTCTCTTATGTTTGTATGGCACCACTTATTTACTACGTTGTCTTTCTCATGTTCTCTTCTTATTACATGTATTATGTTTCTCACGTTCGGATTATGTTTATTCCAGGCCAGATATTAAACTCTGATCAAGAAGAGTCTGGCCCATGTTGTTCTGCTATTAGGAGCTTCTGCTTCTCTGAGGGGAATGATTTTTAGCAAGAGATTGTGACAATGTCTGGATTGCTAAATGTATAATTATCCTGAACTTCAATTTAATTGTTGCTTATGATTTGGGGGCTTTTCCCTGGTACATGTTGGAAATCTCCATGCAATAGCTGTTAGGCCCCCATGATGATGTAACATTATATAAGTGTTGGTTTGTCTGGTCCTTCAAAGAAGCGTGATTCATGTCTTAAATGTCTAATTATGTTTTGTTTTGCATGTGTTTTTTTAATAGCAGAAAATCTCTCTTGAAACTTTGCAGGGTTACACATTAATTTGACATATTGGTAACTACAGTTGAACTTGTCCATTAAAATTTTCAATCAAGATTGGTTTTTATAGAACCTATATAATTGAGATGTGGACTCCTTTGCTTATGAGCCAAGGTGTATGATCCAACCATTCGAACTTCTCCTTCGTCTAGGACTATATTTCTTGTTATGTGGACTGGTCTACCATTTTTTAATATGCATAAGAGGTTAATATTTTCGTTTCACTGTTTAAATTTTCTGCATTATGTATTGCAGTCATCTCTAAACGGTTCTGCTTCAAATATTCAAGACGGTACAGGGCGGTCTTTTCCATCATTTTCTGCCCAGTCTGGTGCTGCCTCTCCCGTTTTTCACCACACAGGTTGACATTTTGTGGTTGCTTATTTCATCTGTTTCTGTACTGTCATGTGACTTTAGAACTTCTTTCTGCAGGAACAATTCAGGGGCTACATAATATGCACGGAAGCTTTAATGTTCCCAACATGCAAGGTACACTTGCATCCAGAAGTTCTGCTATCAACAATGTTCCGTCTGGCAGCGTTCAACAACAAACAGGCAGCCTCTCAAGTGGACGATTTGGATCTAATAACCTTCCTGTTCCTCTATCCCAGGTACCTTTTATATGCTGTACATTCACAAATGATGCTTCGATGGTCTGTGAGAAACCGTGTTTGCTACTGATCTAGTTAATGTCTGCAATTTCTCCAGCTTTCTCATACCAGCTCCCATGGACACCCAGGAGTCACAAATAGAGGAGGTATAAGTGTTGTAGGAAACCCTGGATTTAGTAATAACACAAATGGAGTTGGCAGTTCTATTCCTGGGATTATTCCAACATCCGCTGCAATTGGTAACCGGAATGCTGTGCCAGGATTGGGAGTGTCCCCACTTTTAGGAAATGCAGGTCCCCGGATGACAAGTTCAGTGGGAAACATGGTTGGTGGAGGAAGCATTGGAAGGAGCATAAATTCAGGAGGAGGATTGTCTGTCCCTGGTCTTGCATCGCGTTTAAATTTAACAGCAAATAGTGGCTCTGGAAGTTTAGGCATCCAAGGGCAAAATCGTTTGATGAATGGTGTAATACCTCAAGGTAGGCGTCCAAGGGCATTTATTCTTTTAGTTGGTAGCTGCAAGATATAATTAAGAGACAAGTTACCTGTGCTATTAGTCCATATTGTTAGTTGATGTTGTCATGGAAATGTTCAGGATCAGTCCTGAACTCCTGTTGTTTCTTGGCCTTGAGAGCTTGCATGGTTTTTGCTCTTGTATGAAACTAAGTCTGACTTGTTGCCAAGTTTGTTTTTGATGTTAATGGATGAATCTTTTGCACGATCGTGTGTACGAGTTCAAATTTGAGTGATATATAGAATGTTGTTTATCTTTTTCATTTCTGCATAATTTGAAATCCAAATGTCCGTTCATGGCCAACTGTTTTCTTGTACTTGTTTCTCTAGTAGTTATCCTACACTAATGTTGATTCTTTTTATTTTTGCTTGATATTCTGTTGGATTCATCTGCTTTGTGCGACACTAATAGTCTTCTCTCGGGGTGCTGTTTTCTTACAATAATCTATACATGACATCTTAACAGAATTGTATTTCACCCTATGATTTGATTTTTTAATAAATGTGTGCTATTGTTAGTTTACAATTCCGCATATATGATTGTAACACTTTCAGAATTCAGGATCCCCACAGGTAATTTCTATGCTGGGAAATTCCTATCCTTCTGCTGGTGGCCCACTTTCACAGAACCATGTCCAAGGAATGAATAGCTTAAGCTCTATGGGAATGTTGAATGATGTGAACGTCAATGATAGTTCTCCATTTGACATAAATAATGATTTCCCAAGCCTGACAAGCCGACCTAGTTCCGCTGGAGGTCATCAAGGACAGATGGGTAAATAAAATATTTCTTCCTATTGATCTAATATCTTCAATTTGTTTGTCTTTTTGGCTTTAACATGACTAGAACCAAAATTTAGGTTCACTAAGGAAGCAAGGTCTCAGTCCAATTGTTCAACAAAACCAGGAGTTCAGCATTCAAAATGAAGACTTTCCTGCTTTGCCGGGATTCAAAGGTCTACTTCAATTACGGTTATCAAATTTTGTCATTGTTATGATAGAAGCTTGAAACTATTAAATCTCATTTGTTTAAAGATTGCAAAGTTCTTGTTATTTGCATTCTTCGTTTCCTTTCTTTGACATTCAGATTTTTTCAGGTGGCAATGCAGATTATGGTTTGGACTTGCACCAGAAGGATCAAATGCACGACAATACTATGTCAATGATGCAGTCTCAGCACTTCTCTGTATGCCATAGATGCTCGGCTTCTTGAGATTTATCAATAAGTTGTCGTGACATTGTCTCTTTGAATTCTGCTTTGCAGATGGGCAGATCAGGAGGATTCAATTTAGGGGGAAGCTACTCTTCTTTTCGTCCTCAGCAACAGCAGCAACATTCTCCAGCAGTTAGTAGTAGTGGAGTTTCCTTCGCATCTGTTAACAATCAAGACCTTCTTCATGCTTCGGATATATATCCATCTTCGCACTCATCTTATCACTCTCAGGTTTGGAACTTTGGCACTATACTTTGAGAAACTCTCAAATTCCATCTGAGGATTGTCTATTTAGCTTCATGAAGAAGATTCTATGATCTACATGTCTGCTTTCGTATGTAAATTCAGTTGCATTGTGTTTCGCTGGTGCAGTGACTTCTATTTTCCCCTTATTTTGTTCTCTCAGCATATGCTTTTAATCAGAAAAACATCTGATAACGATTTTCATGATTTGCCAGACTAATGGACCGCCTGGTATTGGGTTGAGACAGTTGAATTCACCAAGTTCAGTTTCTGGATATGACCAACTCCTTCAGCAATTTCAGCAACACCAAAACCAATCTCAGTTCAGACTGCAGCAAATGTCAGCTGTAAACCAGCCATTTAGGGACCAGGGAATGAAATCCATGCAGGCCACACAGTCACCACCAGATCCATATGGGTTACTTGGCTTGTTAAGTGTCATAAGGATGAGTGACCCAGATCTAACATCTCTTGCGCTCGGTATCGATTTAACTACTCTTGGATTGAACTTAAATTCTGCCGAGAATCTACACAAGACTTTTGGCTCCCCTTGGTCCGATGAGCCAGCAAAGGGTGATCCAGATTTTAGCGTGCCTCAATGTTATTATGCAAAGCAACCCCCTCCATTGCATGTGAGCTGTTCACTTCTCTCCATCGAAATTTGTTTGTTCTGTTTCATTTGCTCATCTCTTTTGGATGCTTGCAGCAAGGCTGTTTCCCGAAGTTCCGTGTAGAGTCATTGTTATACATGTTCTACAGGTGCTTTTCTTTATGTATTTGGTCTTTATTTGTTTCTATGTACTTTAAGGCATGACATATATGGCTCACTAGTTTCTTTGCGTCCTGGTCATTTTTCCAGCATGCCTAAAGATGAAGCTCAGTTATATGCTGCAAATGAACTGTAAGCATTCTTTTCCTACTTGCACTGACTCAATATACCGTAGCCCCTGCTGATGCTTTTCCTACCCGCACCCTAGTTCTCTTGAGACAGGGAAGTGGGCTGTTTTATTTTCTGGAAATGCCTTTCGGGATTTGAATATCTTACATATGTTGCCAATTAGGTATCTTAGGTTTGTTGCTAGGCGACAACGGAATACTGAGGGAATTATATTTTCGTCTTATTGACAGTCATAATAGAGGATGGTTTTATCACAAGGAGCATCGGTTATGGTTCATAAGAGTTCCCAACATGGAGCCACTTGTTAAGACTAATACATACGAGAGAGGATCGTATCACTGTTTTGATCCAAACTCGTTTGAAACAATCCGCAAGGTTGGTACTGGTTTTCAATTTTTTTGTTTGATCATGATCCTCTCGCACTTTGCCGTTCAGAGAATAACTAATTTAGGGTTCTGATTCATGTGGTGATATCTAATTTGATGCAGGATAACTTCGTAGTCTATTACGAGATGTTGGAAAAGAGACCAGCTCTACCTCAACATTGACCAGCTTTTCATTTACCATGTACATTTTTGCCATATAAGACTGATTCATTAGAACAAGTCAGATTGCAGCATTAGTGTTGCCGTGTATCCGGGTTTTTCTTGCCAGTTTCTTTTGTAATCTTGTTACAGCTGTAGAGCATTCAAGCTATCTATGAAATTTTAGTTCAAGCAATAAACAATTCTGCAAGTCTCATATCAAAGGAGATTGTAGATAAAAATTCAACTGTTCTGTGTCACGAATGTTCTGAGTGGCAATACTCAGACTCGTAAGTCCACTTGACACTGAAAGTGCTAAACATTTTCTTCTGACGGCGGAGCCAATATAACCGAACCACAGTTGTTCATCGCTAGCCCTTGGCATAAAGCTGCTTGTAGTTGTTGCTGGTGTTGTCGACGCTGTCTTTCAAGTACGATGGACGCTATCACGATCAGCTTGATGGCTATTACTAATGATATTCTAATAGCCAACCGAACTATCAACAGATTGGTTGTTTTTCGAGGTCGTGGTGGGACGATGTAAGGATTCTAATCAGCAGTGGATCAGTACGACATGTTAATTACAAGTAGGAGAAATGTTTCTTATACCAATTTATCTAACAACTTGAACTTACTTGTAGTTGGAGGATAGGTGCTTGTTGCTGGTTATACTCTTGGGAACTTCTCCACTAAATTGGTTATTGCTAAGGTCACTAAAAAGTTGAGGAACAAAGTTGAAGACATGAATTGGCTTAAAACTTTTACAAGACAAATGTGGTGTTCTTGATATACTGACAGGTAACGGAGACGAGGCATATCTCCGCGGAAATGCGGAATCAGGCCATCCAATTTGCTATTTCACAGATATGGAAAGTTTCAAAGGGTAGAAGAACTGAAGCTTATTTCTAACCAGAAAGCTAGAAAAAGGGTTTGAACCCAATTTCTGAAATTGAACATACATCATTTGGAGGGAGTCCTTTTTGCTGAAATCCGGAAGGTTGCCAGTGAGACCATATTCTGAGAGATTTCTGAAACAGAAGAAATATCCGGTCACACCATTTTCGGACAATAGCAAAGCAGCATGGATACATTGGTAAGAAGCTATTCTAGTTTAACGAGAGGTCTAAGAAAGTCGAGTCGATTAGTTGATAACGTTTAAGGTTACTGTACAAGTACGTGACTCTAGGAGGGTCACCCAAGCAGAGCAGCCATTGCCAGGACGAGCCAACACATGGGTCACCACTAAGATATGGCTTTAGCTGCTCGAAGGAATTAGCAAGCGATTGTGCTCCATCAACTGTTCAATAATAAAGCCTTCCGTTTGAATGCAAGTATTCATTGTCGAGCCCAAACCAGTCAATTCTCGCAAAAGAATGTTAATTTGTTGTCAATTAGACAAGTATAGGACTACTCACTGTCATCCTGCGAGGCTCGCTTGGTGTGTACATCATTTCTATAGTTCTTGAACCCAATCATTCTCGCGTCTTCGTATCCAACTGAAAACGTTAAGTTAATGGCTTGATAGATTTTCTACTTACAAGTACGATGTTTTTTCGTTCTATGAAATTTCATGCACATACCCGAGGAGGCTGCTTGAAGAATCATAAAAGCAATAAAGAGCGACACTAAGTTCCCCATATATGATGCTTTTGCTTTCTTGTTCCTCAAATAAACATGCCCGAGCCAGACTGCTGCATAGTATATGTAGTTCACACGTTTTCATTTCGATAAATTCTAGATTTTTATTTGTTGATTATATGGGTTGAATTGGGAGATGAAATTTATGCGCGAATACCAAAGGAAGCTATTTGATTGTATTTGGTTTTAAAGTTAATGCTAGTTTTTCAGATTAATGTTCTGGAAATTTTACAGGGCAGTCTGCTATATCTAGAGAATTTCTTGTTATTTCATAAATAGTTTTGGTTAAATACTAATGTTGCTTCGCATTATGATACATCACGATGTAGCAATTTTAAATTTTCAGATAGATGACAGAGACTGACAAGTGGTGCTCATTAATCCCAATTGGTTTAGCTATCCAACGTATCACGTTATTAATTTGATACTCGTGTCATTTCATGTCACTAAGTTTAACCCTGTGACATATCATTAGTCCCTGATTTGTACACAATCAATCTCTTCCAAGCGTAGATCTCAACCTGTAAACTACTAAGTTAATCCAAGTTTTCTTAAATTAGTGAAATAACACGATACACAAATTAAATTAGAATCATGACATGACACACAAATAAAATTAATGACATGACATGATACACATAATAATTTAAGAAACGTGATATGACACACAAATAAAATTAATGACGTGAAATGATATAGATGACAACTCAAGGAGCTGAAATTAGAGATCATCACTTAGTTGCTAGTCATGTAAATTCACTGCCACATTTTAAAAGAATTTAAAATTACAAGACAGTAGTGAATTAACTTGGAAACTTTGACCAACAGTTTATATTGCATAGTCGACAGTTAAACTTTTGTTATTTTTCTTCTGATTCCGACGAATCAAACAGTTTCAGCGCGTTTGGTCCTCTTCGAGCTCGTATTGTGTTGTCCGCTTTCATTTCTTTGTTGGTCCATCTCTTGGTCATTCCTAATTGTCGCAAAGCAAGTTGTTTGTACTTTCCGGATTTTGCCATTAATCTTATTTTCAAGAGAAACCCTCCAAAAATTATTGTATCCACGAACGTCAACTTCGTCGAACCTCAACTTGCCAATATTTTTTAGGTTAAATTATATTCTATGTTGGAATTTGTCTCAAATCCTACTTAAGGATAGCCCATTGTAACAGAATTCTAGTTGGGAAGGAGCTCAAGATAAGTCTTCTTTTAGTATTAGGAATTCTAGTTAAGGTAGAACTCTAGATTAGGTCTTCTATAAATAGGAGCATTGTGTAGAAGTTCTTGGGGTCGGGAGAGAGCAAATACAATGGTGTAGGAGCAACTAGGCCGAAGGCATGAGGCCGTGACCTCTCCGTAGCCTATATACCCATTGTAATCCACTTTCATAATGAGATCGTCTATACCCCCGTGGAGTAGGTCGATTGAAGACCGAACCACGTACATCGTGTGTCCTCTATATTATTACGCTTATGCTACTCTTGTCTCTCTCTTTCTTTAAAAAAATTCAACATTCTACAAGAGTCATTATCTCTAGGCATTATATCTATAGCCTATTCTAAGATTGTCTCATGCTCTGGAAGTGTTCACACTGAAAGCATTGAGATGTTTATCGTTGCAAAAGGTGTCGTTGCGGAATGTGAAAAAAACAGGTCTGTGCAGACTTCAATCCGAATAACTTTCGTTTAACAGAGTGCTAATTAAACACAGCAACAAATAAAGGGTCATTCATAGACAATTCACATTCTAATGATTTCAAATGCAACATAATCAGGAATGCTTATCCAAACAATGTCTTATGATGAGCCTGTTTGGCAACTCCGTTGCCTTATCAGCTTCGCGATCTCCTCATCGTCGGCATTTCGAGATGCAATGGCATTTGTTGGCTCTGTGCTAATAGACATTGATCGAATGTCAATGCTTGATAGCCCGTTGCTACATGTCACTATTTGTTGTTGTTGTTGTTGCAGCTGAAGTTGTAGTTTTTGGCTCCGCTTCGAATAGACTATAAAAGCAATACCAAGAACCGCAAAGATTATGGCTACTGGTATTCCAATCACTAAGCCAACGATCAGTCCCTTTTTGTTCTTTGGCTGGGACATGTTTTTCGTTCGATCAGGTTGGGACAGCTTGAGGTGAGGGTTCCCAGATACACTGGATGAACACGAAGAACAAACAAGAAGACGAGTTTTTTTCTCAGCTTTAGTTGGATTTCCTGTTTAGTACACTCCTACTTTGATTGATCTGATTAACTTACTTGTAGTACAGGTTCGGATTGCTAGCTATACTCTTTGGAACTTCCCCCGAAAAGTTGTTGCTGCTAAGATCGCTGCGAAAGTACGGAAGAAAAAAAATAAAGATGAGGCAGTAGTTCTATACTGGTTTGGAATTTGAAACTAATCCTAGCAGAGGTTGTTATTAGTTTTTCTGAAATCCTTACAGTTTTGTCAGAAGAGGCAGCTTTCCAATGAAGTCCGGAATTGAACCATTCAACTTGTTATCCGACATATATCTGAAACATTTTAAATTACATAGAGGAGTTTTGACTTGAGAAGAAAGAACTTGAAATGGATTTGGAATAGATTCTAGGAGACGCCATACATCGATTCAAGGCCATCTAGTTTGCTGAAGTCTGGAAGATTGCCAGCGAGTCCATATCCTGACAGGTACCTGGAAGTCAAGAAAAAAACCAATCACAAACTACGATACTCCAAATTGTACAAATATTCCTGAGGTTTAAGGGTCTGATCACTCATCACCGTACAAAAAGGCGACTCGTATTGGGTAGTCCCAGCACAAAATCCATGTATATCCGAAGAGAGAACACGGATCACTGGTGGACTGGTTTAGCTGCTTAAAGGAACTAGTCAGTGCATATAGTCCATCCACTGTTTCAGTATCAGAGCCAATGCTGCATCAGTCCCAAACCATACAGCAATCCCTTTATAACAAACTTTCTGGCAATGAAGCTTAAGGTTGTATAGAACTAAACTCACGATCATCCTGCGAAGTCAACTCGCGGCCGTGGCCATTGTATCTGGTGGTTGGAGCGCCTTCATCTGTTACAAGGAAATCAGACAAGTCATGATTTTAGCTGTGACCAACGCAAAGAACTCTTTGTTGGGAGATGCAATTTATGTGCAAATACCTGAGGAAGCTGCTTGAAAAGCGAAAAGAGCAGTAAAAAGAAATAATAAAATCTTCATTGCAATTTATGTACAAGTCCTTGCTTCTGAGAACTGAGATGGGTTTTGAAGTAAATGCCAGTGTGTCTTAGATAGTTAGATGGTGAAGTCTCCTTGCTATAACACTTTAACACATATTATGGTTAAATACAGTATGATACCATGTGTCATTACAAAAATTTCACAAAAGGCTTGAAATTTCAAAGTTTTCCAAAAGTGATCCGGAGTTTTATGCGAAGAGATTGTTTGGTACATGAATTGATATAGCTTTTAGCTAATAGTTTTACGGTACATACATGACTCATTAACCCTTTCTTAAAATTTATTAAATAAATCAATAATACTAGCGGAGTTTAAGCGTTCGGATATGCTGGTCTCCTAGTAGCAAAATCCGGACAACATGGACTAGTTCGGTAGCAAATTTATAATGTCATAGTACATATGAATTTTTAAAGATCTTTAATAACAATGACACATTAATGTGCGACAGAGGTACAATTGTTCTGTAATGTTCATCTCAAAATAAAAAATATCTAATTACTATGACGGACAGTTGATTAAAGGGACTAGGGAGGCTCAAAAAAGGTACTTTAAGTCCCATTATAGATGATCCATTAAAAAAGAGTCAGAATATAGGTCCTTACGTAAGTCTCTCCATTGGTCCAGTCCAGCCCCACGGACTCCAAAGAGACTCGGCGAAGTGGAGGGAGAGGAGAGCGCTAACGAAAATCAGAATAACAGGCATGCCTAATTATTCTAATCCACCATTAAAATAATTTCAGAAAAGTCACCGTATTTTAAAACTATCCAAAATAACCGAGTGTTATGTGAAGAGTGTTTTAGGTACGTGAATTGATATGCACTTTAGTTATACTTTTGGAACTTAGACTCCTTTATTTTCCTTATATTTTACTAAACAAATTAATAACGCCCCTAAAGTTTTAATACTTGTAAAAAAATCATTAATACTTGAAACCAACAAGATAATTTCAATCAAAATATATACTCGAGGTTTGTCGAGATACATATATTTTGGTTGTCTAGTAATTGGCAGATTTTGCCATTAACGTTCCCTTACAAGTTTCAAGACAGATCCTCCGGTTTGTTGTAGGCTTGCAACCACAACGTCAACGTCTTACGAGTCTCAACTTGTTAATATTTTAGGCTTTTATTTTATTCTCCCTTATTTTACTTAAAAGAGTTTCTGATAATATTAAAAAAAAAACATAGACATCAAAAAAAAACTTGTAGCCTATGATTTTAGAAGAAAACTACTTATAAGAAATCATTCTGATAGTATTTAAAAATTTATAATAATAACTAACAATTAACCATGCAGTGATGACTAACTTATGAAAAATTATTATTTGGATAATTCATTATCCAAATTCAAAATAGAATCGATAAATAAGAAATTCATAAATTTTGAATAATGAAAATTTTGAATTTAAATTATCTAAATGTTCCCACTAATACAAAATATACCATTTCCAATTCAAATATATACAATTATGATTCCACACAGTCATTATTATCACAACACATATATACCATTATCACTTCACAGGTATGCCATTATCAATTCTCGTTCTTACAAGTGTCACTTTGCCACGTAGCATGAGAAATTATACTATATGTTCATTCTAAGTACAACCATATCACTTCACAAGTATACCATTATCACTTTATGTGTATACATTAATTATCATATTATTTGTATACCTTTACTAATTCATAGTCATTCCATTGTCATTTTTTTTGGTAAATTTAAGTTTAGCCGATTGAACTTAAATTTTTGGGGCATTAGACGGCCTTAGATTTTGTTCTCCTCCCAAGCAAGGTTTTTTCTATTCGCAAGAAATGGGATTTGAGTTTCTGACTTTTTGAAAAGGAGGTAATATCCGTTGCTATCTTACCCACCAAATGTTGGTATTCCATTGTCATTTTACATATATACAATTGCGACTCATTTATGTAACGTTATTGGGTGAAATTTTTTTGGTTTAAATTAATTTCCTTCCAATTGTGAACAAATTACAATTGCAAATTTATCCAAGACAACATCTTTTCATTTATTTATTTATTATTATTTTTCCTTTATTGTTAACATGTTCTATTTCGGCTTAGGTAAAACAGGAAGCCGGTTATATTAGGGACTGCAAAATCATTTTTTTAAAACATGGGGCACTAAATTGTCAATTGAGTCATATATGAGGCACCTAATATTAATTTACCTAACAATTTAAAACTACAAAGTAACGTGTCAAAAGTGAAAATCACAGCATAGTAAAGTCAGCTTGATCAACAAGTTGTAATACAAACTTGAAGAGAGGATTAAATGCGCTACAAATATTTGCAGCACTTTTAGTATAGTCCTCTCTTAAAGTTTGTACATGTTGTCCGCTTCCATTTCTTTGTCGAACTAAGTTTTGGTCGTTCCTAAATGTTGCTAAGCAAGTTGTCCGTGTTTCCGGATTGTGCCAATAATGTTACTTTCAATAGAGACCCTCCATAAAATTATTGGAACCACGGACGTCAACTTCCTATGAATCTCAACTTGCCAATATTTTTTTAGGGTTTAAATTGTATTCTATAAGAGTCATTATCTCTAGACATTACATCTATAGCCTATCTAAGATTGTCTCATGCTGTGGACGTGTTCATTGTTGGAAAAAAGTGTTCTGAAATGAAGTAAAACGAGTCCGTCCGTGCAAAATTCAATCAGAAGAACTTCGTTTAACAGGGCACTGTTCGAACGGGACAGCAACTGACATGTCATTTATTGATAATTCACATTCTAATGATATCAGATGCTGACATAATCAAGAATGCTTATCTAAAACAATGTCCTACGATGAGCCTGTTTGGCGGCTCCGTTGCCTTAGCAGCTCTGCGATCTCCTCATCTTCTGTGTTTCGACCAGCAATGGTGTTCGCTGCGCTTGTTTGATTTGTACGTTCTATCAGATCTGTTGGCTCCGTGCTCATAGACATTGATCCAATGCCAATGCTAGATATCCCGTCGCCAACGGCTGTCATTTGTTGTTGTTGTTGTTGTTGCAGCTGCAATTGTATTTTTTGGCTCCGCCTCAAATAGACTATAAAAGCGATACCAAGAACCGCGAAGACTATGGCTACCAGTATTCCAATGACTAAGCCAAGTACCAGTCCCTTCTTGTTCTTTGGTTTGGACATTTGTTTCGTTTGAGCAGCTGGTCGGGGCGGCGGCACCTTGGGGTGAGGGTTCCCATCTACACTGGTTCAACATGAAGAACAAACAAGTAGATGAGTTTTCTCAGCTTTAGGTTCATTTCCTAGTTCAATGCCCCTGTCTAGTGATTGATTTGATGAACTTACTTGAAGTACAGGTCCAGATTATCAACAATACTCTTGGGAACTTCCCCAGAAAAGTTGTTGTTGCTGAGATCGCTGCGAAAATACGGAGCGAAAAAGGAAGATGCTGGTGGTTGTTTAGTCAGAATTCGAAACATGGTCGTTGATTTTCCTGAAATCCTTACAGTTTTTTCAGAAGAGGGAGCTTTCCAATGAAGTCCGGGATTGAACCATTCAATTCATTATCCGACATATATCTGCGAGGTTTTAAATGATACAGCAGAGTTGTGATCTGTAAGAGAAACAACTTGAAATGGATTTTGAATGGATTCATAGAGTGGTCCCATACATCGATACAAGGCCATCTAGTTTGCTAAAGTCCGGAAGATTGCCACTGAGACCGTACGCTCCCAGGAATCTGGAAGTAAAGGGAAAGAGTCAAAAGAGAAACCAGTCACACAATTATGACATACTCTGCAATTCATGAGGTATAAGGTCAGATCACATTACAAAAAGGCGACTCTTATCGGGTAATACGAGCATAAAATCCATTCCCATCCGAAAATGGCACATGGATCACCAGTGTACCCATGAAGTTGATCAAAGGAACTAGTCAATACATGTACTCCATCCACTGTTTCATCATCAGAGCCAATGCTGTATTAGTCAGACCAAATTTTGCTGCCAATGACGCTTAAATCTGTATAGAACTAACTCACGGTCGTCCTGCGAAGTCAGCTCTCGGCCGCGGCCATTGTATTTCCCGAAACGAACGGCCGGTGCGCCTTCATCTGTCACAAGGAAAATCAGACAAAGTCGTGATTGGAGCTGTGACCAACACAAAGAACTCTTTGTTGGGAGATGCAATTTATGTCCAAATACCTGAGGAAGCTGCTTGAAGAGCCAAAAGAGCAGGAAACAGTAATAATAAATATATCTTCATTGCAATGTTTGGAGTCCTTACTTTTGTTCAAACCAGACCGGAACTTGGTTTTGAAGTAAATGGAAGCGTGTCTTAGATGGTGAAATCCTCCAGTTATATCATATTTATTCATATTAGGGGTCAAATACAATATAGTACGCTGTGTCATTATAATAATTTCAGCAAAGTCACCTTAGTTTGAAATTATCCAAAATGACCCGAGTTTTATGTGCCGAGATTTCTTGGTACGTGAATTGAAATGCTCTTTAGTTATAAATTTTGGAACCTACGCGACTCATTTTATCTTTCTTAAATTTTGTTAAAGTCAATAATGCCCATAAATTGTTAACACTCGTATACAAATCAATAATTTCGATTAATTTACATAGTTTAGGTTTGTCGGGAATCTCGGGATACATATTTTGGTTCTTTAAGTTTCAAAGGAGATCCTCCAGGTTTGTTGCCGGCTTGAAGCCGCGGACGTCGACGTCTTGCGAGTCTAAACTTGCTAATATTTTATGTTTAAATTTTATTCTCCGTTATTTCATTTAAAAAAATTTGGTCCAATTATAAACCATTTTCGAAAAACGTTCGACAATAAATTCAGAAATGCAACAACAAAAACTTTCATCCTAAGATTTTGTTTCAGGCTGCGAAGTGTTCACATTAAAAATGTTTAGTTAGTTTTACAGCATAAATATGGAGATGGCCGCTCAAATTTATTTTTGAAAGCCTGGTTGTGACAAAAATCTATTTGTAAAAAAATTATCCTATAAGAAATAATTAACTTTCTAAACAAAGGAATAATTAATCAGGCAGTGACGACCAAGAAGTGAGAAGTGAGACCCATGCTTAAGATGCCGAGAGTTTTGATATAGAGGAATATCATTCATCCAGATAATCATTTAACTTTTAAAATCTATTATGTTATTAGAAATTGAATCTAAAGATTTTAATATTTGTGAGCGAGTTAATCTATAATCATTGTTTAACCCGTACGATCACTATTTATCGTATTTTAATAAAGTCAAAATTAGTGCAAATTTTGAACAAGCCAGGACACTATTTTTCTTGTTCCATCTCGTATTTGGAATCTATTAATAATAAGAATAGGACACAAAATGATAGGACTATTACCTTTCTACCAAAATTTTCAAATCTAAATAAACCCATGATTGCTATTTATTCATTCTCTCTTTTTTTTTTCCTTCTTAGTGGATTCTATCTTCTCCAAGTTATAAGAATAATTCTATCCCAAATAGGTAATGATATGATGAATATGAAGTAAACAAATAAACTGATTAAATTTGGGCTTTAATTTTATATTTATATTAGGGAATTAGGATTTCTCTGAGTACTTCGATTTGGGGAATTTTCAATTGAAGATTTCTGCTGTTCGTTTTATCTAGTAATGATTTTGGGATTCCAGATAAGAATAGAAGTGATGGCAGGTTTAACAACGGTGTCGAACCATGAGAAGAAAAGAACCGAGGAAGAGACGAAATAACGGAAAAAAGAAACTATCTTTTTTTTAATAGAATTAATAGTTAGGATAGTATGAGAACATCTATTTTTTTCATTTCTAGCCTGGGACAACTTTTCTAAGGCCACGTAAAAAAATGGGACAAAATTTAAAATATGGACATGACTTAAATTAGATATCATGCCAGTTTTTTTTTTTTTAAATTAAGCTAAGGTTCTTATACTTTGGAAATTCAACCGATTTTATCTTTAATGTTTAAAAATTAATCTTTAAATTCCTACTATACAAAATAACTGATTTTTTTAGTCCCTAAAAGTCAACATAAATTTTTTTATGCCCATTATACTCTTATTTTGAAAAACTAACCTACATCAAATCTAACCAAACCAAAAATAAACCAAATTCAATCTAACCAAACCTCAAACCATCTCTAGCCGAATCGACCACGCCGACTCCAATGCCTTGGCCTCCTCGCACACCCGATCGCATGCGGCGGTCAAAATGAACAAGCGCCCCCGACCATACGACATCCTCCATACGCCACCGCAGTGTGCAAGGGAAACATGGAGGCCCGGTTGCCTCAATCAACCCACATCACCACAGGAACCAGGAGGGGGTAACTCCCGATGTCGCCGGAGTAATCCACGGCGGGCATGAGCTGCTTCAACTCGGGGGTGGGCACGAAGTCCCTGAAGTCATCGACGAGCGAGGGCGTCTCGGCCTCGACGAAGATCACACCTTGGCCTGTAGAAGTACACGTTTGGGGTGTGGAACCGGGGCACCACCAGGTCCACGTTCTTCTTCTCTGGCTCTGCTTCAATGTTTAATTTTAGGTTTCTGGACCACATCTTCTTGGGCTTAGTGGAGAGTGAGGACGAAGGAGGTGGCAGTGGAGGAGGGTTAGTTTTGTTTTTCTCGTAAGGCATCAAAAGCTTTACATTAATTGTTCCAAGAGAGTACATCTGAAACTGGAGCAAAAAACTGGGAATATGAATCTCATGTTGGACGGTGCCATGTCCGGAGGAGGGGACGGCAATGAGAGTCATTTCGGTCCATGTAGTTTGGTTTTAATTTGGTTTGGTCGGATTAGATTTGAGTTTGAATTAATTTTTCAACAGAAAGGTAAAATTGTCATAAAAAAAATTATGTTGATTTTTAGGAACTAAAAAGCTCAATTATTTGGAATAGTAAAAATTCAAAGAATAGTTTTAAACAATAAATACGAAATTAGTTGAATTACCAAAGTACAAAAACTTTAACCTAATTTTCCTATTTTTTTACCAAACACTAAACAAGACAAAATTTAGTGTTCATGCCTTTACAGTCCCATACACCAAATACACCTTTGAGAACACCTTCATCGTGTGCAACTAACTTAAGGAGAAAACGATAATTCTCAATGTTGTTGTTTCATGCACTCAAAACTGTCTGGATTCACACATCAAAATGAGGATACCTATTTTGACAGATATCCCGACAATGCTCAGCTCTAAATTTCCAGAACATTATTTGTCATACAAACAAACCATCCTAAACATCGTCAATTTTATTATAGGAAAGGCCATCCATGTAAGAGTACACATCTCCATCCATTGGATAATTAGGAAACCTCGAATCCTTAATCTTCTCGGCAAATTTCGATGTAAAAAGCAGTTTAAAGATAATCCATATTCAACCTTCGCTACTACTCCGAAACTGTTGGTAACTCTGTAGGTAGGTTCTATTTGATTCTACGGGACAATGGATCGGCACGGGTATAAAGCTGCAGGTTTATCCAACAAAACATAAACCAGCAAGTCACCACGATGGTCGCTGCTTTGATTTTGCAGATGAACTAAGCTGTGTAGGTTCAAATGTCCAAAAAGAGCAAAACAATTCTAGGAAACAGAAGCAAGTTCCCATACAAGAAACTCTCAGTTCCAAGGAAAGATATCATCATACCCAAGGTCCTCCCCACAGTAAAGTCATCATAACCGTCATCGTCGCTGGGCCCTGAGAACTCGATCGAGATGGTCATGAAAGTCCACCATGAGATCCGAGTCAAAAAACCCATCGTCATCTGCGCAACCTAATTCCGAGTTGAACGGGTAATCATCTGTTGGATCATAGGGAAGCCTCAAATCCTTGATCCTCCCGGCACACGTCTTTCCCACCTCCTCACCAAGGAGATTGAAACACTGCCGCAAATCGAGCGAATCGAGGTGAGAGCAGGCATCCATAATCACCTCTAAGCCAACAATACTCAGCCAATTCCCAAATATCTGCAATTTGACAAGCCCGGGCATGTTTCTTGCAATTGCTTTAGCCTCTTCCTCTTCGTCTACCCAAACATTTTTATGCAAAGCGCTCTGCCCTTGGCGGTTCAGCTTGAACGTTTTGAGTAATGGACAACAACTGCCGAAGACTTCAATGGTCTCCACCGAGACGTAGCAGTACGAGAACTCGAGCTCCTCCAAGAGAGGAACCTTCTCGGCAACGGTAGCCAATCCCTTGTCCGATACGTCGTCGCACGAAACAAGCTCGAGACGCTTCAGTTGACTTCCTCTAGGGTTTGACTCGACGAAACAGAGATCAGTTCTCGCTCTTGTAATTTAAATTTAAATTAAAAAAAAAGTAAAAGGAAAGGGGGAAAACCTCTCGGATATGTAGAGGAGGAGGTCGTCGTCGGCAAAGTGGTTGATTCCGACGCCGACGAGGCCGCCCTGGGAGAGGTCGACGGCGAGGCGGCAGAGGCTGGCGTAATCAAGCGAGACGTGAGGGTCCTCGGGGATGAGCATGTCCACGTGTCGCCACATGGAGGGGTCCCTGGATATTCCCCTCCACGTTGTGCACACGTACTGAGCGCTTGTGAGCAAGTCCACGACTCCGAGTCGACGGAGTATCGCGGCCGCCACGTCACGCGGCAGATCCAGCCAGTTCCTCTCTGCTCCGGCCGCTTGCGGTTGCGGCGGCGTTTGTCGGTTGACCGGATCCATGGGGTTTATTTTTCGGTTCCCCCCCCCCCCCCGATAAAGGGATAACTATCTCCGGATTTCCACGGGGAGATCCACTCGTTAGAACATCTGCATTTACGCCCTCGCTACAGAGTCACATCCTGAGCGTCACGTCATCGCATTCTTATTTTCATTTTTCAGTTCATAGTGGTGCCTTTGTTATAGTGCTACACCTTGAGTGCCACGTCATTTTTTTTGTCAGCTCAGTTTTTTTTTTAAATTCAGCTAACTGTATCAAACTCGAATATTTTTTTTATAACTTCGAAAATGCTAAATTAAATTTCGAAATACTAAATTAAATTTTGAAGCACTCAATTTTGCGAAATGGGAATTTTATTAAATTTGAAATGTATTACATGAGCGATTAGAAGCAAATTATATTTTTTAAAATATAAATCACATAATTCTTATAATAATCCCAAATTAATTAGAAAATTTAACCATAAATGTATAAGTGTATGGTAAGGGTTTGGGTTAGAGCAAGACTATAGGGTTAGAGTTTTAAAGGTTTAGGATAAGGGTTTATAATCATCAATCTATATTTAGTTATTTTTAAAATCTTATTAATTATAGACTAAATACATCAAATTGCATAACAATACATAATTTACATCAAATTACAGTTTATTATATCAAATTACATAATTTATAGCAAATTACATAGTTGTATTAGTGTATAGTTATGATTAGGTTATTTAGGGTTTATGGTTTAGTTTATCAATGATTTAGAGTTTAAGGGTTAGGTTATCAAATAACATATAAATTACATAATTTACATCAAATTACATACAAATTACATAAAAATACATAATTTACATCAAATTGCATACAAATTACATAAAAATACATAATTTATCTCAAATGTCATAATTTAAACAATACAAATGAGATTATTGTAATAAATTAATTTTATAAAATTATGAAAAAATTAAAAATATATACTTCAAACATAATATTGCAAAATTGTACAGATAATTTTTAATAATTTTTTTAATATAAAAAGTCTAGTTATTTAGATTCATAAATTTGTATAAAATTATCAAAAAATATTAAAAGATATTTGTTCAAATAGAAAATTTGGAAATGGTAAAAATACTTTTTCATATTTGTTTCCTATTTTTTTTGATTTTTTTAAATTTTTATTGATTCTTTTAAAAAAATTAAAAACAAAAAAGAAAATGCTGACCTGTGCGACGTGGCCCAATCAGAGAGGGCCATGTCGCCCAGGGCGAGGAGCACCTCACTGACACGTGAAGACACTACGCGTGCCAGCAAGGCGCGTGGCACGCCCACATGGCATGCCGCCACATGGAGGGACGGGGGCGTACGTTCCCCCCCCCCCCCCCCCCCCCCGACTGCGGATGGTCTTAGAGGGTGGGAGTTCTTGGACACTTAGTTATTCTACTTTTTGCAACAAAAAAAGTTATGTGAAAACCAACTTTTGTCGTGGCTAAACATAGTGTCTCAAAATTCTGCCACAAAATTGGGATGAATGACATCACCAACTGTCAAACCACTCATCCACTAATTTAAGTAGTTTCTATCTCCATTAAATATGTAACCACTCACCCACCTAATTAGGAATTAAAATCATAAATAGTCACATAATTTGCATCTCCCATTAATTACCTACTTTCTCTCTCTGAAAACCAATAATGTTCGTTGGTGTTTTTTTTCCTACGTTACTGGTTTGAAGTCATTGGTTACTGGTTCAAAATACATACGTTACTAGTTCAAAGTCCTACATTACTGGTTTAAAGTCTTACTTTACTGGTTTAAACTCTGACATTACTGGTTTATCGTCTTATGTTATTAGTTTAATGTGCTACATTACTAGTTTGAACTCTGGCATTACTAGTTTATAGTTATATGTTATTAGTTTAAAGTCCTACATTTCTGGTTTTGTAGTCCTACGTTACTGGTTGAAAGTCCTACGTTAGTGGTTGAAAGTCCTACGTTAGTGGTTCAAAGTCCTACGTTACTGGTTTAAAGTCATTGGTTACTTGTTCAAAATACTACATTACTGGTTTAAAGTCCTACGTTACT